>CM033739.1:39214817-39722932 GCA_019671005.1 Hibiscus mutabilis
TATTTTGCTTCAATAATCTGTTTTATAAAATATTTTTATGTTGTTTTTAAATTTTAAATATCATATATTTAATCAAGTTATATTTATCATTTATGGTCATTTTAAGTCCGATAGTTATTTAAGTAAAAAAATTTTTTGATTAATAAGATATTGACACATCACAAAGATTTTTTTAATAAATATTTTATTGGGATATAAAAAACCCCGATTCTGCTACCTAAATATTGTAGTTTTGGATGGTGTCTCTACCGCCATAAAAACGATCTTTTACTGTTGATTACATACCCTATTTAAATACATGTCTAAGAATATCAAGTATTGAAAAAATTTAAAAAATATTTTTATAATAATAAATATTTTTTATTAAATTTTAAAATATAATATGATAATTTATATTTAAAAAATAATATTTTTATAATAAACTAATAAAAACATAATTTTAATATTTGTATTATTAAACTAATAAAATATTTTAAATTTAAAAAATATTTTTAATATCCGATTATTAAATACTCTCAATTTTCTCCAAATATTTATTAATATGAGTATTTTCTACTACTCGAATTAATTTTTTTTTGAACACTTCTTATTTTTGGGGACTAAAAGAAGAAAATGATATAGTTTAGGTACTTAATTTGACCAAAAAATAGTTTAGGGACTTAAAGTTTTTTAATCCTATTTTGCCAAATCATAAACTAAAAATTATATTTTAAAACTTTTTTTGATTTAAGCCTAAATTTAAAATAAAACTAAAATATTATATATATATATATATGTGTGTGTGTGTTTGGACAAAGATTCTAGCAAATTCCTAGTGTTTGTTAAAACGTTTCAAAGAATTTAAGCATAAATGATTTAACTGGCTTTAAGGAAAAAATACAATAAATATTTATTTTTGAACTTTAGATGCTTAAAATTTTTTTTTAAAAAATTTTTGAAAAGAATTATAATTTTTGGTGAAGTTGAAATTTCCAACTTTTGAGACAAAAAATGAGTTCTAAATTATTGTTCTACGTAGTTGGCGTGACCGTTTAGCATTAATTTTATATTAAGCAGCTTTACGATCATTTAGAAAACACTCCTGAATGAAGCCTTAGTGTTTGTTAAAACGTTTCAATGAATTTAAGCATATTTGTTTACTCTGAGTACATTTTTTCTTCCTTATATTGGTTTTGTTCATTTGTTCTCCCCTGTATCAAGTCTGCAATCAAGGAATCATTGAACTGGACATCTATTCAATTGCCCAATCTCAAACCTGCACTAAAGATCTTGTCAAGTTTAGTCAAATTGACCTTTAAACTTTTTTGTAGTCAAATTGACCCCTGAGCTTGACAAGTTCGGTTAAAAAGGTCATTGAACTTTTTTTTATCAAATTAACCAAATTAAGATCATTTGACTCTACTAAAATTAGAGATGGGATATCAATTTCGGCAACAAATCAATGAACAAATCCATGATTGATTCATCATGTCAATAGGTCACACTAGCTACTTAGACCCATACTTATTCCCCTCCTATAGTGTAATTCAAACACTAAATAGATTAGAACCACATAGTCTGCTATGTTTATTCTACTGGTCCTCTGCTGAAGACTGAACTTCCTATTTTTGCCTCTTGTATATCTTTGCCAGAAACGATTTCAGCCCGCTTGTACTGCTTTGCTCGGATGACCCTAGAGTACCCGATATCCATCAACCAAACACATACATGAATTCAGAGCAGAGGCAAAAGCAGATTGCACCAGGACAAACCTGAATATCCAGGGTTTGATAGAGCTCTTTCACTTTGGCAACACATGCTGGGTCGGCTTTTCCATAATTTTCCTGGAAATCAAACACATATAGATAAAGCAAGTTCGAAATATTGTCTATCATACACACATACATATAATAACAACTTCTTTTGGTCCTCGTCAGCACATTCCAGAGCTTTTACAACCAACCAAGAGCACTTGAAGTCTTCAATATCAGTTCCAACCTAATAGAGAGAAAAAAAAAAGAAGAGCAAACCAGTCAAACCAATTGCATTACTAGACACGCAGCATATTAGCAAAGCCCTGATACTCACCTTGCCAATCACCTCAGGATCACCAAAACAATCTAGAAAATCATCCTACAAAATGAAAATTTTCATTAGGCGAATACAAATAAAAGATGTTTGCTTACCTAATAGTTGACAGAGATACTCGACAAAAGAAATTGATTTTAGAAAGTTCCTTTCTAAACCAACAGTAATTGCTGCAGTTCCTCATATCTCAGATGCCAAATTAACAAACAGGAAATCTAATCTCCAAATGTGCAGTCACCTGTACTTGAAAATAGGTCCCCATTTCAACAAGGACATTCTTCACATCAGTATGATTGTCAAGATTCTCCCCTGCCATAAGCAATGCACATGCAACCTGGTTTTCGTGGAGAAAAAAAGAAGCAATGAAATGTCAAAGCAGATTAAACAAGTCCCAGATATCAAACTGTACTTTTTAGTTAGTAGCAGTTATTACTTGTCCAAAACAATGGAAGCATTGTTTGATACAATAAATGACAATATGTATGAAGTTAAACGCCTAAAAAAAATGACCAAGATGTATGCTAGAAGCAAATCTTGGGGAAAAATGACTTGTAACATAGAAAGTTACTTACTGGAAGGTAAAATGAGTAATAAGCTGTCTTGTACTGAACGATCCTGCAGTGACTGCATGAAACATACCATTTGATATGTTAAAAGTGCTAAAAGGAATACCATTTTCACTGAAAGTAACATTGAATGCAACAATTTCAAATAAAATCTTACATTGGCAATGAGTACTTTGATAGATCTTTCTCTCCTTGATGTTTGGTAATCAAGTCTATCATTTGCCCTGAGGCTGTTTGAAATTCCACCTAAATAAAAATAGTTCAGATACACCAGCGGAACCTGATTATATCAAAAGTGAGTGAACATCAGCAGTCTGCAGCCAGAGCAAACAACAAACTCACCTCGTTGAATAAATCTAGCAAATCCACATAATAAGGTTTTCCTCTAAAGTGATTCTTCAGAATTCTGAAGATTTGGTTACGTAGAATTAACCCATCGTTGACCGCAATCAATCCAATCTACGATGAAACTTTCAGAAGTTAGAATTTCCACAAGATCAAGTTTCTAACTCCATTGAAAGGCTCAACCAGTTCGCAAACGGATGTATCCCTAGAAAGCACAAAAGAACTAACATGATTTTTTAAATCATACCTGAGGAAGCCTGAACCAACATGGTTGACCTCTGCGTGTGTGAGAGCCATCCATGATATCATCAAGAACAAGAAAATATGCTTGAAGCTGTTCAATATCAACAAAAGAAAAAGTTAACTCCAGTACATCGAAAACAAAACAACCTTTGCAACTATTGATGCATATGAGGAGAAATAGCAGTAAAGATTAATGTATCCTTAAAACACATCCATTCAATGCACCAACCAAGGGCACAAGCAAGGAACAATTCATCATCACTCAACTCTTTCCCATCTTTCAACAACCTATAGCCATCAATGACGGATAACCCTCGGTTCAGCTTTCCTGCCAACAACAAAACCAGTGAACACCCTTAATAAAAAAAAATACCGTCACTTATCGGTTTTTATTTCTAACCAAGACCGAATCTATACCTCCAGGAACATTGTAATCAAGCATCTGCAACAAGAGAAGAAACAGACTATCATGATCTACAATTATACAAATATACTACTCAAGGAAAAAGAAGAGGGATGAAAATAAGTCACCAAACAGAAACTATTCAAAGCTTACAAGATAACATTAACAAATGGGGACATGAATTCAGAGTTTGAAAATCATGAAACAGAAACCATTTCCACCTAAAAATTTCAACCTTCAGGGACTAACAAATAAATTCATCAAAAGCTCCAATCAAACAACTTGATGAACTTCTATAGAATTAATGCTGCAAAAAAACTCTAGTACCTAATCTATGAAACCAAGAGTATCCAAAATTCCAAATAAAAACTTGGGTCATCAAGAAAAAGAGAGAGAATTACACGCTCCACCCATTGGCGAGAATCATCAGCAAACTCAAAAGCCGGATCATCAAGAAGCTCCGACTTGAGTACAGTGTAGACATCCAAAAACTTGGGTTTTGGGTCACTCATGTCTCGGCGGCTGATGAAGGAAGAGCAGAAACTAAACTGAAGTGAAAGATACGCCGGCGATGGTGGGGCTATAGATATAAAGGAAAAGGAAGTAGAAAACAATTTGGACAATGTAAGTATGGTTGGTGTGGGTAGGAAAAATGGCAGCGGCTGCGCTTTCATGGTGGCCGTGGGTAGTTTACCTCTCGATCTGCACCGTACCATTCTCATTTCTGCCAAAAACAACAAATTTGGTGCATCAGATTTTGCTGCAATTGTGGACCCAATTTCTTTTTATTTGATTTTCTGGTCCAAACCCAAAACTTTTCTGCACTCCAAATCTGAGTTTATAAGTTAAAAATAGACCACTTTCATTAGTCAGCCAGTAAGGTTAAAATTGATTACTTCAGGTAGAATTGTTTGGGGTATTAACCAAATTAATAAATTTCTCATCTTTTTTGCCATCTGATTTACATTTTCTCAGAAACAGTATACAATTTTCCAGGAAAAAGAAAAAAAAAAAACTTGGTTACTGGTGAGCATCCACTGTACAGAACAATAAACTCACTCAAGTAACCTTTGTGATTATACAAACAAAATAAATCACACCATAGTTGAATGAAGGATGAGAAGTATGTGAAAAAAGGGAGCTTTTTTCAGCTGTGGGATTGCTTTCTTTCTTTCTATCTCTCCAGTTCTTGTTTGCAGAGTGGACAACAGGATATAATTCTGAGCCATTGATCCACACACTTGAGGTGAAACATGTGAGAACATGGCAACTGTCTCACTTCTTCTTTGTCTTTGTACTTAGCTAGGCAAATGCAGCACTCCTGTCAACGGGACAAATACAAACACCATTAGGCATTAGTCTCCGAGATCATATATGCGAACTTTCGACAAATTGAATCCATGTGACTTACTGCATCTTCGTTTGCGTGGCTCGGGTTGAGGTCCGAGTCGTGATCGAGCTCTGAGTTGGTGGCGATTGCTTTGTATCTCCAACTAGGCAGGGTGGAGATTTGATCATCAGATGCCCCTCTATCAGTGGAACCCATGTTCATGTTGTAGCCTAGGAGGCTGCTGACGAGTGGTACACAACAACATAAGAGTAGGAACAATAGGAATGGGAAAGAGTAGCACAGAGCATTCCAAGCTAGCAAGGAGATGCAGAGCACGTGAAGGTTCGGAGCTCGGTGGAAGGATCCGAATCGAGAATCGAACACCCATACATTTCCCATCACAAACCATATAGCAAAGAACAGCTCTAGGGATGTTTGGCACTTGTTCATCAAATGTGAGCACCTGAACATACTACATATAAATTAATTTGGTGTTTCAGCATATATATTTTTCAGTTCCAACACTAACATGATTATGGCCTAATGAGACATGAACAACAGCAAGGTTGAATCAAGTGATAAGATGCTTACCTCATTCTTCATTCGTCCTCTGTTGCTCGACGTCGGAAAGGCCAAAACCGTCTCCTTGAGTGATGTGAAGATGACGGTAGCGCCCATAAAGAAGTAACAAACTAAGGGCACAACCGATATTGTAGCCGGCGATCCATATTCTCATAGGCCAAACAGGCTTCTCCTTCTTTGAAATGGCCAAAGTAAATGTGATGATGGTAATCTGAATTACCAAAGCCATGAATTCTAGCATCATCCAAGTACCGGAATTGAAAGGATTGGACCCGAGGTCGGACCTCGATCCGTTTTGGTAGTGAAAGACTCTTCTCAAGAAAGTAAACCACCTCGCTCTAGACATCCTTATCACCGCCCTTATTAAGAGGGAAGACAAGGCATCACGAGGAGACCGATTCCTCGAACCCGCCGCAGCAACCGTTCTGTTTTCTCCCCAGGAGGATCAGATGAGAATGAAACCACAGCGCTCGAATCACACAACGAATCCGGTTGGAACGAGTAACGAGTATTCATGATTCCAAACAAACCCCCAAAAAAAATGAACAAATTACTCCTACAGTCCACTCTAGTAGCACACCAAATATTTTGCTCCTCAACACAAAACTGATGAATCACAAGACTTCCAGGAACAAACAACAAAAAGATGAAGTAGTTGAGAAACAAATACCAGAAGCATGTGTATCTGCAGCTGCTCAAAACCAATACAGAACCACACAAATACAAGGACTTAAACCCCAAAAAGAGTTAACCCAAGGTAGGTATTTTAAGTAAACAGGTTTTATGAATGAAGAAAACTTGGAGAAAAAATGAAAGTAGATATAGGAAGGGATTGAGGTGCAGAGGAAGGTGAAGTTAGGTTAGAGATGGTGACCAAGAATCAGCTGAAAAAAACCTTTGCTTTGATTCCAAGTGAATGGAGAAAGGGGGGAAACTTGGAGAGAGGCTAACCCTTGGCCTAACTTCCCTCAGGTTTCTGTGTCTCTAGTAAGCAAAGCTAATACAACATCAACAACAACTGCTTCTTCAACTGCAAATCTTCTTCAACTGAAAAAATTGTACTTTTTTCAAGATAATGTAACCATTAACATCTTGGATTTAAATAGTGGTATGTTATCGTAATAGCGGTTGCTATATAACAATAGTGACACCGTCCAAATCGTTATTGCAAAAAATAACAGTCTATAATGATCGCAATACATCTGTTATCGTTTATAACTACGATGAAATACTATGATCGAAAACGCAGTCACAAACGCAATTTAAATCCCTGATTAACGTATGAGTAGAGCTTAGAAAACCCTTAGGTTTATGATGTTGGCAAATGTTTAATGGTGAAAACTTGGATTTGGGCAGACAAAGGTGCCTTGTTTGATCTTCCAACCAAGAGATGATAATGTACACATAATCCAATCTTTGTTTATAATAATGTGATATGTGATTGATACAAGGGAGCCCCACTGGTGAGGCCATGGCCGAAAGAGACCATGGCCTTTGACCACTTTTATTATTAGTTTTTTTTTCTGAGTGTTTAATATTATTTTTCTTCAAAATCAATATAGCTTGGAACCGGAAGTTAAACTTGTTGCACCTTCCAAACGACCAAATCTGAGTAGGTAACTGTCTACGTTGTTATGTTTTTTTTCTCTCTTCAATTTATTAACTTAAAACGGAATTTATTAACTTGTTTTATTATTAGTATCGTGAACTATTGCAAACACTCAGTCAAACTGTTAAAGCCAAAGTTAGAAATTTGCAGGAGTCATGATCCTCCTAAAATGGTAAAATTTTGATTCTAGTTCTTATAAAATTTAAAGTGTCTAGGAAATGTATAATTGTATCTTGGAAAAGTATAGGGATTAATTAATGATAATATAAACTTACAAATGTAGGGACTAAATCCTAAATTAGAACATAGTAAAAGGATCAAAACCATAATTTGACCAGACAAAATATTATACAATAAAAGTTCATCATATTTATGCCTCCAAACTTTTAGAAATATTAATGAATTAATATTGTGATTAATATATATTAAGACAAAGAGATAAGAACCCTTTAGGCATGTTATTGAAGCAACACCTCATTATCTTATTATTTTTCTTAATTATGTAAGAAAAATCAAACCCTTAACTCATACTCTTTTTCATTTACAAGAATTCAGACATTTGATTCAGTGCTTTTGACCAACAAGAACACACTGGTTTCACCAATTCTTACAAGTTTAAATACAGACAAGGAAGAATACATAACTGTCGTTTGTTTCTCGAGAAAATGCAACCAATTTCCTAGTGCCAAACTAATTAATCATAATTACTATAATGGATAAATAAAAAGAATAGTGTAAATACAGCATGCAGATTGAAACACTATTGGACTGGGAAAGAATTCTGCTTTGAAATTGTTGGAAACCAGTGGTGCTAATGTACATAATCTCTCCCCAGTGGAAGCAAACCTGTTGAAGGAGATGGTCTTCTTCTTCTACTCTGTTTTCTTTGGTTCTTCGAGAACAAATTCGACGTAGAGATCTTTCAAAGCAATCACAACCGTCGTGATCAACGGTCCCATAATCGCTCCCTGTAGGAATGAGACCCAATTCAAAGTTCAAATAATATTATATATATATGCATCAAATATACATGGCAGTCGCATTAGAAGATGTTTTCGATAGATGAAAGTTACCTCAACTGCAGACGGGAACAATGTCATTCCACCGATGATGCTAAGCCCCGTAAGATAAGCGCTGTAACCAGGTATACTCTCTTGGATTTCACTGGCACCATAGTCCATAAGCAAGATGTGAATAATGGAAAAGGTGACTGCTAGCACGTATCGACTTTCCAAAAGTAGCTCTATGGCTGCAGGAATCGTTGCGAACCAAGGTGGAAAGATCGGCAACAAGGGGCTGATGAAAGCAAGCACCGTCGACATGTACACGAAGTGGATGTCGCATAGTCTAAATAGAAGCCATGTAAGACAACCTTGAAAAAAAGCAATCTCAACTGTCGCCAAGAGCACGCCGGAAATAGCATTATCGAGAACTTCGACGCATCTAATCCTGGCCGATTTCGATATTGGAATCATTGACATTACTTGCTCTGTTACTCCACCGGATTCTGATGTGATAAGGTAATATAGAACCCAAAAGAACACCATCAACTGAGATACAAAGTTGAAGACCTCAGCAGCTCCATAGATGATGGAATTGCCAATAGTGAACACGATTTTCGCGCCTCCGCCTAAAACAGACGCACTGCTCGCTAACACCCGTTGCGAAACATCCACCCCTTTAACAGCAAACCCTTTAGCCTTCTCCACCAAATCCTCCCGAGTGATTATCAATTCTCTGAAAATCGCATCGACTTCGGTGTAAATTAGTCCCCATTCACGATCTCTAACCCTCTTCTTCAAACTCAAAAGCTTCTCCGTATAAGGAGACTGAGTCATCAAGGTCGTCGATTGCGTAGACGAACTAGTGGTCGAAGTTACAACGAAATGCTTAATCCCGGTCACAAACTCCGTCATATTATACTGCATTGCCAAACTATCCATCTGCTCGGAAACCGTTTCATAGAATTGTGTAGTATACTTATCCACCATTCCGGGGACATCATTATCTTCCATCCATTTCTTAACACCCATCCTCTCAGCATAGTTGCTCTCTTCCACATGCGCTTTCACCGAAATCACAGCGTCTTTCCCCTCGACAGCGATCTTATACGAGAAGAACGTCGGTCCAGCAACGAACCCCACGACCATACCGATTATGAGTCCGATCGCCGCTATAGTATTCAACCTTTTCAATATCCCACCAGTGAAATAAGCACTAATTGCACTTCTCCTGAAACTGCTACTCCTAAATGATGAAACATCAGACATTGTATAATCTATGTTCTTATTACTAATCAAAAACCCCAACACAATTATCCCCAATGACCCGACACAACCGATTGTCTCATAGGCAATCACAAACACAGCAAAAGCTACTAACCACCGGATTAACATCGGAAATCCACTTCTGGTACGCCTTGAAAGAGTAGATTTTGGTCTTTTAAGGAACACCCTCAGACAAACATTCTTAATATCAACGAGTGTACCTATAAAAGCTTTAAAGACAGCAACAGGGACGGCAAGAACAGTTTCAGTGAGGCCAAGTCTCAACGGCTCACTCCAAAACCCGACAAGGGTTTCTTGTATGCCTCTCAAGGGAATCGAACACAGGATTGCCCACAGGATTGGCCGGAGATACTCTTGCAAGAGCTTGCAAATCGCATACAGGATGAATATGGTGAAGGCCAGGCCAGCATGAGCCATGGCTATGTAAAGAGCCAGACGTACCTGGGGATCACCGGAGAGGCTGTTTCTGTGATCTGGCTCGGTGGGGTTTTGCTCCTGGGGTGGCGCGTGGGGTTGGTTTGGAGGCGCGTCGTTGTTCCCTGGGGCCGGGGAAGGCTTCCTTATTGATGCAGATCGGAACATGTCTTGCCACGGAAGTGTTGTGGAGGTTGTTTTCGGTTGTGGTTCACTTGAGTATGAAACCAACTCCATTTCAAGAACAGTTTTCCCCCCCGAAAGATCGTCTTTTCGCAGAAGAGAGAGAAAGATAAAAAGTTCTTTTGAGAAATATAAGAGAGAGAAACTATGGACCAATCAGGAACCAACACTGAAGCAATAGATTGGCTGACGGTCTTTATTTATGGTTTCCAGAGATTTTTGGATGTATTCAGGTTCCAGGTAGAATTTGAAAGACTTTGTGCCTGTGTGGGGACATATACTCATATTTTTGAACGAGACATAAACTCATATATGCATGTACCAAAACTGCACTTCACATAGGATTTATTCTTGACCTGTATTTGCAATTATTTTGCATGTGCCCTGTCCAGTTCTAACTCTTACTTTCCTTATTTATAGCCCTTTTTAGAAAAATAAGAAAAAAAAGGGTTAAATTTCTTATTTCAGAAGTTGCAGATTTGTGCAAGATAAGTACGATTTAAAAAAGAAAAGAAAAGTGGGTGATTATTTCCTTGATCAGAATGTTTAATGGTTATAAATAAATATGATTTAATTATTTGGAGGAAAAGAAGTATATTTCTGGGTCAATACTCAACACGGATTTGTGTTAAGTAATTGCTTTCATATTCGTAAGCAAAGATCCAACTCCAAATATGTAATTTTATTTTTTACACATATGCATAATCATGAAAATGTCGAACTTTTATATATGGGGATTATATATCATGTTGTCTCTATAGAGCCGCTCTTGTAATTTTATCCCCATTAATGATGAAGAATATGTTAATGAAATCCAATTTTGTTCATGCTTATTGAACATCACCAATGTGGACGAGAGTACTTAACGCTCATACATGCACAAAAAGATTGACTTTCTTTGCCATCTGCAATCAAAACAAATTAAAACCATGCATATTACAACATCAAAAACATGTACTTACTAAACCAAAAAGAACCCTGTATTGTCTTGTCAGTTGTTTACCACCATTGTGGCCTTTTGCATGTAAGAAATTCCACATCTGGCATCATCATGTTACCATGTTTGACGGCTCCACCCGTTTGCCTTAACAGTTATTTACAGTTCTTATACAATATCTGATGTTCATAATTTTAAATTTCAATTATTTTCGGTAACTAACGTTAATAGAACACCTGTTTCATGTCAATCTGAAACCAGTTTTCTCTGTATAGTTCAAATGTTCACTTCTTCTTCTTCTTCTTCTTCTTCTTCTTCTTCTTCTTTATTACAATACCCGTTTTTTTAAAAAAATTTACCTTTCATCTCAAAGTTTACATATTTATATTTGATGGTTCATTGTGATAATGTGTGATTCAATCTGTGTTGAAATGGGGCGGTTTGATTTTGTATCATTAGGTGCAGATGGAAGAAAGGTTGTCAAAAGGAAAGAAGGTGATGCAGGCGAAGCAGGTTTGTCTGAAATCCTTTAAAAAAAAAACTCCATTGTCATATCCATGTCTTTCATTCTTTACAGACAACAAGTTTTTTTTAATGATTTACTCAGCCGGTAAACTGTTCTTGTTTCAACATCAATGTCATTGTCAATGGTGGTGTCTGTGTGTTTGACATGTTTTGTTGGATTATTTTAGCTCTCAAAAGTTCCATTTTTGTTTCTGCAGCAACGATTTTCGGACCCGTGGCCGCGATGTCCTTCAATTTCTTTGTTTCTGTTGGGATTATACTCACAAACAAACTAGTTAGTCCCCTTAATCTTGTTCAGTTGTTGTGTTCCATTGCAGGTCTTAACAGCAACATCAATGTTTGATAAGGGTCTTGTAATTGCGTTTATATGTTCCATTGCAGGTGATAGGGAGAGTTGAATTCAGTTTCCCGATTTTCCTAACTTTGATACATTATTCCATAGCAATGATCTTACTAGCATTTTTCAAGACAACGGCGCTGCTTCCGGTTTCACTTCCCTCGAAAACTACTCCGTTCTCGTCCCTCTTCTCTTTGGGAGCTATAATAGCGTTTGCCTCTGGCCTTGCCAATACCAGCCTAAAGTTTAACAGGTCCGCTTTTGCCTCACCTGCCGTATGAAACAATAATTCCTCACAACTTAGCTTATGTTGCAGTGTTGGTTCCTACCAAATGACGAAAATCGCGGTCACTCCGACCACTGTTCTTGCAGAATTCATTCTCCTCAGGAGAGCCATTTCGTTCAAAAAGGTGTTAGCCGGCTCTTGGAAAACAGTCCCTTCAATTATCTGGTTTTCTCATCCAGTTATCATGGTGATGCAGGTTTTGGCTCTAGCAATTGTTTCGGCAGGCATAGCTGTACTAGCCACTGTAACAGATTTAGAGTTCAATGCTTTCGTTACATGTATCGCCTTCGCATGGATAATCCGAGTGCCATAAACAAGATTCTCTGGTATAAATTTAGATTCTTTTTTTATTTAAATTCTTTCACTCATGTTTGTTTCAATAAAGAACAATGGAGAAAATGAAGGTAAAAGAAAAGATATATATATATATATATATATATATATAACCGCCCATAAAATCTTTAATTCAAACAACAATAATCTTAACATCTTCCTGTATGAGGCTGCATATTTAAAGAAACAAATGACTGTGGTGCATATTCTAAACTCTAAACTAATGAGCAGTGTCATTGCTATTACAGAAATGGAGAAAATAAAAGCTTATCACACTTTTCTTTTTGGCAATGCATAGGAGTTTTAATAAGCAGGGCAACCTTCAGCAACGACCCCGGGAACGGTGGGACAATGCGCCAACTCGCAATGGTCAGTGGAGTCGAGACCCCACCACATCGGACCGCCGATGTCGTAGGATTGGAGGGCAAAGTACAGGACTACAGCCATGAAAGCAACACCGGCATCCAAAGCAGCTGATAAGACATATGTATGCTTTGCCCACCATCCCTTGTACCTACTGTAAACATACCAGTTGAAGAAAATTCCAACAGTTCCCCAACAAATGTAGTGCACGGCTTTAGCCGGCGGCATGCCCATTGTTGCTCCGAAGATCATTGGCATGTGTATCAGTTTGATCCATTTCTTCTCCGGGAATTTGCGTGATAGCAACCACACTGGAACAGGGGCAAGTAAGCCTATGAGGAAAAAATAGTTCAGCTGAGGGTAGTTCCCATATTTAGTGAACATTCGGAGCGGGCCAACGACACCCCAAATGATTGAAGCATTGTAAAATACATCATCCCCGGGGCAGGTCCACGGACTTCCTTCAGGCAATAAAGCAGGGTCACAAATGTTTTCAATACTGGATAGGAGCCACCATGCTGTTGCAAAGTAGCAAGTTGAAGCAACTACGGTTCCAACAAGCTGGCAAGGCAGAAAAGGCAAATTAGGAGGAAGTAATTTAAAGTTCCTATAAGAACAGAGAAAATGAGTGAATCACCTGTACAATGAACATCGATTTCGGAGGGATCTTCATGTAATGGCCTAATTTGAAGTCCGAAAGCAACATCAGGGCTTGTACCATACTGATATAGCCATAGGTCTTGAAAGTAACATTTGCAAGAGGCTTGCCAGGAATCAAAACCCTATGACCAACTCTGTAATCACATTCAACCCCACTGCCTGCAAGTTTGTAAGAGCGTTGTTAGAGAATTCATTATGAAATCAATGTCGTAATCTGATGTCATTTCTTTCAAGAATGAATCATACCATGTTCGTTGTGGCTAGAATGATTCCGACAGGTAAGGTGAAAAAAAAAGCCATTAGACAGGCTAGCAGAACTCCCCACCAAGGGAGCTGCAGTTGTTTGCCGAAACATTCACAGGCCACGATGGAAAGCCCCATAACCAAACCCAAGATAAGGTAAAACCACCATTGGGGGACAGCATCATAATTTCTCTTCATTAGCCTAGTGTGTATATCGGTAAACTTATCCTTTGCTGCATTTCTAGACTTACTCACCAATTTCCAGATTGATCTAGAACACAAAAGCAAAGAAATAGAATTATCTAAACATATGATATATCGATCAGACAACTATATGTTGATGCAGGTGCAGGTGCTTTTGATGCAGGTGCAGGTGCTTACTTTCCCTCAAATAGGAAGACATGGGAAATGGAGGCCGAGAGCGTTGCAAAGCTCAATCCATACAGGAAAGCAAATGCAACACTGAGATAGAGTTTGCTGTAACTGTTGTATTCAGTAAGATTGATGTCGAACGTTTTATGATTCAGAATTCTAGAAATGTTGTAAGTCTGACCATCAGAATCAAAAGTATGAGAAGAAATCAAGGGAAATTTTCTAGCTTCATATATGTTGGACCAGTAAGCAATGGGGATAAGAACATAGAGGAACAAGAAGAACCCAAACATTATGTTACATATGGCAAATAAGGGTGTGGCAAGAGGACTTCCCAAGAAGGCTGAAACGGTGGACCAGTCGAGACCGAACGAGCCAATGCCATATCCATTTAGGCCGGATCCTATCTGCTGGATAGGGATCGAGTCCTTCCAGATCAAACAAACAAAGGACAAAGCTGATAACGATGGAAAAAGGTAGCCCGGTATTATGTAGTAAGCAAAGCTTGATATGAAAACCATGATGAAGAACTGCAACCTTGTGTGTCCACCTTTTGGTCTCTTTTCCTTCTCATGCAATGCCCTACAATTTAAATTGACAAGAAATTAAGTTTTTCAATGGATTACCAAATAAACTTTTCCTAATAATTGTGTTTTGAAGTACCTGAACAAAGAAACTTGGACCAATGTACTTGGCCACCACATGAAAGGTGAATCAACCAGGAATCTTTTGAACAAACCAGCCCATCCATATCCAAGCAACTGAGATTCATCAACAAAAGAAATCGAATATAATGTTCTTTTGGTGTCGTTTTCATGATTCTAAACTGATGATAATGAAAATGAAATGCAATTTTAAAGTACCTGTGTAGTTTGTGCTAGCAACATGGCTGCAAATGGGTTCAATGATCTGTGATAAAAGGCCTTGACAATTGTAATGATATTTACTGCATAAACACCCCCAGCTCCACAATTGGCAAATATGGTTATCAGTGCATGTTCTTTCTTAGTGAACGGCCCCGGATTCAATGAGAACGACCACGGCGTGAACGGGACTCGGATTTTGGTTTTCGGCAGAGTTGCAGCCATTAGCTTCCCTAAAGGGAGAACAACGATTTGCGCCGATATTGACGAGATCGTGAGCTGATTTTGACGATAAGCAAAGAATTGGTTGACAAAGGATAGCATGCAACAAAATAGTAAGCCGAGAAACCATGTGCGAAACGTCAAGGTCGATTCAGTCGGATCATCTGTAATCGGAACCGTTAGCCTAACTTGCTCAATGGGATTGTCATCCACTTCATCTTCTGCAAAAAGAACAAAAATACCAACAGAACTCATCAGATACTACTGCAGTTCATAACATTCAAGCACATAAATACATACATACATAAAAAGAGTTTACCTTCTACATTGGTTGCAGATTGAAGTTTCTCCATTGCCGCCATTTCTCTCCTGCAAGATCCAAAAACAACACCTCAATATATATACATACATATATATACACACACACACACACACCATTACTACCTATTCAAAGCAACATGTTGCAATATTATAAGTTTATTTGCAGTGTACAAAATACAAGAATCATATAACTTCATTAACAAGTGTCTGAAGATTTCTCCTAATTCTCCCCAAATTCTGGAAAGACTGAAGATTTTATAATAATAAACAATTTGGTGTTGAATTTTGCATACAATCAATAAATTTCTACGAAGTAGCAAACACGAATCTCGAATATAAACATAAAACAAACACAAAAAGTACTAAAAGAAATGAAATACAATGATGATGAACACAAAAACTCAAAGATTTTTACCAGTTGTACTAAAAAGGATCAGCAATCCTTGTGAGTTGTTTGATTAACTGAGAAAAACCAATTACTGCAGGTTGAATTTAAATAATAAAATTGATTGATATCAATTAAATTATTGGATAATTATAATTATATATAGGTTACAATCTTTAATTGATATCTGGTCTCTTTATTTTTATTTTGCTAATATTAGTTGTTTAGTTACCATATTAGTTCATATTACAAAGGTAACTGCACAGGGACTTAATTACTGTCGAGATTCTTTCTATGTAAAATCCATTTATTCCTAATTTTAAGGGTAACATGATAGAATCTTTTTACTTTCTCTGATTTAGCATTCTGGGTTTTTTAAAATTTGAATCGAACCTGAACCGAATAGTAAAGATAAAAGATAATCGGAAATAATAGTCTATATTGATTAGTTT
This sequence comes from Hibiscus mutabilis, assembly GCA_019671005.1. Classification (NCBI taxonomy): domain Eukaryota; kingdom Viridiplantae; phylum Streptophyta; class Magnoliopsida; order Malvales; family Malvaceae; genus Hibiscus; species Hibiscus mutabilis. Next base: position 39,231,147 of record CM033739.1, read on the forward strand.
TATCCGTATTTTAAATTTTTATATAGTAATGTAAAGATTTTTCACTAATTTAATATATATAATAATTATTGTATATTATATAAAAAAAACTCATTATAAATTAAATAAAAATATAATTGATTCGATTTGTATAATTATAATTTTTTAATGAGTTAATTGCATCATATGTTCCTAAACTATAACTTTCATTCTAAATTGGTCCTCAAATTTTTGAATGTTTCAATTCCACCCTCAAACTATGATCCTCGTTCTAAATTGGTCCGTAAACTTTTAAACATTCTACTTTCACCCCAAACTATCAATATATAATAATTATGTAATAATATGATGTGGCATATACGGATAATTTTGGTATGAAATTGGAACGTTCAAAAGTTTGAGATCAATTTAGAATGAGGGACTTAGTTTGGGGGTGAAAATGAAATATTCAGAAATTTAGGAATTATTTAATTTGTTATGATAGTTATAGTTTAGAGATGAAATTGGAACATTCAAAGTCTAGGGACCAATTTAGAAGAGGGGCATAGAGTAGGCCATATAGTGCAATTAACTCTTTTTAATTTGTAAACTAAAAATTCAATCGAACCAAATATATTTAAATAACAATCAAATTGAAATTAAACCGAATACCACGATTTATTACCATTTTCGATTTTCTCGATTCCTTTCCTCAGCTTAACTTTTGGTTTTGGCTTGAAAATCCAACATAAGTAATACTAGTATGTTAATAACAGAAAATCCAATCAATAATAGTATGTCTATACGCTTACAATATTCAAAGTATAATATTTTTTGGGTTTAACCGTCGCTATCTAACATATTGACTGATTAATTCGAATCAGGTACTGCAGAGGTCTATTATAGGATGACTCTCGCAAGCCAATTGTTTCACTCACAACGTCAGGATTCGAACCCCTGCCCCAAAGTGCAATGTTAGTTTTATAGAAATCATGCAATATCACTATATTAATTCACAAGAATTCAACCCTACTAATTACTAAAATGTTACTATATTGAAAATTCAATATTGAAGTGTAGATTTATACACAGTATAGAACCCAACAAGTGGTCCCAGTAAAAAATATGATTTTTATCTTAAGAGACTTGAGTTCGAGCAACTTTGTTTACAAGGTGATAAAGGGTTAAAGTATAAACACATATTACCTTGTAATCACCTTAAGAATATCTGGAAAAATGGGTAAACTACAATGGATGTCACTCAATTATGGTTAAGGTTACATTTGAGTCACTCAATTATTAAAAATTACATTTAGATCATTCAATTATTATTATAGTTACATTTGGGTCACTTTGTTTAAATCCTTCCTGTTTCACCCCCAACTTCATCGGGGGTAGACTATGATGTGCCCATCAGTTGTCGACACGACGACCATGAGAGATAAAGGTTCAGTACTATTTGGGTTTTAGTTAGGCCTCAGATGCAGCAAGCGATGATTTCGTAAAACTGAGGTATGACGAGAGAATACTAGAGTCATGCATAGAAAATATAGCTATGGTGAATAATCCAGAAATTAGTGTCCAAATTGAATGAATATAAAAGCTATGGTGAATAATTCACAATTAAGACTAAATTGATAGAATATAAAAGTTTTGAGGATTAAAATTATCATTTTATCCAATTAACCGACAACATTTACCGGCTTTAAAAGGTCGAGTGACCCAAATGTAACTTTTAATAATTGGGTCCAAATGTAACTTTGACCATAATTGAGTGACCTTTGTTGTAGTTTACCCAAAAAAATTATATTGTGTATAATTTTTATGCATGATTAATGAATCGGATTATAACGGTCATGAATCATTTTTAAAAATAAACCTGCTTAATTTTAGGTGTTGTTTATAAATTAAAAAAATAAGTATATTGAAAATTAAGTTATAAAATCTGTTTGATATATTAATTAAAATTAAGTGTTGGATATAATTAAATAATTTGATAAATGTAAAATTTAAAGAATAATATAGTGTGAAAATAAAAAAATAAAATAAAATATTTCTTTGAAAAAATTATCCTTTAAGTGATAAAAAGGTTCTTATAGGCTTATCGTTTCTCCCATTTTTTCATAGAAAAATAATTTCTATAGGATGGTTTTTATTCTGGATTATCAAACGCATTTAAAAATTAAATACTCAAAATATTACTTTGGACTTAGTATATGTCAAATTATGTCGTCTATCCCTATACTATACTTAAATTATGGATTTAGTTCATGTATTCTAACTTGGTCAATTTCAGTCCCTATTCTTTTTGAACTTTTAAATTTCAGTCTTTGCTTAAACAATACATTATATAACTGTAGTACCCTTGACCCGGATGTCACATTTGGGCCTCACACCTGAAACTCAATCAAACAATTTTGACCAAGTTTAGCTCAATCCACAAATCCTTTATGAAAATCCATTTAATTACATCCCAATAAAACATAATAAATATTCAAAAACATATACAGTGGAGCTCCTTTTAAATTACATTATAAACCTTTGACTCGATCATTTGAAAATTCAAATACAATTACAATATATAATAGGTTCCTACGGATACATAGCCCAATGACCTAAGTACTGTACTCTGAAGAGACGAGGCGTTGTAATCCTTCCCTGATGGTGCTCCTCCAATAACGAGCCAAACCTACCAATCTGCGAACGAAAACAACGATTCCGAACGCTGAGCTAACAAAGCTCAGTGGATACACCGCCATTCAACATGCTTCATGCAAATCATAAATAAAGCAATGCAACATGAATGATATCATGACAAGATAACAATGACGCTACCATAACCGCCTAAACACATGGCATTATGAATGTATGACCACACACACAGCTCATACAAATACCTCATACCTTTACCTAGCACCACACAGATAACACCAACAACATTAAGTGAGGTCCGCATCCACAAAGCATCAGAATCCTACACTTGAGTGAGGCCCGCGTCCACAAAGCATCGGGATCCTACACTACGAGTAAGGCCCGCATCCACATAGCATCGGGATCCTATACTCTGAGCAAGGCTCACGTCCACATAGCATCGGGATCCTGTACTCAAGGGGATGAGGCCCGCGTCCATATAGCATCGAGATCCTACATCCATGCTCGGAATCTCTCATCAAGCATCTTCGAATAAGGCTCGCGTCCTCAAAGCATCGGGATCCTACATTCGGGAGTCTTCAAAGTGTTGAACACACTTAGGGTATCCAAATCCCAAAGACAAGGGATGACTCGACTATCTAGGCGTCCCATCAGCACACAGCAAGGACCCTAGTCACTACACAACACTCAACCTCGACACAAGGGTCTTACCGCACACAACTCTAACACCCTAACCATCGCCCTATGGTTTCTATAAGTTATTATTCCACCCTATTGAACTTATCTATTTATTAGTATGTTATGAAGGTGCACATTAGCCGTTCTCATTAATTTATCTTATTATTCAATAGGACTTAACCTTATAGGCGCCCCTTCCGCACACAGCAATGGCCCAGATTACCACACAGCATCAATTGATCCACCTAGGATCCCTATGGGTTACCACCTCACACAGCTTACCCAATATATACTGAGTCATTAGCCATTTATTTCCTACCCGGGTTTAAATCTCTATTTCTCAGTTTTAATATTCATTTTAAACCTTAACATACCCCTAGGGCCCTTTACCTCGAATTATAGAACCCCCGAACACAACCTCAAAATTCTTGGGCAGATTGCCCAGCGAGTACCGATACTCCTATATGGGTATTGGTATGCCCCTATAGGTACCGGTACTCCCCCATGGGTACCGGTACTCAAATTATATTCGAAAGAAAAGCTGAACATCCCGTACCGATACGCTCCTCCGCGTATCGGTACCCTAGTACTGGTACGCTTATCCTCGTACCGGTCCTAAACCTCACTGGAATAGTGGTACCGATACGCCCCTTTGCGTACCGGTACGCCAACTAGCCACTGGAATTCTAACCAAGCAAAGGGTACCAATACACGGGAAGGCGTACCGGTACGCCCCTCACAATCTGTCTCCCTTATAACGAAGGCATACCGATACGCTACCAACCCTATCGGTACGCGAGCCCAGATTTCAAAATATGGAGCTCGGGATTTCCTCAATCCTACCCTTAACCTCCATGGTTAAGTCTCAAATCGATCCTACAAGTTATTTAGAGTATAATAGGTGGTTTTCTAATCCATTTTATGCCTTATCAACATCTCATCTTTGATTTACCATTAACAATCACACAAGCTATACCAAGGCCAAAAACACCAAAACATGCTTCAAAGCTTAACTTCATGATTTCCAGGAAACTATGGGAGTTAGTAGTGTACTAATCTTGAATTATAGCTGGTGAAGAAGCCCTCAACAATCCATTCTCGCTCTTCTTCTTCAAACCCCCAACTAAACCTCATACCTCACCGAACCAAGCAAAGTTTACCTCAAAATAAAGATCATTTAATGCTGAATAACTTTTCCTCTTTGCCCCAAACGAGATTCATACTCTAGAACTCAAAGATTTGACCTTGAACATGAAAAAGTTTGGGTGGAAGATGGGAATGGGTGAGAGAGGGAACAAGGGGACCAAGATGATCTCACTCACTCTATTTTCTGCAGAAATAAGGTCCTACATCAGCCCTCTTTGTCTTCAATTTGATATTTACCAAAAAGCCCTTCAATTATCCTTCAATTTCCATCACCAAACCAACCTTCCAAGCCCCAAGGCCCAAAGTAAGCCCAATAAGGCTCTCAAGGCCCAAACGTCTTGGCCTAAACACAAAGCCCATGCCTCGGGTTAACCCGACCCTCGGGTTTCGAAATCTAGGTCGTTACAATAACTAACTTACATCGATTTAAAATGAAAAAATTGATGAACAAAAACTAAAATTAATAGGAAAAGTTGACTTATACATCTAATTATTATTATTTAAGTAGGATTGAAATTTTAAATTTTAAAAAATACATGAACTAAAAATAATAAGATTAAAAAATATAGGAACAAAATCTACCATTTACTTATATTACAAATAGGGATACTAAAGATTACTATCCTAGTTTATAGACGTTATTTTTGGTAGTCTTAGTTGTTTACAAGTAGATAGGATTATGTTTCCATTACAAACGTAACTGCCCAAAGGCCGTATTACATTCAAGATTCTTCTGATACCAAATTAAATTAGATCTCGATTCACAAGGATCCCCCGTTCGTAATTTTAAGGCTAACAATCATATTCGTTCGCACATCTAACTATATATTTCTAGTAGTTCCAGTAGAAAAGAGAATCATTTTAGGAGACCTGAGTCGAGCAGCTTATAATAACCTCAAGACTATTAAAAAAAACTATCTCTCTTATTCTTTTCCCTCTTTATCCATTTTTATTAGGATGAGGTTTGATTTTGGTATGTTTTATTAAAAATTAGGGTTGTAAACAAACCAAACGTTCAACGAACTGTTCGTGAACTATTCGGCAGGAAGTTCGTTTATTTATTAAATGAACGAACATGAACAAGATTTTCTGTTCGTTTAATTAAATGAACGAACACGAACAAAAGACTTGTTCGTTCATTTATTTTCGAACGTTCGATAATCAGTTTGTTTATGTTCATTTAAATTTATTCATATGTGTCCATCTATATTTATTATTTTTCATAACAAAAGTATTATATTTAAAAAATTACAAACATATATTAAAAATATGAAATAAAAATAAAAAATTAAACAATACTCAATTACGGGACTTTAGACTTCTTAAGAAAAAAAATTAAACAATACTCAATGTTCGTTTTGTGTTCGTTTATTATTATAACGAACGAAAACAAACAAGAAATTATGTTCATTTAGATGTTCAGGTTCGCTCATTTGTTCGGTTAAAATTAAACGAACGAACATGAACATACCCTCGTTCGTGTTTGTTTGGTTCGTTTACAGACCTATTAAAAATCAATTATATTATAGGTCTTGATAAACAACAAAATGATAGATAATAGTAAATTGCATTAACTGATAAATGATGGTGGATTATATTAATTGATTTGACTAATTGATTTTATTAACTAATTATATAGAAGTGTTTGATATAATTAATTGATAGCTGCTAGTTGCATGCTTATTTGAAAAAATAAAATGACATATAAGAAAATGATTATATTCAATACTTGTTTGATTTTTTTGTTATTAATATTTGATATTTATTAATATGTATTCGATTATTAAAATTAATGTTTTTAATATAATAATAATAATTATCAAGCATATTTGAAGGATGTATATATTAATTTCTTACTTACGTAATTATTTTTAATACAACTCGATTAATTATTAAATTTAAATAATATTTGAAGCAATAATATTAAACTCATTTATTTGAATGAAAACAATTATTTAAATTATACATAAAAATATTTTTTATTTCATAAGCATGTGATTTAAATACAATATATATTTGTGAGAATAAAAATAAAAAGTACAATTTATAAATGTTAAGGATAAAAGTATCTTTATAACTCTTATATCAAATACTATATCAGAAATGTTGCTCACAGCAACTTAATTAGTTTTAGAAGATTCACCCAAATCTATTATTGCAATCATTGTCTATCAAACACCCAGATTAATGGATTTGATTGGTCAAAACTCTAAAAGTAATCAAATCCTTTAATTTTAGCTCGAAACTTTGTTTACCAGACATTGTCTTAGTATTTTTATTTTTAAAACTCAAATCAAAACTGAACCGACAATAAAGATAATTGAAATGAATCAAGTATATAATTTACCTAAATTTTGAAGAAAAAAATTATAAAGAAAAAACTAAGAAAATTACACAATGTTACTATATTTTAAAATATTATTAAAAATGCTAAAAATGAAATAATCATAAAAGTTGGAAAAAGCGGTTTTTTTAAAAAAAATTAAAAATATAAATTTATAAAAACGTATAAAGTAATAAAAAATCAGAAATTATATAATACTCTAAAATATTATATTTTTGAAAAAATTCAAACCAAAAATTTATGCTTAATTATGGGACATTTCCTATTTTTGATTAGAGAAATGAGGTTGTTTTGAACTTGTTTAGGGATACAGGGTGATGGGTGGTGCAAGAAATTTGGGAAAAGTTAGGGGTAAAAATGCAAAGAGAAAAAATAGGGATGAAAGTGTGAAACAATGGAAATTAATTGGGAAAATATATGAGTTTTGTCTGAAAAGAAGAAACACGCACGATAATTGTTTGAGACGACAACGCTATATTTATACGCTTCAAAACTAATGTCTAACCCATGTGAGAATCTTTTCTTTCATAAAATATATTACCTCAGGTTATGGAAAAACTATTACGTGAGCTTGGCTCACCACATCATTTATAATCTCATCCAATAATAATTTTTTATCTCATTTTTTTTAAATGATTCTTCACATCTTTCTTACATGTCATTAAATGAATGAATCTCATTGGATGAGACCATGGATGACATGATGAGCCAAGACTATGTAACAATTTTTCCAGGTTATGGATTTTAGATCCACTAAAAATACCCATTTCTTCCTCTAGAGTCTCCTTCCCTAGTATTAGGATTAGAATTAGGGTTTGTTAAAAAAAATTATGAGTATAATATTTATGTCTATCTCACGATATCTATTATTTTTTTGAATTTAAATAGTATTTTAAAGCCTTAATAACTAATTTCCTATGCACCTTAACCTAATTCTCACTTTGGCCAATATAGTATTTTTCTTCTTAATTTACTCCTTGCATTATTATCATTATCACTTTGCCCTAATGAGTGGCACAGTTTAAAAAGTCACACGACCCAATCAAATCATGCCATGTGTAATAAAATCTAAAAAAAACTCATAAGATATAAAAATAATATCAAAAATTTCTAAAAAAGAAACTATGATTTTAGAGTTTATATTTTGAACTTACATTTTTTTTAAAATTGTAATTATGTTTGATTTATTTTTAAAAAATTAAAAGTTCATGAAATCATAGAAAATGAAAAGAAATTTTGAAAAAAAAAGAAAAATTCAAAACATGTTTTTTTAAAGATTTTTTTGTTATTTTTTATAATTTTTATTTTTAAAATAATTTTTACATGACATGTGGCATGATATTATTAAATCGTGTAAACTCTTTTTAGCATTAATGACAATGGAACAAAGACAAGTTGAGAAAAATAGGACATGGGTCAAATTAAGAATTAAACTAAAGTACATTAAAAATTAGCTATGAAGTATATTATAAACTTTTTTGTAATTTTATTTTTTTTAAAAATATATAAAATTTCAAGGTTTTTTTAAATATTATATTTAAATTATATTTTATATTTTTAGAATGTTTTGATATTTTTTTGGATAAAAGAGGAGACCATAGTCATTACATTAGAAACCCCTCATTCGGGGATAAGGGGGCCGTGAGCATTTTTGTGAAGAAACACCTGTAAAACAGCCGGTGGTGTATCAAGTGTAAGCATCTCCATGGGAGAGCCAGTGATTAAATTTGCCATAAAATCAGCAGATATATTAGCCTCTCTATAAATGTGGACGAACTGAACAGTCCAAGCATTACTAAGGATTAGAGAGCAATGTAAAAGCATCACCATTATCAACTTCATCCATGAGCCGAGCAAAATCTTGATATTTTGAATATAGATCTATATCCAATATACTGGGGTGAAAACTTTTATTTTTCGAAGTACCTTAGTTTTAGGATTTAGGAACTCAGTTTAGGGTGTATGATTTAGGGGCTTAGAATTTAGGGATATGGTTGTGTTAGGATTTAGGATTTAGAGATTAGAGTTTATGTTTTAGGGTAATGTGTTGAGGATCTAGGTTTTAACCTATAAACTCTAAATTCTAGACCTAAACCCTAAATTATAAACACAATCACTAAATTCTAAACTACTAAACATAAACCTCTAAACTCTACCCCTAAACTGAGTCCTAAACCCTAAAACTAAAGCACTTGTGAAAATTAAAAGTTTTCATTGTCAATGTATCAAATAATTATCCTTTGAATATAATATAAACTTATTAATAATTTTTAATTTTAAAATTAACCGATCATAATTGAGAATATATTATGCATCAACGAAATTAGTTACTAAGACAATAACGTTAAATATTTGATATGAAAGTTTTACTATTTTTACGATCTTACTCTACTTGATAAGATTAGTCTTTTTTAAACCGTTAAATGGGTTGATGAGAAACACTGATGATTCACATAAAACATATATAACCTAATTATTCTTTATTTTTTTAGAAGAATTTGTTAATTTTTGAAAATAATCATTGGGCCGAAATTATGAATACTTTTTTGAAAACCCAATCTCATAAACCGAAACCCAAACATTAAGATTTGGCTTAAACCCTAGAGAGGCTTCAAAATTGCAAAACCCTAATTTTGAGGCAGAACTTCAGTATTGCTCTTTAGTAGAAGAGCTTAAACTCCTCTGTGTCCGTGCGTTTTCTTTTTCTTTTTCAGCTTCAAATGGCAGCTAATAAGAACAAAGGAGCAAAATCGAAGAACCCACCTCCAAAAAAGAAGCAAAGAAACCATCTTTTCGCTGAGAAAAAACGACCCACCAAAAAAGACGAGGCCTTTGATGATGTTTCTGATGACCAGAGTGAAGAAGAACAATTAGAAGCAGCAGAAGAATTGTTGGATGGGGATGAGGAAGTGTCTGATTTTGGTGATGCTTCTGATATTTCAGATGACGAAGACGACGATGATGCTCCATTGGCTGATGATTTCCTTCAAGGAGGTGATGATGATGATGATGATGATGATGATGATGAAGGTATCCGTTTCTCCGTTCTCTGAAAATTATTTGTTTACACTGCTTAGATTGAATTTAATGCCTTAATAGTTAATATAATATTGAGCTTCAGCTCATAGCTTCTTGTAGGTGCAACATTTGTTTTTCTTGTGAATTACTGCGTAGTAATGGCCCTTGACCTTGATGAGTTTATTTATTATGTACTGAAAATTGTAGTTGGTATTTATCTTGCTCTTTGAGTACCCATATCATGAAAGTGGACATTGACATTAGCATTGCTGAAGTATTAGCATGTTCCATAAATTTCATCACATTTCATGCTATCTGATTGGTAGTGGTTATTTTTCCATCATATTTTTGCAGACAGAGATTCAGGTTCTACATCAGGTTCGGGTTCAGATTCAGATGAATCTGATATTGAGGAGAAGTCAAGGGCTATTGATGAACAAAGGGCGAGGGAAGAAGAAGATGCACAAGCAGAAATGCAGATGAACATTAAAGAAGAGTCTGATGAGTTCAGATTGCCAACAAAAGAGGTCTTCTTTTGAATTTGATTGTATTTGATGTAGTTATTAGTTTAATTATGTTAAGGTTCTTATATTTCCTTCCTTTCATGATATCACTCAGGAACTTGAAGCAGAGCAACAACGTCCACCTGATCTTGCAAATCTTCAGATGAGAATAAAAGATAGTAAGTTGTTTTTGCACTAATTGTCTGTTTCATGGTTACCATTTATCATCTAATTTGCTAAGATTTTGTTCGATTATTATAGTTGTTTGAGTCCTTTCAAATTTTAAGGATTTGAGGCAAGAAGGAGCCACAAGGAAGGATTATATTGACCAACTTAAGATGGATTTGGGATCATACTATGGCTACAATGAATTCCTGATAGGGGTTTTGGTGGATGTAATGATCATCTTGTTCTGCTTTTTATTGTCTGCAACACTTTTGTCCTTTTCCACTAAATGTTTCTTCCTTTTCCCATTTCTGAAGGGAGGGAGGGGGAAGGGTTCTTATGGGATCAGAGTTTGCTGATCAATTATTCTATTGATACCTGCCATCTATTTTTCAGATGTTTCCAGTTGTTGAACTCATGGAACTCATTGAAGCCTTTGAAAAGCCTCGACCTACATGTATTAGGACAAACACTTTAAGGGTGAATATACATTTCTCTGTTGCTGTCTTCATTTTTTACTTGTGCATTCTCTGGTCACTTATAGCCACAATCTCCTTCTGTATGCAGACTCGCAGGAGGGATCTGGCTGATACTATCTCCAAAAGAGGAGTAGAGCTAGACCAATTAAGCAAGTGGTCAAAAGTAAGAATTGCCTTGTTTAAATTTTCATTTTTTTCAAAATTCTATTTTCTAATGGAGTACAAAAGGAACGCTGATTTTCAATCTTTAGGTTGGATTGGTGGTGTATAATTCACATGTGCCCATTGGTGCCACTCCAGAGTATTTGGCTGGCTTTTACTATGTATGTGTTCTTTCATTATACTTTCACCCTCATTGCTGTAATTATTTTGTACCATTAAAATGTTATGGCACTTTCGGTTACTTTTTCTTTTTTCACCAACAGATACAAGGTGCAAGCTCTTTTCTGCCAGTTATGGCTCTTGCTACTCAGGAAAAGGAACGAGTAGTTGATATGGCGTGAGTTACTCTGTTATATGCACTATTGTTATCACTTATCGTTGCTTTTCCTTTCTATTTGTCTATTTCCTTTTTGGAAGAAAATCTTCCATGTGAACCATATTCTAGATAACTGATGTTCAGAATTCATAATGCTTTGCAATATCTTTATTGCAGATTGTGCCGGGAGAGTTGTTTTTTAGTTGACATGGTTATAAGTTTTTCAGACATTCCATTTTGACCTTGTAATGCATTTTGAGGCTAATCCTTTTAATTAAGCAGAAATAAACTGATTACATCATGACAAAGTTTGTGGCTGGGGTCAGACAACTAATTGACATCAATTGCTTTTAGGTGCTTCATAACTGTTTACAGTTATGTTGATTATATAAGTTCAACCTCGAACTCAAAGGTTAGATACATCATATGATGGATTCATTTACACGCTATATAATGTATACTTGGCTACTGTAAAGTTCCAAAATTCTTCTGAATACTAGTTTGTTCTTTCTTTGTAGCCATGATACCGGTTGTGATCCCCATTTATATTAGATTAGGATAAATTGTTTCTACTGTGTTTTCCTGATGCAAGCTCCCATAAAAATAAAACCCCATCTTTAGTCAAGATCACCATTTTCTCCCTTTTGATAATAATTGTGCCTGTTGCAGAGCTGCACCTAGTGGTAAAACAACTTATGTCGCTGCTCTCATGAAAAATAGTGGTATGTTAATCTATTTTTCACTCAAATTGTTGAATTTTGTTTTTGGCTCTTTGTGATTTTCTATTTTGTTTTATTTTACTTTTGTAATTTGCTTGCGCATTTTCAATATTTAGTCTGGAAGGATAATTTAGTTGAATAAAACATACATAATTATTTTTTTAAAGTTGTGGCATGCTCTTTTTTAATGTCTTCTACAGTCATTTCCAAATTCCTTTCTAGTATTTTGTTGGTATCGTGGTCAGGATTAATTTTTGCAAATGAAATAAGGGAAGCAAGGCTGAAGTCGCTTACTGCAAATTTGCATCGTACGGGGGTGACAAACACAATAGTTTGCAACTATGATGGGAGGGAGGTTAGCATCTTCTGCCCCATAAGTATACAATACTAAGTTTGATTATTTAACGAGTGTGATGTTCCCAGTTCAAGAGCCTCAAAAACATGAAGTGTTGAATCCATCAATGTTCTTTCCTTCTCTTTAAGTGCTTTTTTTTGTGGTGTCTCATATTAGATGTAGGTCAAAACGAATTGCATGAACTTGTTCTTCATATTATCTTATGGATCATATGCACATAGCGGATGTAAAGGACACATTCTAATCCTTTGTCTTAATGTTCAGCTTCCCAAGGTTTTGGGTCAGAATTCGGTTGATAGAGTATTGCTGGATGCCCCTTGTAGTGGTACAGGAGTAAGCATCTATCATAACCTTCTTCCTCATTTGGTGGAATGCTCGATATTTTCTGCTTGAACTGATTGATCTCTACTTTATGGTTTAGGTTATAACCAAAAATCCATCTGTTAAAACCTCTAAAAGTTTAGATGACATACAAAAATGTGCCCATTTGCAAAAGGTATGTTATTTCTATGGGATTTTCGCTTTCGTGGTTGTGTTTGGGAACTACAATAGTGCTCCTAAGATTAGAGTCGGCATGCAGTGATATGATAACCGGATGACTGCATGAAGCTTCGTTTTGTTTTAATTTCCCCCTTGATCAAAATTTTGTTTCTTATCCATTTTAGACACATTTCAATTATGTATTATGATTAGCACCAATTGTTTTTTGACTTCATTTTATACTACCTTTTAATACTTCTGCAATTGTAACAACGGATAGCATATATGTACTAAAGATCATTATATACATGCATATATATATATATATATATTTATGCATGTATGTAGGAATCTGAATCAAAATACCGGTGATTCAACCGATCGAGTCGGGAATACTTGATCGGCAGTCTAGTCGGTTTGGTTACCGGATTAATTCTTACAACATTGTATGTAATTGGATAAGTACAGACCATTGCTTTCTCATGCGCTTTAATGATATATGATTATGTGGTGTTGGATTAAAGAATGAGACATGAGGAACAAAGCAAGGAGGAAAGAAACGTATGCAATAATGTAAAGAATGTTTAGACAATCTCAGCGTCATTTCCAGACAATATCAATGTCCATTGGACCACCTTGAATGGACTCATTTCCATTGGTATTTCAATGTTTCAATTACTCTTTAAAACATAGAATTAAGATTTTAATACTTTTTTACATTCAAATAAGCCCTTAAATTTTAATTGTTTATCAATTAAAGGTGAAGGGCTTATGTGGATGTAAAAAAAGTATTAAAGGCTTATTCAACTAGTGTGACAAAGATAAGGGCTTGTTTAGTATATTAGCCTTTCAAAAATAAAACGGATTAAATAGTATTTTGGATTCTGAAGTTGTATCTCATTATCACTTTAGTACATGAAACTGTTGGTTCAGTTTGGTCCCTAAACTTTTCAACTGTGGTGCACGTGGTCTCAGTTTATTTTTCATTACAAAAAAATCATGTGGCACTCTGGGAACGTGCCACATAACACATAATATGTATTAAATTTAATTTTTAAGAAGATTTATATAATTTTTAATTCCAACAAAAAATGAAGGGAAAAAACTAAAAAAAAATCCTAATTAAAATATCATAAAAATGTTCATATATTTTCCTTGAATATTTTAAAGATTTTTCTTAATTATTTTCAAATTTAACACACATTATGAGCCACACGATATGTTCCTAGAGTATTATGTGGACTTTTTGTAATAAAAAACGAGTTGAGATAACATACATTACAAATGGAAGGTGCAAGAACAAAAAACAAATGAGCTGAGACCAAAAATTTACATTTCTTTGAGCTTATCCTATGCGACTAAACAACTAAGATAATAAAAGAGGATAAAGACAATCAAATAGATACATAAATTAGATGTTAACATTGAAATGACAAATCTACTTCTTGTGTTTTAGTGGGGACATAAATAGGTATTTTGGCAAAAGAAAAAATTTTGATACACAGGTCGTGTAAACTTTAGTTTACATGTGTCTTTTAGTTTTAGGGGTTAGGACTTTAGTTTAGGGTTTAAGGTTTAGGGGTTTAGGTTGTAGGGTTTAAAATTCAAGGTTATTGTTTAGAATTTAGTGTACATGATTTAAGGGTTTAGAGTTTAGTTTTTTAGGATTAGGGTTAATAATTTATGATTTAAGTTTTATAGTGTAAATACACAGGCTTGTGTAAAATTAATTTTGCACAGCCTGTGTATCAAAGTTTTACTCTTTTGGCAAATCAAATTTAAGAAATTTGTGAAGAGAAATATTGTTTTGTTCACATTTCAACAACAATTAATGATTCATTTATGAGAAAGCTAGACATCACCATTTTGATACAAATTTTTTCACATGTAAATCTTTTATGAATAATGATGTGGATTAACATTATTATTAATCAATCAGTTGATTTAGTAGACTGAAGTGTTATGTTTTTTTTAATAAGGTTAATCGTTAAATTCATCGGGTGACTCATGTAGAAAATAAGATGATGTTCATCTTAAGAAATTCGGATTCGAACACTTGTATATGCAAGGAAAATATATAAACATTGAAAAACTTCGTCAACCTAAAATAAATGGAGTTAAAATTCAACGAAACTAAAGAAATCCAATTAACAACTTGGACAATTTAGGAACCGAAAACAACAATCTAAATCATATATTTATGCTAAATAATGGCATACTTATTAGTTGGTGTTTGATGAAAAATTTTAAATAAGACATTTATTTTAAAACAAATTTTGATTAGTAATTTTTTTGTTGATAAATCTCGATTAACGGTAGAGACAAAGTTATTCTCGGACTGGTAGGTGCTATGGCTTCTAAAATTTTCGATATAATGACGTTTTAGGTCTATTTTTAATTTTAATATCAGTCAAGTAAGATATTTGTCTCTCCTAAATTTTAGAATTTAATTTTTAATTGATCTTCAGCCCATCACAATATTTAATGATGTGGACTAACATTATTATTAATCTATTAGTTGATTTAATAGGATGAAGTGTTATATTTTTTAAATAAGATTAATCATTGAATTCATCGAATGGTTTTAATGAAAAAAAATGTTGTTCATCTTAAGCGACTCGAATTCAAATACATATGTATCTTCTCAAAAAATTAATAAAATATATCAACATCGAAAAACTTCACCCCACCCAAAATATATAAAAATAAACTGAATTTAACGTATAAATAATAATATATCTAAATTTTTGCGAAGTTAGTGTCCCAACTCCCCCACCAAACTTGAGTAGATAACTGTCCGCTCACTAAACTTTTAGGCAAATTATACTACAAGTAATTAGTTATAGGTTTAATAATAAACGTGTCACTCTTCTTTTAAAAGTAGAAATTTAATCATTCAATTATATGTTTAAGAATAAACATGTCACTTTTCTTTTGAAAGTAACAATTTAGTTAATTATAGTTTTAGAAATAAACATGTGACTCAATTAAAATTTTGTGACAAACAAGTCACTTTGTCATTAAAATTGAAAGGCTTAAATGAAAAATAAGTGCTCAAACTATACTTTTTTTTAAACTTTAGGTGCCTAAAGTATTTTTTGATAAAAATAGGTGCCTAAAGTTTCAACCGTTACAATTTTAAGTGCCTGTCTGTTTAAAAAAACAATTACCCAATAAGAGTGCGACACATGTCGTGCTTTTTTATTATTATTTAAAAAATTAAAAAATATAATTTAAAAAACTCAAAAGTCCAAAAAAAGTCTCAAATTCATAATACTCAAAACTACAAATTCTCCGAATTGTCGTCACCTTCGTTCTCGCTGCCGTCTGATTGGCACACTTACCGACAGTTGCCAGCAATGAGTTGTTGGGGGAACTGGTCAGTGTCCTCCAACGACAGCAACTGCGGCAATTTGAAGAATTTATGATTTTGGGAATTAGGAAATTGATTTTTTTGAGAAATTTTGAGTTTTTTAAATTATACTTTTTTAATATAATAATAAAAAACATGTCACGTGTCATGTTCTCATTGGGTAACGGTTTTTTAAACGGTTGGGGACTTAAAATTGTAACAATTGAAATTTTAGGCACATATTTTTACAAAAATAAATACTTTAGGCACCTAAAATTCAAAAAATGTATAGTTTGATCACTTATTTTTCATTTAAGCCAAATTGAAATAAGGACTTAATATAATTACAATTTTAGTCCCTAAAACTTATGAATTTATTAATTTGGTCGTAGTTCAAAATAATTCAATAAACTTAACCCTTCATATTTAAATTTTCGTTAGTGAAGTGATTGTTTACTAGAACGTGACGTTAAGGTTATAATAAGTCTATTCTATTAGTATGTCAGCTGTCCAGCAGTTAAGTGATTGTGTCTGTCGAGCTATCACATATGTTGATTATTGAACTGGTGGACAATAGCATAGAGTGTGGTAAGTGGTTGGAGAGTGTGTCTGGATGGTGCAATGTCAAAAATTTTAAATATGAAGGGTTAAGTTTATTTAATTATTTCAAATTATGACTAAATTAATAGAATACATAAGTTTCGAGAACTAAAATTATTATTATATCGAGCCTTTATTTCAAGTTTAATGATAGAATGATCTATTTATCATAAAATTTTAATTGAATAATCTGTTTTTTGCTAAACTTATAATTAAGTGGCTGAATTATTATTTTTAAAAAAATTATTTATTATTAAATCTATAATTAACTCACTAAATTGTTACTTAGTGACCTGTTTGTCACTAAACTTCTAAGACACCGCTAATGTATTTTACCCAAATTGTTTTTGCAATAGTTAAAAGACGGCCCACCTCATCTGAATCCTAGCCGTCTATCTGATTCATCATAAGGTAATTAAGTGGAGCTCATCATCATCAGTCATCACCATCATCAACAAAAACTACAACTATAAAAGGCTAAAAGCAAGGCTGTTGTTTTATGGAATGGACCACCAATGTTACAGGAGTCCCACACAAGGGGACACCCTAATCTACCCCTAGCCTTTGAATAGATAACTTTACACTCGTTTAATCTTGAATATAATCGAAATTTAATGTAATTATCTGATTTACAATACATCTAACATCCTACAAAATGCTTGAGATTGCAGATGAGAGATGACTGGTTGGAGTTGGAGAGCCTTTTAATTCTCATAAGAGCTTTGTTGTTCTTATAAGAGCAACACAAAATACATGCATTTGCTTTAGCTTTGACCCTTCTCTGTCTATCTCCTTTAATGGCAGACCCACATGCTCTTTCTCTCTCTAAAAGCTTTTTTTCCCTTTCTATTTCATAAAGTCTTTCTCTTTCTGTCTTCCTTTCTTTACATTCTTTCCACATATTGTATGGGAAGACAAGCTATTTTAATTTTTTTTCTTTAATCTCTATTCAGTAGTTGTTAGTTAGTTAATAAGAGAGAAACTTTGCTTCTTTTTTTGCTCCATTGCTGAAGCAAAGGCCTTTCTGATCTTTGAAACTATATATCAGGTACCTTTTTTTTTTGCTCTTAGTTTTTTTAGCTGGTTTGGTGATTTCCTTAGTGGGATTTTTTATCCAAAGGTGGGTTTTTTTTTGTTTCTTTGAGAGATCTGTAAGAACTTGTTTTACTTTGTGCTTACATTTTTTGCTCTGATTTTATTGTTTTCTTGTAACCTTTATTTTGCTCTCCTTTTTTTGCCAAAATGAATTATCCCCCTTTGTTTGGAGATGATATGGTTCTGTATGCAATTCTCTCTGTTTTTAGCCACTTTTCATTGTTCTTTCCCATTTGATTTTCTGTTTATCCCTGAATTCATATGGATTTCAGTGGTATGGTACTTTGCTTAATCTTGAAAAGGTTGTTGTAATGATTTGGTTTTGATGTTTAATTCTCGGAACACCTAAATTTTGACGTAATAAATCAAGCTACTTGTTGTGGTTTGTAGACTTTCATTTATGTTTGTATGTATTTATATCTTATGATTGTGCAAACTTTGTTTGCAGGTGGTAAATTTGTGTTCTTTCAGTTGTAAAAATCAGTTTTTAGATGGAGTTGAAGGGGAAAGTAACTAGGATTGCTGGTGGAGGTAACTAATTTGTATAGTCTAATCTGTGTAACAAGTTTGCATTCTTTCGATGGCCTCGAAATCCGGTGACGGACCTTCCCCGGAAAACCCGAAGAAGGCATTAAGTAGCTTAGCTGCCAAAGGGGATTCTTGTCGGCCTCCTCCAATACAGATCACAAAGACAAGCAATTTGGAGCCAGTTACTCCAAGGATAGTGGAGTCCTTGACGAAGAAGGTAGATTCGGGTTTATCCCTGAGTGACTCGAATGCAGTTCCGAATCATGTTAGTTCTGAAGTGAGTCAGAATGATGGATTACCTGATGATTCCGGTGAACAAAAAAAGAAAGAATCGGAACATGGAATTAATTTGGCTTCAGCTAAATCTAGTGATGGTGCCACCAGCCTTGTTAAGACTAGTGGAAGTGCCAAAGCTGGTGATCATCCCGATTGTATCGAGAGCGGTAAGAACGGTATCTGCAGAGGTAGCACGAGCAGTGATGTGAGTGATGAAAGCACGTGCAGTAGCTTAAGTGGTAGTATCAACAAACCTCATAAGGCAAATGATATAAGATGGGAAGCCATACAGGTTGTCCGAGCAAAAGACGGTGTGTTGGGTTTGAACCATTTCAGATTACTGAAGAGATTAGGCTGTGGGGATATTGGAAGCGTCTATCTTTCGGAGTTAAGTGGAACAAAGTGTTATTTCGCAATGAAGGTGATGGATAAAGCATCTTTAGCAAGTCGTAAGAAACTTCTTCGAGCTCAAACCGAGAGAGAAATACTACAATCCCTGGACCATCCTTTCCTCCCGACACTGTATACCCATTTCGAGACCGATAAATTTTCATGTTTAGTGATGGAGTTCTGCCCCGGGGGTGATTTGCATACACTAAGACAGAGACAACCAGGAAAGCATTTTACCGAGCTAGCAGTGAAGTATGTGAATTCCTCCTACTTAAAACATCTATTGAGTTAGATTCGGATCGGGTTTCTAGAACATTAATTGTTATTGTTAT
This sequence comes from Hibiscus mutabilis, assembly GCA_019671005.1. NCBI lineage: Eukaryota > Viridiplantae > Streptophyta > Magnoliopsida > Malvales > Malvaceae > Hibiscus > Hibiscus mutabilis. The sequence goes on from CM033739.1 coordinate 39,250,695, forward strand.
TCATATTACTTTTAGTATTATTGTGCTGCCATTTTGCATTACAGGTATATGAACCTATATTTTGATGAAAATATGATCGAATCAGCATATGCCATAGAGGTTGACGGACCATACTAACATAGACTTCATTAAGTTCCTTTGTATGCATGGATCTGTTTCTTCGAAAAATCGGTTCAAAATTTGAATTTAAGAACAAATTTACGTTTACGATTTATTTTTAAGATGATCATACAATAGGTTGAAACCAAACTCTGAGAGTCATTGCTGTGTTTTCCTTTGACATACAGGTTCTATGTAGCAGAGGTTCTCCTTGCTTTGGAATACCTCCACATGCTCGGTATTGTTTATCGTGATCTCAAGCCAGAAAATGTTCTTGTTCGAGAAGATGGACACATAATGCTTTCAGACTTTGATCTTTCACTCCGTTGTGCTGTCAGCCCAACACTAGTCAAGTCATCCACACCCGAGTCTGATCCCCTGCGAAAGAATCCAGTTTATTGTGTACAACCAGCTTGCATCGAGCCCTCCTGCATCCAGCCAGCATGTGTGGTACCTACATGTTTTTCACCACGCTTCTTTTCGTCAAAATCCAAATCCAAAAAAGACCGCAAGCCGAAGAATGAGATGGGGAACCAAGTCAGTCCACTGCCCGAGCTTATTGCTGAGCCGACCAATGCTCGCTCCATGTCTTTCGTGGGAACCCACGAGTACTTGGCTCCTGAAATCATCAAAGGCGAGGGACACGGAAGTGCTGTCGATTGGTGGACTTTCGGGATCTTCTTGTATGAGCTATTGTTCGGTAAGACTCCTTTCAAAGGATCCGAGAACCGAGCAACACTCTTCAATGTTGTAGGGCAACCCTTGAGATTTCCGGAATCACCTGTAGTAAGCTTTGCAGCAAGGGACTTGATAAGAGGTTTGCTGGTCAAAGAGCCACAGCATAGGTTGGCGTACAAGCGAGGCGCAACTGAGATTAAGCAACACCCTTTCTTCGAAGGCATAAACTGGGCTTTAATTCGTTGCGCAAGCCCCCCAGAGATTCCAAGACCAGTCGAGATCGAACGAATCCCAGCCCCCACATCATCAGCTGGTGATAAACCTGCTGTTCCTGCTGCCAAGGATCAGAAAAACTATCTGGAATTTGATATCTTTTAATCATTCTCAGAACCATTTTCTTGTATGTTTCATTTTTTTCGATTCGAGAGATGTAGAGTTTATCAATGTTGATGATCTGCAAATTAAGATTTCTATAATGACAAATGATCATATGCTTGATGTCTTGTTCTTCAAATATGGATCTGCATAAGTAAAAAAACATTAGAGTTGCAGCATAGCTTAGATGTCTTAAAAAGGATCAAGTTTAGATTTGATAGTTTCAGACATTAACATGGCATAATACGAATATACAATCACCATTCTCGGCCAATGCAAAATTACAAGAATATACAAATATTCAAACTCTTGCTTCAAAAATAACACACTGCTCCATTTTTGTTATTGGGGCCATGCTCCTTAACCAGCCCATTTTGAGACAGCTTGAATCATCTCAAGGTCAGAAACTTTTAGGATATGTGGTTTTGCTTAGATTAATGTTAAGCTCAAAAAGCTTGAATTTATGTTCATGTCTGAAAATGATTTATTTTATTTTTAGCTTTTAACTTTGATGGTTTTGTTCTGCTGTAACGTATGGGAAGAGGCAAAAACACTAATCCATATCGGAAAAAAAAGTTTTAAGATATAAAAACGATGATGCTACACATCTTATTAAACATATTTTTTAAAAAGAAGATAATCGTCTCGTCACATCTATCGAGAAGTTAAATTGTCTTAACGAATAACAAGGAAAGGCACTGATTGAAACTAACTTACAATTCAAGCAAAGCAATATCCTGTTCACATTTACTTAAACCAATCATTTATAAAACAGTTTTTTCTCTTGAATTGTACCTTCATTCATTTGAGAAAACAAATACAAGGACAAAAAGGTGGCATATGCTATATTATCAGAATATTTATCTGAATGTTTTAAAGGTATAATTTTGTTCACAGTCCTTCTACCCTTTGCATATTTTAAATTTAATCCGTCTACTACGGCCATCTACTCTTTTGAACCCCAGATTCATAATCGGAAAACCTTACAAACCTAGATTCAAAATTTTTATTTACTTATTTAACCTTCTATATGCTTTTAATATTAAAAATGCCATATAATCTATTTTGACAAAGTTCTTTGATGGACTTTTTATAAAAAAAAAACGGTAGAGAATAAATTTCAAATATGCAAAGAATATAGGGATTGAAAACATTATTAAACATATTTTAAATATTGACAAGTTTTTTAATTTTAAAACATCACATAATCCAATTTGATTAAAATTCTTTTATGATGTTATTAATTGGATTTCAATTATTAAATCAAAAGACTAAAAGAACTTTTTTAAAAAAAATATAGAAAGATCAACTTTCAAATATACAAAGAGTACATGGACTGAACAGAGAAATAAACCTATTCTAAAATAGGGTAAACTACTCAGACCACTCAATTACGGAGTTAGTCTCAATTTGACCACTATACTTTTAATTGTGGCAAGATGACCACTCAACAATGTAAGTAGTCTCAATGTGATCACCTGTCGTTAAAACTTAATGGAGGAAGTGACGTGGCAGTTAGTAAAAATTTATATAATTACACATTTAGTCCTCGTTACTTATACATTTTATCAATTTGATCTTAATTTAATTTGATAAAATAAATTAAACATTCAAGTAGGTGGTGATATTAGTGGACTTTAACTATATATATTTGATTTAATAATTTTATTTTCCTCCTCCAACTACCTCATTAAAAGAAAATAATAAAATAATAATAATGCCTCCTACAAGGTTTGAAACCAAAGAGTGCTAGGACACAATAGCACTGACTTACCACTAAGCCAAATGCACTTTTATGATATTGAGTATGACATTTATTATATGTCTTCATTTATCGTTAATGACAGGAAAAAAAAGAAATAAATATGGATTAAGGGGACTCGAATATGACATACTTGAGATGCATAAAAATATCTAAATCACTAAAATAAGTCTAATAATTAAATTAAAATTTTAATATATTTTTCTTTCCACAATTATTTTTTTATAATTTCATATAAATAATCATTGCATTATTTTTAACTTAATTAATAATTTTATGTTTTATTAAAATTTTTAATTAAATTATTATATACCTTGAATTATATTAAAAATTTAAAACTATATTAAAAATTTATTTAGCAAATCTAAGCTCACGAACATAATTTAAATAATTGATATTATTTTAAAAGTTTAAAATTTTAATAAAATTTCATATACAATAATTAAATTAAAATTTTTAATAAATATTAAAATTATTAATTAAGTTAAAAAAATTATTCATTAATTATATATGTGAAATTATAAAAATAAATGTGAAAATTAAAAAATATATAAAATCTTAAAACCATTTTTATTTTAAATCATGCCTTAACTATAATTTAAAAAAATATATAATTTTATTACTTTTAATTTAATTATTAGATTTATTTTGGTGATTTAGATGTTTTTATGCATCTCAAATCTGTCATGTTCGAATTCCCTTAATCCATATTTATTTCTTTTTTTGTCATTAACAACAATGAAGTCATAAAAAATTTCATACTCAATATCACAAAAGTGCACTTAGCATAGTGGTAAACAACGCCCCTTTGTCCAAGCACAGCTTGGTTTGAATCTTGTCGGAGGCATTATTGTTTTATTTATTTTCTTCCTTCAATTGAATGCTTAATTTATTTTATTAAATTAAAATTATGATCAAATTGATAAAATGTATAAGTAACGAGGACCAAATATATAATTATACAAATTTTTATTATCTGTCACGTCACTCCCTTTATTTTAGTGACAGGTGGTCACATTGAGACTACTAATATAGTTAAGTAGTCATATTGCCACAGTTAAAAGTATAGTGGTCAAATCGAGACCAATTCTATAATTAAGTGGTCATTTGAGAAGTTTACCCTTTAAAATATTAGTATTAAACACATTGTTCGTCATTGGACACCTATTTGTATTTTATTATTAAATTTTAAATGCAAAAAACATAGTGTACATGATTTAATGTGGAATAAATTAGGCAAAAATTAATATTATCTTAACATCTAGCAGTGCAGGATCCCATCAATAAGTCAACAAACACATACAATTTAAAATTATTCCACCATCTTCTTCGAATGACATATTATGCAAATATATAAAGGGTAATTATTTCATGTACAAGAGCTTGTGGAAATAAAGGGTTTAAAGATTTCGCTCAAGGTCCAATATTTAGGGGTTTAAGTGTACTACTTTTAAATTTATAGGGTGTGGTTAGAATTTAGGTTTTAAGTTCAAATATATGATTTATAGGTTAAAACCTAAATCTCTAACCATAGTACCCTAATCCTAAACTCTAACCTCTAAACTTTAAAATTTAATCACAAACCTTAAATTTTAAACTCATACACTTAAACCCCTAAAACTAGGTCCCTAAACTATAAAATTAAAACTCTTGTGGAAACTTTTATTTTCCATCTCCAGTGCATGAGATATTTTCCTATATAAATATAATATATACAGCTTTTCAATATTTTGGTTGTATAGCCTTTTTAATTTTATTAACTAAATTAAAAAAATCATGTTATTAATTTGTGCGTTACAAATGGAGTAAATTAAATTAAAAGAGTCATTTTTATAATAAAATTTTATAATATTTGATCGAATTAATTGATGAATAGATCAGATATCGATGATTATAAAAAGATTATAATATTAGAGTTATATTTCGATACACAAGTGTAAAAAAATTACACAATCCTTCATATTTAAGCTATAAAATCTAAAACTTAAATCTCTGGCCCTAACATCCTAAAACCTAAACCTTAACTCTAAATTCTAACCATAAACCTTAAATTCTGCACCCTACAACCTAAACCCTTAACACCTAAACCACAACTTAAATCTCTAAACCCTAAAATTAAAAAACTTTGTAAACTAAAATTTATACACGTTTGTGTATCAAAATATTTTCCATAATATTATTAACATCTCTAAAAAGAATTAATCAATCACTAAGTTAGAATCCCAATATATTCTTAGACCTTTTTTCTGATGCTTACTGCCTCCTAACTAATTAATGATCTCAAAACGAATATGACTTTAGATCATCTACTAAACGTTTAATATTTTAGAAAAATGTAAAAAATTATTTTTTTAGAAAGTTTGAATTTAAATCTCTTCCGTGAATGATTAAAAAAAATTTCTGATGAGATTCATTAATTGGCCTAATGGTTAGAGATGTTTATCTTATCATATTTTATGTTAGTTCGAATTTTGACATAAAAATATAATACATTACTATTTAATAAAAAATAATTTTCTGATAGGGTGATAAGGTTACTAGGTATAAAATCCAAAATTTCATGTCATGTAACACAATAGTTTTGTCATCATGTTAAAATTAATGGCAGAACCTGACCAAAGAGTTTGGAGGGTAAATTTAAAATTTTCAAAAAATATTGTAGAGATTTAAATTAAAATTTTCAAAAAATTTTTGAAGGGTATAATTTATATTTTTCATATAGTTTGGGGTTGAACTAAATTTTTAATAATTCTAAGAGGTTTAATGAGATTTTTTTTAAATAATGAGAAGAGATTTAATTAAAAATATTTAAAAAAAGTTGAAGCTAGATAAGAATTTTTAAAAATTTCAGGGGCTAAATTAAAATTTTAAAAATTTTGAGATACCAAATTCTAATTTTCCAACGCCAATGATCTCTGTTACCTTCTGCCATTGGTTAAATTGTTTTCGAAAGGGACGAGGAGATGGGTCGCTTTAATCGTCTTAATTTAATGGTCAAAGTTTATTTTTAATCTAGTTCTTAAAGTTTACACTTCTGTTAATATAGTCATTTTTAGTTAAAATTACTATTCAACCTTTTTTAATCAAACTATATGATTTTACTGAAAATGATGATTGAGCTGTCAAATTTTTCATATAATTGTTATTGCACCACAATATCATATCAACAAATATTTTTAATTTAATTGTTAAATTTTCTAAAGTGCACTTGTCACAGTGGTAAACCAACGCCCCTTTGTCCAAGCACACACTGGTTCGAATCCTGCTTAAGGCATTACCGTTTGTGGATCAAAATATTAATTTATTATAAAATAGTTAGTATAAGACGACGTATGTTGTCACGTTAGCAAAATAATGTCACATTAATAATAAAGTACACATAAATTAGGCAAATTGTCAAGTCAGTATATTGAAAATGTAATGGCTTAATAACCATTTCGGTTTAAATTAGACATAATTAATTAAAAAAGAAAATTGAAGACTAAATTTAATTTAAAAATAATAAGAATCAAATTGGTTAAAAAAAATATCGATAAAGAAAGGAATCTCTTTAGTATACGTGTTGGGTATTACTGGGATGTCAAATGGGCGGGGCGGGTGCAAATACCCAACCACTAATATTGAATTATGTAAAAACAAACCATTTACTTTCATAAAGAAGAGTACAACTTCGTATATTTTATTGATTGATCAAGTGTATATGTATAATACATTTACACCAGCATAGATTTAACTACAACTAACTAACGATTTCTAACTTAACTAAAGTACATTTTTACCGGTATAAATTGTACTTAACTACAACTAACTAATTAACTATAGTTAACTTAACTAAAGCATATTTACACTTATATAAATTCTACTTAACCACACATATTACAAAATTACAACCTGATTATTTCAAGCTCGATCTTAAACAATGAATACAAGCTTGATTATAAACCATCAGTTTTTCAAACTTATTTAATTGATTCAAAGTCTACAGACTTAAGGACTAACATAGATTTTAAAATAAACCAATATCTTAGTACATATAATAAAAGGCATAATCAAAGTCTACAAACATAAATGGTCCAAAATTCATATGGTATGTAGTTAGTGGGTGGGCGGATGCGGTACAGGTGGATGTGGGCGGATACGGTGCGAGTAAGGTCTCAAACCCATCACCTACCCACTACCCATGACGGGTACGACTTTTTACATCCACACCCGCCCACTAGTCACCAAACTCATATCTATCCCCACACCAACTGGGACGGGTGCGGTGCGAAATTCGCGAAAAAATACACGTCTGCCATCGCTAGGTATTACATGCACGTACAACAAAAGAATCAACTAGCTTTCACTTTTTCATGTTTTTATTCTTTGGTTTAAGGCTTAATATTCCCTAATCTATGAACCCTAGCTATTTAATTAATCCTAAAGGGAAGAATCAAATCTTTTAATGCATGCCATTGATGTGAAAAAGAAGAAGATAGTGAGGGAACCAAAGTGGCACGATGCCGAAGTTTGGCACGAAGAAAGTACCATCGACCTACCCATTTATCATATGCAAATGAGAATCAATTGATATAGAGGTTGACGACATGCATGCAATTAAGGGGAGAAGCCAGAGATTTATTTAATGTGTGTCATTTTTCTGAACAGTATTTAAGAGAAGTTAATTATTTATAAAGAAATATCATTTTATTTATAAACGGGTGTCAATTATATATTTTTTAATTTTTTATATACAAATTATATTAAAAAATACAATTTCCAAAAGATTTTGAGATGTCATCAAACACCCCAATTACCTATGTAGCTCCGCCCATGCATGCAATTCATGGATTGGAAAAAATAACCAAACATTCATATTTCATTCCCAAGCAAATGCTAATATGGGGAATCAGTGACTGAGTCAGAAATTAAGATTATAGGACAAAATATAATTAACCATAAAAAATGAGGGGAGAAAGTTTAGTGAATTAAAAATTGGGAGTCCAAACATGTAAAAATCTCATTATACTTTTTAGTGTAACAAATTTGGGGAGGTTCGTCCCTGCGTGAAATTATAGTTGTATTCTCTGTAAATCATGTATGAATTGATCCTGGTTATATTTGTTATAATTTAAATCCTATTTCAAAATTATTTTGACCTAAATTATGTTTGATTTTATGTTATCTAATGATTAATCATGTTTCTTTGTGATTAGGATGTCTTGTCCTTGGTTATGTATTTGTATCCTCTCCTCAGTGAAAAACCCTAATATGGTCATAGGTTTAGGGTTCTCATTCAAACCTCCCTACATAATGTTATATGTATTATTGGTGGAGAGCATGCATGGAACCCAGTAAGTCTAATCAGGGACGGAGTCAGAATTGAAGGTTAGAGGACGAAACACAAATTTAAAAAGTAAAGGAGGGATAAATTCATAATTAATTCATTTATTTAAGAAATATACAAAACAAAGGTAAAAAAGTTTTTGATGTATGAAAATAAAAGCCCCTCCCAAACTACATGTAAGATGTGAATTAAAGTCACATGGACATCTAGAAAATGTTAGCTGATTTCACCATCAACTAGTTAATCTAACGAGATGAGATTAGAGGTCTAAATTTTCGCGTTGTGAATGAAGAAAGTTGGGTTGAGAGGATCATCCTATATTATACCTCTGTAAAATTTGATCTGAATTATTTGACCAGTGAGTTAAATACCGGCGATTAAACTAAAAAAATATATTCATATTTTCCTCAAGAATTAGTGATCTGATCCAGACATTTTCCTTAGATCGATCTCTCTTTTCTCTATCTTGTTTGGTAAACAGAATCAGATCAGTTTATGTTCAAAGCAACAGAAGTAATTAAAAAAAACAAAATAAAAAACATGTAATGAATGAGACATCAAATAAGCTTCCTTCCTGGTATTAGTGGTGTTAATATTTTTTAAAAATGATATATATTAAATATTTTTATATAAAATTTAAAAAGATTTTATTTTCCAAAAAGTACACCTCTTTAAAAAAAGGGGCCCCACCCATGATTATGAACATATAAAAATATGATAAATTATGTAAGACCTCCTCAAAATTTTTAGTTTGACTTTTATAAAGTTTGTAATTTGTTAGCATAAATATAATAACATTTTTTGGTTACAAACATTTTCATATTCAACATTAATTATGATATTTCAAAATTGAAAATAATATATTGTTTGTAACATCAATATCATATACATCAGTTAATAAAATATTTTCTTATTCAACTTGTTTATTGATGGATAAACCAAATTCGGATAACAATAAATTTGCTTACCCAAAATCCGACCAAACCCATAAAAGCTTGAAACTTTCTTCTTAATATTAACAAATTAATTTGTGAAAAATATTTTATAAAAAATTAATAAAAATATTTTATAAGTCCTTCATAAGAAAATTATTTCTACTTTAAATCTTTGTGTTTTTTTTAAATAAAAATCTTTATGTTTTTATCCTTACTTTAATCCGGTGATGATATTTATGACCACGGACGGAACTAGAAAATATTCATAGAGGGTGAGATAAATTTCTAAAATTTTAGAGGGCCAAAGTTGAAAATTTCATTTTAAAAAGACTAAAACTAAATCATTAAAATTTTAGGATAGACGGAGCCACATATATGGTTTATTAGTTCTTGAATATATATATGGTTTATTAGTCCGTTCAATTTTTAAGTTAGATAAATTAAGTCTTTTGGCCTCCCAATCTTTTGGATGTAATTTTTTTTAGTCCTCTTAGTTTTGAAACCAGACAAATTAGACTTTGGCTCCCATTTTCGGGTCAAATTACCTTTTAGGTCATTTTTAATTTGAAACTAGACAAATTAAGTCTTGACCCGTCATTTTTTAGTTTAAATACCTCTTGGATACCTATCAATTTCAAAATTAAGCACCTTAGATCTTAACACTAATTTTATTACTCTTTATATCTGACTCCTTAAAGTTTCAACATGACTTCATCCATGACTTAAAGACTTAAATTATATTATTTGTATTTGGGAGGGACTAGAAAAATAAATTACCCATCCAATCAATAGAGGGCCAAGGCCCTTGTGTAAATCTATCTCCATTGTCTTCGTTGCTGATTATGACCTAATCCATAGTAACCGGGGGATGATGCACCTAGCCTTGGTGTGGAGCATCCACATCCCCATTTTTAAAATTAGGCTTAACTATAAAATAGGTGCTCAAACCATATCTCTTTTTTTGTAATAGGTGTCTAAAGTATTTTTTGGCCGAAATAGGTGCCTAACGTTTTTTTGTCTAAAATAGGTGCCTAAAGTTCCATTCCGTTACTGTTTTAAGGTAAAGCCGTTAAAAAAAATTCAACACCCAATCAGAATTTAACACGTATTTTTATTTTATTATTTTTTTCAAAAAAAATAAAATATTTAGAAAAATTGAAACTTCTCAAAAAAATTAAAACAATCCCAAATTCTAAAATTGGCGTCATTGTCGCCGCCGATAGCCTCGTCGGACCTCACCATCGTCGTCTCTGAAGTCTCTCACCTATTTCCCCAACCATCCATCGTCGGTAACCGACGGGAGACGTGTCAATCGGACGTCAAACGATTTTTGCGTTCGTTGTCCAATTGACGCGCTTCCCGCCGATTACCGACGATGGGTGGTTGGGGAAAATGGGCGGGGGACTCTAGCGACGGCAATGGTGAGGTCAGACGAGATTATCGGCGGTTACAATGACGTCAATTTTGGGTTTTGGGGTTTTAAGGATTGAAACTGTTTTGTAATTTTTTTAAAATTTGGTATATTTTTAATTTATTTTATTTTAATTTTGTTTTTGAAAATAAAAATAAAAAAATAAAATCTTCATGTCAAGTTATAGTTGGGTGAAGAATTTTTTGACAGATTGACTTTAAAACGGGCAAAAATGAAGCGTTAAGCCCTTATTTGGTCAAAAAAATACTTTAGACACATATTGCAAAAAAGTGGCAAAGTTTTGACACCTATTTTATAGTTAAGCCCTGAAATTATTTGAAAAAATAAGTTTAATTCATTGTTATTTTTTTAGAAAAATAATTTTCTTTAGTGTGTAAAGGAAAATTTTGTTGCATGCCCATTTGAGAAAAAAAATATTTGGTTGAAGGGGTATTTTTGCCCATGAGTTCGACTCAAAAAATCAATTTCGTCCCTCGCCGAAAAAAGTATCTAATGTGGCCTTCCAGTCCGTGAAATTGATCAATTTGACCCTTTGACCGGCGTTGACCGTTACAATACTGACGCGACAGTTAATGGTGATGATGTGGCGGTCCACAATAATGATGTGGCAGTCCAATATGCTAGCGTGGCAGTACATGTGGGATGATGATGTGGTGGAGGGGGCTGAATTGATTATTTTAACCAAATTCAAGGGCATAATTGATTTTTTTTACCGAATTCAGGGGCATAACTGATTTTAATTGAAAGTTCGATAACTTACTTAATCTTTAAGTTAAAAAATAAAAAAATATATTAATATTTAAATGTTCATAAAATATAAAAATATAAAAACAATATAATAAATTAAAAAAATTAGGGTAAACTAAACCAGTAGTCACTGAACTATGGTTTCTTTCCTATTTTGGTCACCGAACTATTTTTTTGGCAAAAACATCACTAACGTTATGTTTCCTTCCTATTTTGGTCACCGAACTATTTTTTTGGCAAAAACATCACTAACGTTATATTTCCTTCCTATTTTGGTCACCGAACTATTTTAAAAATTTAACAGTTTTGCTGACGTGAAATTTTATTTTATTTTTTTAATTTTCCATGTCATTTATTATCTTTCCTCGTAAGCAATATATATTATTTTATAATATTTTTATTTAAACTAACAGGATGGTGACACGTGTAATTGCCTATTAGTGTGAATAAAAGGAATGAAAAATCAAGCCCCTTGTGCAGCCAGAGATATGGTGACATGTGTAACTGCCTAATAGGATGGTGACACGTGGAATTGCCTATTAGTCGAATCTCTCTGGCTGCATAAGGAGCTTGATTTTTCATTCCTTTTTATTCCACTAATAGGCAGTGACACGTGGCATCATCCTGTTAGTTTGAATAAAATATTATAAAATAACATATATTGCTTACGAGGAGAGAGAAAAAATGATATGGAAAATTAAAAAAATAAAATAAAATTTCACGTCAACAAAACCTTTAAGTTTTTAACAGCTGGTGACCAAAATAGGAAGGAAACATAATGCTAGTGATGTTTTTGCCAAAAAAAATAGTTCAGTGATGAAAATAGGAAAGAAACCACAGTTCGGTGACTACTGATGTAGTTTACCCAAAAAAATTAAGTAAAAACATTAAAATTAAAAATATGAAAAGTTATAAATATAAAAAAATCAAAATTTAAAAATATTTATAAATCACCAAAAGAACCTTTTGATTGTTTCTCGCTATGCTAAGCGTACTAATGTTCCTAAAATATATTTTTAATTGAAACATTCTTGTATTAGAGTAGTAATAAAAGCAAAATTCTCTTTCATTTTCCTACATCGAATATTAATGAGCATTAATTTGGTGTAGAAAAACGAAAGAAATTTTGAGTTTTATTGTTACTCTAACACAAGGTTAATTCCATTGAAAAAGTCAAAGACTTTTTCGATAAAAGTGTTTAATTTTTTAATACTTTATAAACATTTTTACTAAGTTTTATATTTAAATTTTATCATTTTATAATTTCTAATACATTTTAAATTTGTATATAATTTTTATTTTCAATAATTTTTTGAATATTTTATTTATTTTTATTAACTTTATGAATTTTTATAAAAAAAATTAAAAATATATTATTTTTTTGTGAGAGTCCTCACTTTGCTTATTTTTAAAATTACTAGGGACCCAAAGGATATTTATACCAATTTGTTAATTGATTTTTCATATATTCTATTTGTAAAAGTTCAACTCAAAAGATCGTATTATTTATCCAGTTTTATTCAAAAACTAAATAAATCGATTAAATTAACTTGAAATTTAAACCAAACATTTATTCAGTTTTCAATTTATAAATCTCCTAAATTCTTATTTTTAACTTAAATATTAAATAAGTTATCAAACTTTTAATTAAAATCAATTATGCCCTCGAATTCGTTTAAAATAATCAATTCAGCCCCCTCTATCACATCATCATCCCACATGTACTGCCACATCAGCATCGTGGACCGCCACGTCAGCATCGTGGACCGCCACATCAACATTGTAGACCACCACATCATCATCGTTAACTGGCACGTTAACACTGTAACGGTCAATGTCGGTCAAAGTGTCAATTTGATCGATTTTGCGGACTGGAAGGCCACATTAGATGCATTTTTCGGTGAGGGGCAAAATTGATTTTTTGGGTCGAACTTTGGGGTAAAAGTACCCCTTTAGCCAAAATATTTCGAATCTCCATTCTTGAATTTCTAGATCCGCCACTGATAGTTATCAATATTGAGAATCAACTTTACATATAATTGCATGGCTTAAATTTCATCACCATTCTTATTGATTTACAAATGATAAAGACAAATCAAAGATAGTTACAAGAACGGGGGACTTAGATGCAAAAAAAGATATGAAAATATTATGATTTTTCTCACCTATGGATGAGGTACAGGGCCAGCCATGTGTACCGAGGTTGAACTAGAAACAAATAGAATAGGAACACGTCCCTTTAGGTGTGCCAAGGTCTAGGTCAAGTTCCATCAATTATTAAATAAAAGCAAGAGGTATATTAATAATGAATTATTATGAGGTATTAATTTTATTGTTTGGTATCCGAATTATATATATATATATATTATTTTTGCATTTTTTTATCTTATTTTGATATAAAATATTATTTTCGTTTTAATATTTTTTACGTAAAATATAGAAACACCAAAAAGTCATGTCACATATAAATGTATCTATTATTATTATTGGTTAAAATGGAATTAAAGTTATAGATTATGTATAAAAAATAATACGAAAAAAATTAAGTACTAAAATAAGAAAATTGAGTATAATTCAAGGGTTAAATCGTGAACAATGTCTAATTTTATTATTTTTTAAAAAAAACTTGAAACATAAGATATTTTTATTGTTGGATTGAATGGCAAAAATTCTCATATATTTTTTATACAAATTACGATATCTAAACTGGTTATATTTTAATCTTTAAATTAAAAATAATCACACTTAAGAACACTCAAACTTGCAAACTCTTTAATATAATAACATAAACTTATTAACCAAATTCTAAACACTAACTTTAAATTCTAAATCCTACAACCTAAACCCTAAACGTTAAACCTTAAACTAAAACTCTAACCCTTACAATTAAAAGACACATATAAACTAAAATTTACACGGCGCGTGTATCAATTTTTTTTCTTTCGTTAAATAACATTTCAAAGTTCAAACTTTATAATAATATTAAAAATTATTCAAAAGTAAAATTTAATGAATTGACCCAATCCTAAATTTAATCATGACCCTTGCTTATAATGAGAGAGATCTCATGTCAAAAAGAAAATCTAAGGCATAATACTCTATATATCACATGGTATATATAAAATATTTTCTTCTCTATATTTTTTTTTGTTTAATCACGATATTTGATTTACTAAATGAGTAATTGAATCGAGTTTTATATAGGTCTTGGGTTCTAGTCTCAATAGCAGCAATTTTCATTATCCCTCTCTTAGGTAGAAATTGTTCAAAAAAATATTTTTTTCTCTATTTCTTTGTTTAATCACGATATTCGATTTACTAATTGACTAATTGAATCGAGTTTTACTTGAGTTCAATATAAAATAACCTTATGAACTTAATTTTTTTCATTCACAATATCAAAATTCGAACCGACCTTGTTTAAGAATCTAGCCTCCTAAAGCTATTTATTTTTAACCATTCATTTCATAAAGCCATGTATGTTTTCCTTTAAAAAAAATCTAAAGCAGCTGCATTCAAAAAATAAATAAAGAAGAGAAGGTAAGGAACCCAGATTTCAATGGTTTCGATTTTTATTTAATTTCTTTCTAAAAAGTTTTCTGTTTTTTTTTTTTTAATCTCTGTTAGCTTAAATTTTCAAACTTAAGCTATAAAGACAGCAATATCAAGAACTGAGTAGCACTGGAAAGCTTTTGTTTTTAGTTATCAAACTTTGTTCTTTACTATCTTTTTGTTATCTGTGAGAAAGGAAATTGAAGAAGGAAGACAAAATGAGCAATGCTCACCAAGAAGCGCTATCAAGCAATTTCTGTCTTTGATGCAAAATGGTGAGATTAAATATTAAAAAAATCAATTCTTTTTTTTTATATTTTTCTTCTCTGGGTTTCTTTTCTTGTGATCTGCACATTGCTAACAATTTTCCTTTTGGGAAATTTGACTAACAGTTGATGAGCAGATGAAGGTTACATTTCAGATTAGCTTTTTTATTTTTATTTAAAATTTTTATACTTGTTTGCTGAGATAAGGAGCTGAAGAATAGCTACACATTAGATTTTCTTCTTTTGGTAACATTTGGCAAGTTTATTTTAATTACTAGAACTTCTGCTGTGGATTTGATCCGACGGCTAGGCTGTATGCAATTTCATATGTGTTGATTCTGATCTATCTCTTTGCTTGATTTATATCAATTATAAAGCCTTTTGGTTCTGTGAAGCTGTGTTTGACTCAGTTTGGAACTTTGTCTCTTTATCAGTATTTTGCTAGTTTATGGGGATAGTTGCATAGTTGTGCAACTTGGCAAATAGTTACAGAAAAGCTTATTTACTTCCTGCTAGTATGACCTTTCTGATTAGTTTCCGAAAACATACTGCTACCAATTTAGTGACCGTTCAACGGTTAGGTGGTACAATTGAAATTTAAGATCATCTTAAATTATTTTTAGATTAGTTTTTCGGGTTACCTATAAAAGTTCATGCAAAAAAATTTATTTATATCTAAGAAGAGATGAAATATTAGTAGCCAAAATAAAGTATCTACTGATATTAACCATACAAGCTGGATACGTCTGAAGTTTTTGTAGTGTTTTAAAGTGTCTAGAGCTAAGTGTGGTGTGTAGATGAATAAAATACTTAAAACGACCTGCATGTGGATAGGACGTATGAATATGGTGTTTTAACTATATGCGTCTTTGTATAGTTAAATGACTTGCATGTGCAGTTTGGTTTACCGCAGTATACCAACCTACTATTATTCACTTGTGTGGATAGGACGGATGAGTATGGTGTTTTACATGTAGTTTATACTATGATCTGCTGAATTTTTCATTAATGTTGATTTTCTTGGTCTGCAGAACATGCATCATGGGTATCCATCTGAAACCTTAGTGCGGTTTCTCAAAGCAAGAGATTGGAATGTTCAGAAAGCCCATAAAATGGTGAGATTCACCCGTTACACTCAAGCATAACAAAATGTTGTGCATCAATATACCAATTTTTTTGTTTATTGAATTCTCAATTGTTTCTTGCTCCAGTTAATTGATTGCTTACAATGGAGAATACAGAATGAGATTGACAACATATTAGCTGTGAGTTTTCTCATTAAACCCTAATTGATTCCTCATAAATTTATAATATTGTAAAACCATGTGCTTGTGCATACACTTATAGAGATCATACTGACTTGTGGAATTGGCTCCGCTGCAAAAAAAAAAAATAGCTTCAGCTGGAGTTGATAAAACAAAAAAGTTTATTGTGCCAGTTGATGATTCTTGTGATCACTTTTTAATTTTTTTTGTTATGTAGAAACCAATTGTCCCGATCGACAGATATAGAGCAGTCCGAGATTCTCAGCTTGTAGGATTGTCGGGCTACTCAAAAGAGGTATTTACTTGTTTAATTTAGATAATATGTTCATATTCATATTAATTTGTTTTGATGTGACAATATGTAGAATATACCGCTATTAGGGTCCCTTTCTTTGGGAGAAAAACTTTTGTTTCATTCAACAGATCTTCCATGGTGACTAACTGTCTAATTCCTTCTAACATTTACAGGGTCTTCCTGTCATTGCTATTGGTGTTGGACTTGGCACTTATGATAAGGCATCTGTAAGGAGATTGTAACTCGTTCTAACTCTATTCCTAAATGTGGCATTGCAGCCTCAGAGTCTTGCGTGGCGTTTGAAACTAACTCATACAAAGACTTATTTTTGAGCTTCTAAGTAACAATATGTTTCTCTGCAAAAAAAGTAACTTGTATTCTGTATAATTTATTAGGACAAAGTAAGTTGTTTTCTATGTTTAAATGAACAAATTCAAGAGCTTAATTGAGGGCATGAATTAAGTTTCTCCACATTCTCCCGGAGATTGACCATAACTGCATTCTTTTTCCTCTTTCATTATGCCCTTGTCCGTCTCATGGACATGTTTTATTGATTATGCTAGGTGACTTGTTGGATACTTAATATGTCAGAAAGGGAAACCAATTAGTAGTTTTGGTTGGGTGGAAGGCATCTTTTAGCACTCTAAGTTGCGTGTACTTCACCTTGCATTGTATGGAGTTATTTCTATGACACCTAAATCTGTGTTTCTTTGTGTTCTAGGTGAATTACTATGTACAGTCACACATTCAGATGAACGAATATCAAGATCGTGTACTATTGGTGAGTAGGGCTCTGCCAATGTGATGTTTTTCAATCGTATAATTGTTTGCTAACTTTTCAAGTATTCTAAAATGCTGCTTTTGTCATAGCCTAAGGCCACAGAAAAATATGGACGGCATATCAGCACATGTCTGAAGGTTTTGGATATGACTGGCTTGAAGCTTTCAGCACTGAATCAAATAAAGGTACATTTTAGTATCATTTAACCCTCTTTATTACTCTGTTTAAGTGCATTTCTTTTTTTCAATATGGTCCCCTTTATCACCAACGTAATCCCCACCTGATTTCATATGGTAATTTATCTTTGTGAAGCAATTTATCTTTTCTTGTTTTACTAGAATTATACGGAAGTCTAATTTTGTCTCATATGCTTTCGACTTAAGAATCCTTTTCAAGTTGTTTTAATTGCTTTTTTGAGCTGATATTAGAGCTTTCATTTTCCTCACAGTAAAGCACCCAATAAAGTAAATCCATGGAAAAGAAAGAATTTCCTGCTCGTTACCGTGCTAACTCTCCTCTTTCTAATGCAGATACTTACCACTATATCAACCATTGATGACCTGAATTATCCTGAGAAGACACAGACATATTATATCGTCAATGCGCCATATATATTTTCGACATGTTGGAAGGTTTCAATGCTTCTTAACTCCACTTCTTTTGGCTAGTTTTTACGAAAAGAACCCCTAATGCTTATCTGCAAGTATTGGCAGGCTGTAAAACCTCTATTGCAAGAAAAGACGAAGAGGAAAATTCAGGTGCTTCAAGGTTCTGGAAAGGATGAGTTGCTGAAAGTAAGAATACCCTTCCATCCATATTTGTAAAACTATCTTGAAAGCATGTTTTCCTTTTTAAAATATCAGCAATAGTTATTGTTCTTTCTAATGCACTTTCTTTGAAGTTTGAACTCGTGATAAAATCTGCACGTTGGTTTTCGAGCAAGTGTTTGTTTGGCATTCAATTATCTTTAGATAATTAATCCATATGGATGATGCAAAAAATGAGGCGTTCTTCATTCGGTTGTGCGATTTTGTGGCTTAAGGCACTTTGCTCATTCTTGCTGTCATTTGTAAATATAGAGTTATAGACGCATCGTATTGAATAAAGTTTTGCTTGCTTTGGCAAGATTTGTTTTTCTGCTTGATCCAGCTTTGTTAGGATTATTTCCAACTTTGACATGTTCATTCCAACTATGCAGATAATGGATTATTCATCCCTCCCACATTTTTGTAGAAAAGAAGGCTCTGGATCAGCACGTCGCAGCTGCAATGGAACCGGAGATAATTGTTTCTCATTGGATCACGCCTACCATGAACAGCTTTACAGTTACATAAAGCAACAAGCTACAGTTAAAGAGACAGGTTCGCCGATCAAAGAGGGGTCAGTTCACGTAGAATTTCCCGAGCCAGATCCAGACGATACTAGAATTGCACTGACAATTGAATCCGAGTTTCACAAGCTTGCAGACCGTAATGGCCTGTGCAACTCCATCAATGGCCTTAAAGTAAATGGTAATTAGATTTTAGATAATAACGAATATGTAACTGTCACCGATCCGGACTCATCTACTGTAGAATGAGAGGCCTTGTATTTCAATCATCAAATGTTATAGCAGAGCTCGCTTGCATCAGCTTGATGCAGATCTCGTAGACAAACTAATTTGGTGTAACTTGGCATACCAGCTTGTTGTGGATAATAGCGCATGTCATTTCGCTTTATGAGATGCTAAATGAAACAAACCCTCCCACTTCCATTAAATGCAGCTTTCTTGAATAATTTTCTTAAGATAGACTGTTGGTTGATGATAATGTGCATTAATGGAAAATTTGTTGCTTCATATCAGTTTATTATTCTTGGTTTTAAAGTAAGTCTTGATCCAGCCAACTGAAAACTTTTTCATTCTTTAACCGGGGAAGATGAGCCACGGTAACATGGATTTTGGCAAATGCCAAACAATTCTTCGAGAAACATAGGGAAATCTGAAACATCATTAATATGAACGATGCAAATATTATATGACATTTCTTAACTTGGCTGTTTATAGCAGCTATAAGCAACAGCGATTGATGCAGCGGCACAAACTACAGCAAGAGCCGCATATGTATCTTCATGCTCCCAGCTCTCAAACCAAGTTGGCTTCGCACAAACCTTGCGAACACCAGCACCTTTTCCACTATTGATCATCGAAATAAGTTTCTTTCCGCCTTTTTTCTTTTCGAGTGTCAACTTCACGGCCCCTTCGCCAGTGTCCACAATATCCAACTTTTGAGGGTCGTGGCAACAGCTTACAAGCTCATCTTGAGATCGACGGGCAATTGTGTTCATCTCATCCATTTGTCTTTGTGTTGCCTCTTTAGTGCTTCCTTCTACAGTATTCTCACCGTTAGCTAGGCGCCTTAGTTCTTGAAATTTCTTCTGTTCTTCTTCGGATAAACCCATCTGACCCCTGAAATAAGCATTTAAATGCCTTGTCAATACATGATAAGCGTGCCAAATTCTGTCTACGATCAGCATATTTCTTGTTCTGTAAGAATATAGCCAAGGTGAAGATTTTGAGCATCTTTCAGCCCCGTTTTACATGCATATATCCTGTTTCGAGTCAAATTACCCACTGCAACTTCTATTTCATGGTCGCCCCACCTTAAAGACTAAAGTTTTTGCATATTGCATTCTTAATACGCTTACATTATATTCTACACATGAAACCAACAGGAAAAGAAGGATCAATAATAGCCTATAAGCAAGCTGACACAAAATAGTCACCTCCACAACGCGTCAATAGTTTCTCCTTTCCCAATATGCCATTCTAGAAGTGTAGGTACATCATCAGGAGTAACATACCCGTACCTGTGGAAAATACATATGTAATTAGAAAATGGTCCGGCAATCAATCCAGTAAAAGATTTACATAAAGGAAAGGAACTAGGCTAGCTTAATTAACAAATTAAGGGAGATTCAACAAAATAGCCAACAGGAAAGAGATCATTCCTACCAATGTCCCGTGACTTCTCCATTGATATTTGATCCGAATATGATTACATTTCCAGCATACTTATTCCCTCCAATGTGAGAGCATGGGCTAACAGACGCTCTACCTTGAAGACCATGCAAAACTATCTCTTCTCTGAATCTGCTAACCAGTGGAGGTCCACAAACTCCACAACGGCGATCTCGGGATCCATGAGAACAAACAAAAACAAATGACCCATGTAGTTTTTCAGGGGTTCCAGGTATCCACTCACCATTCTTGACAAGCACTTCTTCAACAAATGTGTCAACATCGAAATGGGTCAATCTCCTGCGTCCTTAGCTAAAACAGTGATCAGTTGAAAATAAAGGAAATGAACGAAAACATCTATAGAAACCTCAATGGAAATGCAATAGACCTGTATCTAATCATGTCTGGAAATATTAATACATCTCCATTTGATGTCTCAGTTCCATCATGCCCCTCACATATTGTTAAGCAGGTCTATAAGAAGACAAGCAGAAATAGATAAAAGTAAGAATGCTGGAAAGGAAAACTCAAAAATTTAGGTGATGTTCAGGGAGAATATATTTGTTCGTGTAGATAATGATTCACAGCGTAACCAAATGGGAACACCTTTATAGCACAACATGCCGTCCTAAAACGATACAAGGGGAAAGTAATTCTAAATGACCTAAAACCAGCATTACGTCCCTGTATGGATATGCTTTTACATATGCATCACGAACATCGAATATAAAAAGTTAAAACGAGCTCATGTCCAAGGATGGAAATGTACTTTGAACAGTTAAAGACAATCCAATAAAAACCGAAAGAAAAAAGGAAAGAAAACGTTTATTTAGTTCCTTCATGATTCATAGGATTATGTTGCTTAAGAACATCAAATCCGAACTTAATATAACAAATCAAAGCCAAATAATTCTGATTCATAAATCACCAGTAAGAAACGCCAAATCTACATCAAATGAAAAACATGAAGCTGAAAAAAAATCAGACTGCAGAGAGCCAAACCACTTCCGTACACATACGAACTATAAAACAGGATTGTATAATTAAACCCATCAAAGTTTGTAATGGAAAATTTGGAACTAAAAACAAGACAGACTGCAGACCTCCAAATCAGTCCTAAACACAGCTACTTAACAATCCATTGAAAGCCTGTATGAATCTAATAAAATTGAAACCAAGCCTAAGTTAAAAAGTTGAAGTTCGAACTATAAACACAACAAAAGAGATCACATTTCCCTTCATAAGAACCTGTAGAGAACATAACAATGTGACACCAAAACGTCAAAATTGCATCTAAAAGGTAGCAAATTGCGTTCTTCCAAAGCTCCAAAATATAAAGCCAATCTATTCATAGAAGCATATAAAAAAGAACCAATTAAAACCCAATTTAATTATTAAAAATGGGATTTAAATCATAAAATAACAACAGGTTTCTGCGTTTTGAGATCACTCAAAAGATTAAACCAATTAAGGGGAAAAACAGAAACCCACTAAGATTCACCTACAAATGTATAAAGTTAACACATTTGAAGCTAAAAGAACTAACCAGGGATTGAGATCTCTCGAATAACAAACCAATTCAAATAAAAGTAAAGCAAACCAACCTCTTTAATCATATCAGTCTTCCTAGCCAAAACAGCAGCAGACAACAACCTAGGCAAACGATCAAACTCAGCAGCCTCAATCCTCGGAGGCCAAACCGATGGGCTTTTGTAGCAAAGGAAGACATGGCGTTCATAGAACTGGACAGTGCCGGAGATTGGACTTTGCTGTCTAAAGTCAGGCCTCGAGAAACCAAACTCGGCATCACTGTTACTGGGACTAGCTGTTTCAGCAGCAAGAAGGCCCTCGTTTGAGTAACTCCCAGCAGCACTTCCGATGAGGGAAGTTGGGTCTTGGAGATAACCATCAAGGTGGTCGGAAACTGTGATTGGAGAAGAGGACGATGATGGGTTTGTTGGAAAAGTCAATGAGTCTTCTCTTTCTCTGCTACTTGACATCATTTCAAGACACAAAGAGAGGTTAGAAAGTGAGGATTTTAGGGGGTGGAAAAGGAGGAGTCTTGTTTCAAGAAAATGATTTTTTTTCTGTTTGAGAAAGGGACGGTTGGCTTTTGAGAGAGATGAAAGGTTTTTTTTTGGGAGGTTTTAAGTTCCAGAGTTTCCAGTGGCATGGGAAAGACGATTTTTTTAAGGATTTGTTTGGAAATTTGTGATATTTTCCATATTTTTATGAATTTTCACTTTTCCCCCTAATTAATGTTTTTTTGTAATTTTCCTGTTTATGGTTTTGTCTTGATGCTTCTACGATAACTCTCAAATTTGAGGATAATTTGTCTAAATATTTTTTACGCAACCTTTTCTTTCAAAAAAAAAATCTAAAATTTACTATAATTCTTTAAATTCTAAACTCTATATTTTAAACCCTAAATTTCAACTTAAATATTAAATTCTTCAATCTAAACTCTTTAATTTTAAATTAAACTTTTAATCATTAAATCTAACAAGCACGTGTAAATTAAAATTTAAACGAATTTTATATCAAAGTTTTTCTCTCTTCATCTAAGTAGACTTGCCTTCATTTGTCAAAACAACAGGAAAGGATCATAAGTCCCCACTTTGCTGTCCTTGTCACGCCGTCAATTTTAATCACTATCAATAATTGAGGTTAAATAGCTATAGATATAAAGGAATATTTGTCTCATACCTTTGAGTTTCACAAAAGTAATAATTCGATCCAGAGTTTGCTTATGTGTTCTGACGAGATGATGCGATATAATTTTGACTTAGATAAATTTCCATCAAGTGTTTGGGATTTGTTGTTTTTTCCCGTGTGTTGATTTGTTTTCGGATCAAATACCCGACCTTCTATGTATGCCCGTTTTGGGCATTATTTTATATAAAAAAAATGAATTAGATCCACCTGCTTCTCATTGCTATATCAAAATGATGCAAGTTTCAGGCTGATAATCAGGGTGTGAAGAAACATGTGTTGCATTGCATATGTATTCTTGGATGTTAGGTCAATGAATATGATACAGATATTGGACTCTTAATTGGACAGTTTATTAGTATTTTGGCTAATTCTCACCCACCACTGGTCAGACATTAGCTTAATTTTAAGGAAAATGTTTAATTTATTCCACTAAATGATGCCACCATTGCCTGGATGCATTCAACCAGTCCTGAAAAACAAGTTAAATGGCCAAAAGAGTTAAAAGCTCAAAATTTGATTACTGCCAAAGGCTCATCAACTGCCACATCTTTCTCCAAAGAGCTTTTGGCACCTAAAATGCCGGTGACACAACACATGCATTCATTTCCATTACTCCATGTTGCTTGCAAACTAATACTTGGATATTTCCAATTTAAATTCCTCACTCAGACAAGAATAACAGGGATTTGATTTCACAGTTCTCAGATGTACACCACCAAATATGTGTTCTCTCAACCATTGATAAGATGTACAAAGATCAGGCAATGTTACAGAGGCTTTTCACCAGGCAGATAAGAGGGGGATCCACCCTCGATTTGGTTTTTTTTTTTCGGTTGAAGATGCCGCTGATATTAGGTAAGAGAACCTTTTTCGAGACGGGAGACTTCTCCTTTTTTAACTTGTTAACCTGAACAGTTTTCTCTGGTGGGTTCGGCTTTTGAATTCTGTAGTGCTGCGGGGATGATTCTGTTGTCATCTGGTGCTTCTGCCAGAATCCGAGATGCAGCTTCGGCTGCTTTCTTTTGTTCCCTTTCGCGCCACCTTCGGAGCTCTCCCTCCACGGCCCTCTTTGCAGCTTCAGCCATCTCAGCCCCCTTCAAAGCTTCTGTGGTTGCAACCTTCATGTCTTCTATCTCTTTCTGAGTCACCTCTAACCTCTTGAGGGACTCGTTTTCACTAGCCTTCACAGCTTCTACCTGAGACATAGCAGCTGCCACTTTCATTTCAGCTAAATTTTCCGACTTCAACTTTCCGGCTCAAAGACTCAAATTCCTCCCTGGAGATAGTTATATTGGCTCCAGACTCGGAGGTTGAGGCACGTGCAGCATTTGTTTTCTCAGAAAGCATCTTTATTTGATCAAGCGCCCTAGTCCCAGCTTCTTTCGCAGCTTCAGCTTCTTCCAGAGCAACAGCCAGCTGCTTCTCTGCTTCCTCAAGTGCAATTCTCGAGGTTTCAGCTTCTACCTTTAGCTTCTCAGCTTCCTCAAGTGCATTTTCTGTTTCCACTGATAGCTGTTGGAGGGTTGAAATCATTTCTTCACGGTTGCCTCTTGTTTTGGATTCCGCTGCAAGGAAAGTTTCAAGCTCAGCTTTACTTTTCCGAAGCTTAACATGCAGATCCCCAGCAATAGACTCTGTTTCTGCTTCCTTCTCCTTCAGCTCAGAATGCTCTTTCTTCACATTTTCTAGTTCCACCTTAAGAGACTCCACCAAACTTCTCAAGGACTTCTCTTCATCGGCAACTTTTTGCAGTGATTCTTTAGCACCATCTAGCTCTGAAGTAACAGTTTGCACATACTCCAGATCAGAAGCCTTTGCATTTTCCATCTGCTTCTGCAAAGCCTTGATCTGATTATCCGTTTCAACCAGTTGTGCTTCAAGATTTTGCATAATCTCAGGGTCAGATTCGTCCTTCAAAGCAAGCAACTTCTTTGTCGACTCCTCAAGGGTAGCTTTATATAATTGCCTTTGAGAATCCTTTTCGGAGAACATTTTGGCTTGTTCTTGCTGTGCTTCAAGAGATGCAAGCTTCACTTGTCCAACTGTCTCTTGTACATATGAAATTTCCCTAGACAGCTCTCCAACCTTCTCCATGTTAACCTTAGCCACATGTTCAGCTTCTTCTGTTTGTTTTAAGGCAGCAATTTTCGCTTCCAAGGATGCATCACAGTCCTGGCGAACCTTCCACGGTTCTTGTTTAGCAGCATCAAGTTCGGCAATTACAGTCATGTATTGTTCCCTTGCAGTTTCCAAGTCCTGGCTCCTATCTCCGTCAGGTCCGGGAAGAATACCAGAATTTGCTTCTTCAATCAACTTTGCCTGATTCTTTGCAGCTTCTGTGGCCTTGATTGCAGATTCTTTCGACTCATTAACAGTTTTGAGTTTATGGGACAGTTCCTCAAGGGTTCTTTTAGCCCTTTCTAGCTCTACAAGTGCTTGAGCCTTGGTTATCTCGGCATTTTCTAGCTCTACAAGCCCTTTCTAACTTTTTCAACTCTTTCTGAGTGAGATGAAGACGAGTCTCCTTGGCTATAACTCTCTGCAACTCGAAAAAAAAAAATAACAGCTCAAGATTAATACACATCTTAGAAAGATGGCAAAACGCTTCTTAACAAGGTCTAGTTGCTACGTAGTCTTCTCATATAAAGGTAGATACTATATTCATGATCCGCAGTGGTACGGACGCCGGACGGTTCATATACATTTAACATTTACATTCATTACAGATGAATGAGAACAAGGGTATAAAAAAGTGAAAGGAAAAAACTTGAACGTGCCACAGATACCATATCCAAGTCCAGAAAACACGTATACAACTACGACTTGACACAAAATTTCAGGTGAAAGAAGAAAGAAATCTTTGGCGAGTCAGTAGTACCTCCGCAGATTGAGCTTTTGCCTTTTTGATGGCAGGATTTTCCCCAGAGAAAGCGCCTTCACCAAAAAGGGTGACAGCATCTTTAACGGATTGGAAAGGTGCACTGGTGTCCATCTCTCCGACCTCCACTTTTGGAGAGTTGGTAGCATTCTGACGTCCCTTCGCAATGTTTTGTGTGTTTATTGTTTGTCGTCTGAAGTTCACAAGTTCAATCAAGAGGAAAATCAGCATGAATCCGACAAATATAATCCCCAAAACCAACATGTCTCAGCAGAAAGAATGTGAAACATAATCTCAAAGAAACTTTAGAGACTCCTCTAGAGCCAAATGACTCTTTTGCATTATTACAGAACTCGACATCTTAAACCAATTGGTTGATCACAAGTTCACAACATAGACTAGTAACTTCAGGTTGGCAAAAGTACACTAATCAAACGAGACAAGACAAGGTTAACAAGTGGAACCTTGTGTTATACAGATGTCCTAGATTACCCAAAGTTTCAACACAATCAAAGAAAATAGGTTTCAGTACAAAAAAAAAAGTAAAAATCGCCAAGAAATATTTCATCATCATGAAGCTGACCATACCTTAAATATCCTTCTAAAGTCTTCAACCAAATTAGACAATCTAATCACCTTCTCTAAGAACAGGAAGCTTTAACTTTGCCCCAGAAATTCAAGCAACAGAACCCTAGCTCAACATCAGAGAAAGAAAGAAATATATTTAAAAAAAATTCTAGAATTCAAGAACATGACAAAATTAATATCTCAAGTCAAGCATATAAGTTTACCTACGACAAAACAAACAAAAATCCTGTAAAAAATAGCAAAAACTTTACCTACGACAGCTAAAACCAAAACGTAGTCAAATGAAAAAAAGAATAAAGAAAATTGAAGAACCACCTTGTCTGAAACTAAAAGCCCTTCACAGTTTGATGATCATCTTCTTTGATCCTCATACTATTCCTTTGTTCTGCAAAAACCCACCAAGAAAGACCCAAACTTTGGGCAGGAATCTCCCAAGAAAATTTGATCAAAAGTTTAAGTAGGTCTCTGAGGAAAAAGAAGAAGAAAAACTTTCGTGGGTTTTTGAGGCATTTAGCAGCTTTTCAAATCAGCTTTTGATTTTAAAAATTGGTTTGAAATTAAAAGTAATGGTAAACATATAATTTTTGGAGAAAAAAAAATACGTTTAAAAAATATTTTTCAACTTAAAGGTAAAAATTAATTTTAACGTTTACAGTTGGAAAAGTGTTTTTGATAGTGAAATTGTAATTTAAACATTCATTTGTTATTATTTTATTTATAATTTATAAATTTATATTATTTTATAAATACATAATTATATATTTTATTTATTAATATTTTTATATTTTATTAATATTTTTTAAAAATATTTTTAGAAAAAAAATTGTTTTTGAAAAGTGTTTTTCAACCAAAACGTATTTATTAATATCATTTATATATATATATATTCATGCACATATATATAACTTACAATATTATGTCTAAAATAATTATTTATTTTCTTAAAAGTATTTTTTGACACTAATGCCAAACACTAAAATCTTACAATCAATTTTTAAATTTTTTTTCCGACAATACTTTTAAAAATCACTTTTCAAAAGCAATGATAAACTAGCCCTTAGTCAAATGGGGCTTAGCTATATTCTCTTTTAGAGTTTTTAAATTTTTATCTTTAAATTATAACCTTCATTTTAAATTAGTCCTTAAATTTTTTAATACTCTAGTTTATCCTCAACAATGACCCTCTTTTTAAATTGGCCTTCAAACTTTTTGAACGTTCTAATTCCATCCCTAACTTATCAATATATGATAATCATATCTTATGTTAATAAAACCGTTATAAAAATTGTTAATTGTCATAAAACACCGATGTGTATTATATAATAATATGATATGGTATAAACGATAATTTGATGATGAAATTGAAGCATTCAAAAACTTTGGGGACCAATTTAGAATGAGGGTCATAGTTTGGGGATGAAAATGGAACATTCAAAATTTTGAGGACCAATTTAGAATGAGAGTCATAGTTTATGGATAATATTGAAACATTTAAAAGTTTATAAACTAAATTTGATAAGAATCATAGTTTAAGGACGTATAGTATAATTAACTCTATAATACAATAGTAACTATTTGGTGTATCTAAAAAGTTTTTTTTTCATATGCGATTTTCTAAAGTTGTCATGTACTTTTTAGGGGCTTTTAAACCTTACCCCATTAATTCTATTTTTTTATAGTTCATATTCATTTTATAATTTGTGTTCGGTATTTGTCACTTTTTCACCCAATAAGCTCGTCTTCAACGTTTGAACATGACCATTAATTCTATTACTAAAATTAATAATACTAACATTTAACATGACTCGATTTAAGAACCCAACGAATAATACTAATAAAAAATGATCTTTACTTTAAGAGACCTAAATTCATTCAACTTTATTAAAAGAATATATACGCTTGTGTAAGGATTAAAAAAATAATAACTCAATTTAATAAAAGAAATTGTCTTCAAAATTTATAATTAAAGTGATGAGCCGAGAAATACTATTTTGTTTGATTGTGAAAGAGAGGAGGTTGGACTATCCAAGATTGAAGATTGTACTTAATGGACACTTTTGTAGAATGCCTCAAAATGTAAGGGTATTTCTGTCTGAAGAGTACTAGTTGGGACAAAAACGGGCAGGGTTGGTACGTTAAAAGTCTAAAAAAGTCTCGAGTGATGAGCTAAGAGAAGTGACAAAATGACAATGACTGAAAGAGAAAATGCTGAAGGGTTTGGTTATGGATCCAATTGCTTTGCTTTGCTTTGCTTTGCTTTGCTTTTCAGCTGCTCCCACCTCTCTCATTCATCTTATCAGTCATTTATTTGTCTTCCTTTCTTTTTGTTTTCTTATCATCTTCTTTTTTCTGCATATGCAAATTTCCCATTTTTTCCTAAATATTTAGATTGTTTGATTTACTTCAAAAATATAAAAAAAAAAATTAGTGATAACGAATGAGGAAAACGAGTAATTTTGTCTAAAAGTACTTTTAGAATAATTAAAAGCTAGAAATTTCAGTTTTTAAAAAGTATTTTTTCAAACTAAACTGAAAAATATTTTTTAATCTGAAAAGCTACACATCCTATATTGCTTTTGGCTCTAAAAATATTTTATGATCTAAAAATACTTTTAAAAAGCATTCGAGAATGGGGTCTAAGTTTGATTTGTTGGTCTCGAAGCCAACATGGGTTGAAAAAGCTTCTTGAATGAATTGGTGGAAACCGAAATAAAAATATACAATTTTGCACAATTGATTTTAGAGTGGTTCAACTTCTAAACCAATTCTACATCCACTACCTTAGCTTACCACCACTAAGTATTTCTCGATTCACTAACAATGGATTTTTGCCTTTGTAGATAAAGCGTAACCTTACAATCCCATCTTTTCTATTCTAAAATAAAATCACGCTAAATTATAACCTCTCTTTTTATGGTATGCTTGTGTAAACAATGAATACCTTTCAAGGTCGGTGTTTACAAAAATTAAGCTCACTAAATAAGAGTGCAAAGAATAAACAATGAACTACTTTATACACTATGTACAAGAGAATGAAAAAATAAACACTTAAACACTATTTCTCTTGATGATTTAAGCTTGGATAAGTGTAGTAACTTTCTTCAAGTGTCATTGACTTGTATTTGTTGTGTGGAATGAGTTTAGAGCCGTTGGGAAGATATAAAATCGAGCATTTAATGCTCTTATGTACATAAGTTTCAAAACTACTCAAGCAGTTTCGAAATTCTATGAGTCAGATTTAAAAATTCATCTTCTATAACTCAAGTTTTAAAATTTATACAAAAATTTTGAAACTTGAAAAATGTCTAAAATAAGAAGTTTGGAAACTTCAGTACAGAAGTT
The DNA here is from genome assembly GCA_019671005.1 of Hibiscus mutabilis. Taxonomy (NCBI): domain Eukaryota; kingdom Viridiplantae; phylum Streptophyta; class Magnoliopsida; order Malvales; family Malvaceae; genus Hibiscus; species Hibiscus mutabilis. Next base: position 39,280,729 of record CM033739.1, read on the forward strand.
GGAAAACTCTTGTAGGAATTTCAAAACTTCTATAAAAGTTTCAAAACTTCTGGTAAAGATTGGAAACTTTGAGCCATCTATTTTAAAAATTAAGTAGTTTGACTTTATGAAAATGTTTTAAGTTGAGGATTGAGTCAAAACACTTTGAATAAAAATGTTTTAAGTTGAGGAATAAGTCAAACCACTTCGAAAATATTTTTAAACATATTTTCCAAGTTTTATAGATTTTGAATTATTTTTGTTATATTTGAATAAGTCTAAAATTTTTTTCTTTTAAATTGTTATTTCAAAATATTTATCTCAACAAATTTCTTTGGTTTGCTCATAGTAAGGATGGCAGACAGGTACATTTTTGCGGATTTCGCACCACACCCGTCCAGTTGAGGTGGGGATGTGAATGAGTTTGGTGGGTAGTGGACGGGTGTGGATGTAAAAAATCATACCCGTCGTGGGTAGTGACTAGGTGATGAATTTGAAACCTTACCCGCACCGTATCCGCCCGTCCCGCCCACTAACTACTCACTATATGAATTTTGGACCATTATAAATTTAGGAATAAGTTCACAACTTATTCGGTAAACCCTAAGATTTAAAGGGCGTGCCTTATAATTTAACCAAATATTAGGGTATAAATATTTTTTACAATTGTCTACCGACATTAGTTAGTTAGATATAGTTAAGTAAAATTTATACCGACATAAATGTACTTTAGTTAAGTTAGCTATAATTAGTTAGTTAGCAGTAGTTAAATTTATACATGTTTAAATGTATCATATATATTCACTTGATCAATCAATAAAATATGCAAAGTTTTACTCTTCTTTACACAATCTATAGTTTATTTTTATATAATTCGATATTAGTGGTTGCTTGTCAAGTGAATACGGGCGGGTACAAGTTGGGTGGTAGGCAACTATTTAAGTAGTGGGTGTGGATTTGAGAATGTACCTACTTGGGCGGGTGTAAATTTAAAAATAATACCTACCATAGGTGGTGAGTAAGTGATGAATATAAAAATTTAAAATGAATATAAGTAGGGGAGAGATTATCCGCATATGCCCCGTTCAGTTATCATCTCTAGCTCATAGGACAATAAACAAAACATGACCCTGAAATAGTGAAATATGGTCTACACTGCAGGTCTGTCTCCATCTCAACTCAGAAACATTTCTGTCAAAATAGCGATTAGCAAAACACATATGGTCTCCTCATCTCTGCTTCAGGTGGTTGTGGGACAGCATTAATGGCCTCAAATGACTCATTAAGAATCACCAATATATCTCGTACTACCAAATAGTACCTGTAAATGTTTGATTTTCCATATCTGGTGAATCTGTGAGTAGTAACTTCAAAACCCACCTTTTCTCTCTACAAGAAACCTGTTGATTCCCATTTCAAAGTTAAGTGGCTTAGTGGAATGTCACTTTCCTTGGAGGAAAAAAAAGGAAAAGGGGAAGCTCAAAAACTGTAACAGTCATGGTGCAAAATAAGATTTTTGTCTCTCTTAATTTTTAGATTTAAAAGTACTTTTAATTCTTGACCCTATCAATTAGAGTGTGTAAAATAAACTGTAACCGTTAACCAGCATATCTATTATATTTTATACGGTTCGCTAAAAAAGATAGAGATTAACCGTTATTAAATTATTTATACATATATTATATTTAAAAATAAAAATGACTCTAGAATCCAACCCATACACCCCACTATTTCTAATTTATAAACCCTATATTAGAAAGGGCCGATTAAGGTTGTTATCAAAGCTATTAGATTGTTTTTTATGGTGTATTGCTATGTGTTAAATATTGTTGGAACTTTAAACTAAGTATGTAATTTGCGTATTTTGTGTTGTGTTGAAATTTTTGTAGTGCATAAGTGTTTTTTTAATTAAGTATGAAATTTGTGCTTAAAATCTCTCAATTTAAGTATTTTATGTGAAATTTTTAATATAATATTTGTCGAAGATATAATTTCATTATTCTTAAAAAAATAGTGAACATGTGAATTTTTTTAATAGGATACATGTTAACATATAACCGAACTGTTAAAAACGGTTAACCGCTATAATAGTTAATTACGCTATAACAGTTAACTGACCCTTTAAACTAAACGACACGATTAACCTACTATGAGCGCTCGTACTTTTAATATTTGAGAGAAGAAAGTGATCAAAAATTCATTTGAATCCCACATAACTCTCATTAGCCCAATATTTATTCTCAGCCTCTTCAAATGAGGTACCTGTGGCTTCAGATGGGTAGGGTAATTTCAGAAATCTATCAGCCTTTAGGTCAACAACATCCACAGCACATGTCCCTAATTCCTCCACCTCTTTCATACCATTTACCTTGCACCTAATGTACTTTCCCCTTACTGATCTTTTCCATCTACAAGCTGGCCTTGCTTGTAAGGGATGTGCAAAATAAACTATAACCGTTAACGGTAACCGTTAATTATTATAATTGTTTATTTTATAAGTTAATTAATTTAACCATTAAAATTAAACGATTTCGGTTATCACTAAAAAAAGATAGTTAATTTATAGGTACTTTTTCTAATTACATATGAAATTTGTGTTTAAAATCTCTCTATTTAAATATCTTTTTTGAAAATTTTAATATAATATTTATCGGAGAGATAGATTTATTATTCTTAAAGAAATAATAAACATTTAAAAAAAATTGTAATAATTTATAGGTTTAACTTGTAACCGAACTGATTTTTAATAGTTAACCATTTAAAATAATAATAATTAACCAATTTTTAACGGTTAAGTTACGATCAATTATTGCTATAACGGTTAACTGTACCGTTTAACTAACCAACCGTTTAAGCTATACAGTACGATTAACCTCCTATAAACACCCTACTGGCTTGCATTGAGCAAATTCTGCAGCACCAAAATCACCAAATTCTGGAACCTCCGGCTTATCACTGATGTTTGCTCTTGACAAGTTTCGAGTACCTTTGTTAATTTTTGGGAGAAAAATGTGTATTTTATCAAAAACAAAGGTCAGCGATGATAAAACGTGTATTTGTTTTACGTAGTTAAAATTAAATTTATAATCCAAAAAACATGCTTAACGGGTTAATTTAGTATGTCATTATTCAACACATATTCATGTATTGATTTGACATCTCTATATCAATGACAATATTTTACTTTCAATCAACTATATATTAGTCTTAAATGTATCTTTGTTGTCCACGCCTACAAAGATACTCGACTAAGAACTTTTTAAGAATAATCATTCTAAGAACTTTATTATAATTCAGTTTATATATATATGCGATGAATAACGACTGATAATAATAATTATGGCTTCATATTAATAAATAAGATAAAACAAGTATGTCTTTTACAATCATCTCATGATTGGTCTTTGGGCGCACTCTAACAATATGAAATTATATTAAAAGTTCAAAATTTTAAAATCATATCAATTTATTTGAATTATGTTCGTGAGTGTATATTCGCTAAGTGAATTTTTTAAAAATTTGAAAATTTTAATATAATTTCATGTATATAATAATTTAATTAAAAATTGTAAAAAAATATTAATTAAGTTAAAAAAATAATTCAATGATTATATATATAAAATTATAAAAAAATAATCGTGGAAAGAAAAAATATATTAAGTTTAGTTTAAAAATACAAGTGAGTCAACTTTAATTTAATTATTAGATTTATTCTGGTAATTTAGATGTTTTACGCATCCTAATTGTGTTATGTTCGATTCCCCTTAATTCATATTTATTTACCTTTTTCTTTGCTTTAACAACAAATAAAGACATGTAGCAAATTTTGTACATCAGAACACAAATGTGTATTTGTCCTAGTGGTAAGCAGGCGTCACTCTCTCCAAGAACTCTCTAATTAAAATAATTAATGTATAATTATACAAATTTCTTTTAATTGCCATGTCACCCTTCCGTTAAATTTTAACGGTTGGTGGCTTGATTGGAACCACTTAAATAGTTACATGGTAAAATTACCAAAATTAAAAGTATAGTGGCTAGATTGACACAAACTTTATAGTTAAGTGGTTATTTGTGTAGTTTACCCTTTTAATTTTGAAAGAACAATACGAAGATACGGTGAAACGAATTGAAGCAGTTATTAACAAAGGTAGTGTTTCCAGAAGAACTGAAGAATCAACACAGTATTTTCTGAGGGAAAAAAACTTTGATACGCGTGTAAACTTATACGTGCTTTTAGTTTGAAGGGTTAGAGTTTTAGTTTAGAGTTTAAGGTTTAGGAGTTTAGGTTGTAGGGTTTAGAATTTAAGGTTAGTGTTTAGAATTTAGTGTATAAGGTTTAAGGTTTAATTTTTTAAGGTTAAGGTTAGAAATTTAGGATTTGAATTTTTATAATGTAAATACACAGTACTTGTGTAAATCAACCTTGTATCAAAGTTTTACCCTTTTTTGAGTGGAATTGCAATGTAACCCAGCAAAATCATCAGCCCATTGTGCAGGTGAAACACGTACATTTTCGTCCTTGAACTATAACTAATTTGTGATTTAGTCCCTGTAACTTTTTTCTCAATGAATCGAACAAACTTGGGGTCTTGGTCTCATTTAGGAAGCAAAGTCAAAAACACATTTGTCCAATCATCATTTCTGATTTGTGAAAACAAACAAAAAGGGTTGTTTCAAGACTTCTAATTCAACTTGTTGTCTTTGAATTGGTTAAATTTGCAGACAAAATTGCCAAAATAAAGGGCCACTATAGCCCGTGCTCATATATATGAAGTGTCTTTTCATTTGACTTTAGTGTCTCTGAAGATGTTATATTCAGACAGCAAAACGGACGTCCATTTTGCAGAGAGATGGAGATGGGAAATAACGGATACCTCCCTCTGTTCGAGGCTAAGACAGCAAAAGGGAGAACCCTTTACAGAGTCTTGGCAGCTTCTGTATTCTTGTCTATATGCTTGATATGGGCTTACAGACTGAGTCATGCACCGAGTAAAGGAGAAGATGGCAGATTGGTTTGGCTCGGTTTGCTTGCAGCTGAGCTTTGGTTCGGTTTCTATTGGTTCCTCACTCAAGCTCACCGTTGGAACCTTGTCTTTAGGCAAACCTTCAAAGACAGGCTCTCCCTCAGGTTTCTTTCTAGTTCATATGTTTCAATCTTGTTTCTTACCAACACCTGGTTTGTTATCTGTTTGTGTTATTGTGCGTGTGATCAGGTACGGGAACGAGTTACCGAGAGTTGATGTATTCGTGTGCACGGCGGATCCTGCGATCGAGCCACCAATGATGGTTGTTAACACTGTTTTATCGGTTATGGCCTATGACTACCCGCCGGAGAAGCTTGCGGTGTATCTCTCCGATGATGCCGGTTCATGTTTTACTTTCTATGCTCTAGTGGAAGCCTCTCAGTTTGCAAAATATTGGATCCCATTCTGCAAAAAATTCAATGTGGAACCAAGAGCTCCAGGGGCTTATTTTGACTCCATTTCGGTTTCATATGACCCCAAGCAGCCTAAAGAATTAACAATTATAAAGGTATTGATAATAACATCCTTTACTGTTTGCAAAATGTACCCCAAATGCTATGTTGAAGTGTGTTTTAAATGTTAGGCTTCTACTCTTTCTCTGTAGAACTTATACGAGGACATGAAGACCCGAATCGAAAATGTGGCTAAGCTAGGCCGTCTCCCTGAAGAAGTACACCCGAGGCATAAAGGATTTTCTCAGTGGGATTCATATTCTTCTACACATGATCATCACACTATTCTTCAAGTATGGGAAAATTTGTAATATCAGAATTTTCATTTAATTAGTAAATCAGTAATAAGCTAAACACATTAAGCAGTTTGAAGTTTGAACTGATTGAAGAATGAATCTTTGTTGCGTGACTTGGATTTTGATAGATATTGATTGATGAGAAAGATCCGGATGCAAAGGATAACGAAGGATGTGTATTACCGACTTTAGTGTATCTGGCTCGGGAGAAGAGGCCGCATTGTCTGCATAACTTCAAAGCCGGAGCTATGAATGCACTGGTACTATGGAATTTCTGCATGCATTTTTTCTCTTGCAAACACATACATTTCATTTTTTATGTTTCTTTTTGTAAGGAGTTTATAGTTTTAGAACCTAAATCCATGCAATTGAGCAACCTATACTTGATTATTCTGCTTCCAGCAAGCCTAACTGCTTGACATTACACGAAATGCAGATAAGGGTATCATCTGCAATTAGCAACGGCCTGGTTATTCTAAATGTGGACTGCGATATGTACTCGAATAATTCACTTGCTGTGAGGGATGCTCTTTGCTTCTTCATGGATGAGAAAAAGGGTCATGAGATTGCTTACGTACAGTTTCCTCAATTTTGACAATACTACCAAGAACGACCTATATGGCAGTTCAATGAGAGTACTTAGCCAGGTAATTATGACTCCGATAAGTGTCTCATGGTTTCGCTGTGAAATATGTTAATTCTGAAAATTACAGGTCGAATTCCATGGTTTGGATGGCTATGGAGGCCCCCTTTATATTGGAACTGGCTGCTTTCACAGAAGAGATGTACTGTGTGGAAGAAAGTTTAGCTGGGAAAGTAACAATGAATTCAGAGTAGCAAAAGATAGAGAAATGGAAGAAACTGCAGATGTATTGGAAGAAAAATCAAAGATCTTTGCTAGTTGTGCTTATGAAAATAACACCGAATGGGGCAAGGAGGTATATCTCTTACTCTCCCTCGCTCAAGCACGCATGAAGTGCATATTTACGCAATGCTTACTCTCACCTTGATGCATGTTTAATTTCAGATGGGACTGAAATATGGGTGTCCAGTTGAGGATGTGATCACAGGTTTATCAATCCAATGCCGGGGATGGAAATCGGTGTATTTCAATCCTGAAAGGAAGGCTTTTCTAGGAGTTGCACCGACCACTCTCGCTCAGATACTGGTGCAACACAAGAGATGGTCTGAAGGTGACTTTCAGATATTGCTTTCTAAATACAGTCCAGCTTGGTTTGCCAATGGAAAGATTAGCTTAGGCCTTCAGCTAGGATATTGCTGTTACTGCTTTTGGGCCTCTAATTGCTTGGCAGTGCTGTACTACTCTGTTGTCCCTTCTCTTTATCTTCTAAGAGGCATTCCTTTGTTCCCCGAGGTACGTTACTTTTCAACTCTCGTCCTCGTCTTCAGATTGATTTTCGATTTAATCAGTTGATTGACTGAAATTTACGCGTTACGCACGCATTCCAGTTGTCAAGTCCATGGTTTCTTCCATTTGCATACGTTGTAATTTCGAAGTATACGTATAGCCTAGCGGAGTTCCTATGGAGCGGGGGCACGGTCCTGGGGTGGTGGAATGAACAAAGGATATGGCTCTACAAAAGAACAAGCTCCTACCTCTTGGCCTTCATCGACACCATCACGAAATCATTAGGGCTAAACTCCGATACAGCATTTGAAATCACAGCAAAAGTTTCGAAACAGGAAGTCTACAACAGATACGTGAAAGAGATAATGGAGTTCGGTGACTCGTCTCCGATGTTCACTGCACTGGCGATGGTTGCATTGGTGAATTTAGTGTGCTTGGCTGGATTGACGAAGAATGCGATCATGAACGAGGGTATTCGAAGAATCTACGAGACGATGCCTATACAATTTCTTCTTTGTGCCATTCTGGTTCTTATAAACTGGCCTTTGTACCAAGGACTTTTCTTTAGGAATGACAGTGGCAAGATGCCAAGCTCCATAGCTATCAAATCAATTGTATTGGCTGTGTCGGGTTGTACTTGTTTTACTTTCTTAACTTGAAAATTGTCATGTTTTTAGTTTTGTTTTCATTTCCTGTAACTGTTACTCCGTGATTTGAAGAAATAAAAGGATACCCTTTGTGCCTTTTGGGAGGTTTAAGAATTATGTAAATTATTTTTAGTTTAGTGGTTAAAATAAGAGTGAAGTAATAATTTAGTGACTAAATAATTTACCATTCTTTATCTGTTCCAAGTCAGCACATCGGTTGTCTAACAACAATAAATGTCTGATTGACCAAATGTCTAAAAAACAAAAACATAAATGAACGTTAATTTTTGAAATTGATAAGTAAAAGTTTACGCTTACTACTAAAGATAAGGGAATTTAGATTGTTTATCTTAAAAATAATGATGTTATTCTGCACATGAGATACAGGTGATTATAACCACGTCTAGGAAAACCTTGTTGGACTTTAAAACAGGTTTAAATTTGATAAACAATCTTGTGTAATGTAAATTAAAATTAAATTTAAATCTTAAAAAGTTAAACCTAAACTTTAAACCTTAAATACTAAATATTAATTTTTAATTCTAAACTCTACAATTTAAATCTCTAAACTTTAAATTTTAAATTAAACACCTAATTCTTAAAATTAAAAGCCACATGTAAACTAAAATTTACCACGTGCAGTGAAGTTTTTTTTCCTTTAAAACTCGGTTCTCTTCTCTGGTTCTTGTCTTCAAAACGCTTCAAAAGATCTAATCTTTCACATTGTTGTAAACTCTGCCAGTAAAAAAAAAAAAACTGAAGAGAAAAACAAAAATAAAGGTAACTTATTTTTTTTTTCAATTAAAGTTTCTAGCTTTTGTTTTTTCAATTTCTTAGTTTTGAATTGTTTTCATATTTTTTCCAGCACTAAATGGATCATTCGATTGTAAGTCTAACACACCTTGTTTATATACTTTCTTCTTTGTTTTTGCTTCAATAATTGTGGGGTTTACTTGAAAAATTCTGGTTTGAACAGATTTTCTTTCTTTTTGTTTTTTAAAAATGTTTTTGGTGGAATTTTTTTCTCTTGGTTTTAATCAATTATCATGAACTTGAAGGGGGGCAAATGAGAGAATTGGTTGGAATTTATCTGGGTTTTTTATTCCATTACTAGTTTTGTGAAGTATTAATCTTTTAGTATTTGATTTTATATAATTATATCCTTTTTTACTCAGTTTCATAACTAGGATTCGTTGACTTTGTAATTTGCAGATGAAAGTTGGATCTCTTGAATTTGTTGCTGTTATATTGCTAGCATTCTTGTGTACCCCGAATGCCGTGTTTGGAATTAGATTTGTAATCGATAGAGAAGAATGCTTCTCTCACGATGTTAAGTATGAAGGGGATACGATTCATGTGTCGTTTGTTGTCATTAAGGCCGATTCGAGTTGGCATAATAGTCATGAGGGTGTTGATCTTGTGGTAAGCTTCCTCGTCACTTTCGCACTTCGTGTGCTTATATTTCACTTGCTAGCATCAGTTCAGTTATTGCACCATTGAGATTTCTTACTAGGGCATCGTTAAGAATGTGAACTGCAAGTTAATAGTTTTTGAGAATTGGTGATCTTATTAATCTAAATCAGATCTGGCTCCTCAATGACTTATGAGGCCGGTGGTCAGATTTGGACTCCACCTCTGCCTCCATACCCTTTTCTTGAAGTCAATAAATCAAATTTGAAGCTATAGTTAGTATTATGCCGAAAACATACAATGCTAGCACTAATATATTTATTCAAGTTGTTAACCTGGAGTAGAATGGAAACAGATCCCAACTTTTTGACTTCTAGAAACCCATCGGCTGCAAAGGCTGTTAAGAATTGTTATTTTTCTCCAAACTTTGGTGGTGTTTTAGGTGGTACTATGTTGTTTTGATCTGAATGAGTTGGATTCTGAAAACGGGGTCGAAGAAGTTTTTACTTGTAGCGTTTTCAAGTCAAAGAATGATATGTACATAAAGTTTTTTCTTTTCTTTAATTTTCTTTTGAACTGCCTATTTACAAAATTGTTTGGGAACTCATTGTCTCTAGGGTCTGATAGTACTAGCTACTTGTTGCAATTGTTAGTTGAAAGGACCTTCCGGTGATCAGATTCAAGATTACCAGGACAAGATAAGTGAGAAGTTTGAGTTTGTTGCTTATCAAAAAGGAGTCCACCGATTCTGCTTCAGTAATAAATCTCCTTATTACGAAACGGTTGACTTTGATGTACATGAAAGTCATTTTGCGTACTATGATCAGCATGCAAAGGATGGTAAGTCGTATTTTACTTGCTTTTATGTTTCTCTTCCCCTGGTGGAAAACTTTAATAAGAAGTTTACTGACTGCTGTTCTCATGCTTACCTGCAGAGCATTTCAACCCTTTGTTAGAACAAATATCTAAGTTAGAGGAAGCTCTTTATAACGTCCAGTTCGAACAACACTGGTTAGAGGCTCAGACAGAACGTCAAGTAATAGGTATATTCACGACAACATTTTTTAACTATTAATTACAGACAACTGCGTATGATGTTCTGTTATTGATGCCTTTGGAACTTACGTGCCTCCTAGTAAACCTTCAAGCTCAGAGATACCAGAAAGATTTACCTTAGATTCGATTGTGAATTACGATGAAGCGCCACTTCATTATGTGTTAAAACTAATATGATTTAGGTTGCTACACTTTCTTTTAGAACTGTATCTATGCTTTATCCTCATGAATCTTTTCCCGTATATTATTTTTTCCTCAAATCATTCCGTCTTACTCTAAATGCAGTAAATGAGGCTATGAGTAGAAAAGCAGTTCACAAGGCCTTATACGAATCCGCAGCACTAATTGGAGCCAGTGTTCTGCCTGCTCCGACGCCTTTTTGAACGAAAGCTTGGAATGTCCCGGGTTTAGTTTTAGCACTGTACTGCAATGTTCTATTCGTTACAGGATCCTGCAGACTTTTGTCATCTCGGGCACTTATATACATTAATCCATGAAATCACTGAAAATTTTCTGTTACGGTTGAGACTTTAGATTTAACATCGTTGAGTAACATAGACAACAAAGGATTATTGGTTCAAGTTATTTCTACTCGACTTTTTTTTATGGTACCATGGGTGAATGATGTTCAGCCATAATCCAAAAACATGTTATTCTTCTTCTGCATGTTATAGACTACCATTGAAATACTGCCATAATCCGGAAACATGTTCTGCATGTTATATACCGCCATTGAAATACATTTGAATAAAATGATGGAAAACAAGTGAAAATGAGAAGACAACAAAGATGAAATTTTCGAAAAACACACGAATCGCTTGAATAACATGAAGGAATGAACCCACCAAAGCAATATCTATATATATAGATTTGTCTTGTTTACTTGTTTCTCCCTCCAGAATTAAATCATACACCACAAAAAAGGAAATCTAGAAGGGCTTGTCAAGCCCTGAAGATCCTGTCTTGTTTAGGAATATATGGTGGGGCTTTAACATGTGGAAGCTCTTAGTCTTATGTGAGTAGGGCTTCGTCAAGATTCTGCAGCTGGGGCTTGAACACAGCAAAACCATTTTTTCTGAAAAATAGCATCATGTATGGTGGGAAATGCAACTAGCAACAGTTCATAGCAATCATTGCAAATGGAATAGTGCAACATTCAAGCAAACTGTTACTAGATACCAATAACAAGTCATTAGATGTTTACTTGCAGGTTGGGTTTTGCCAGGTTTTGCTCCAGACTTGGCATGAGGATCTGCCTTTGCTGGTGACTCGGGTTTTCCACCTGTTTTCTTCTCGTCCCTTGCCTTGTTAAAGATCACAGTAAATCCCTCGGCTGAGGCAGGATCGTTGACATCCCATTCGCCGAATTTTGGCAATGGCCTACCCTTTTCCTATTGGGTAAAGTAAAAAGTGAAATGTCCCATTAAGACCCTTATAAACAAGGGTAAGCAGAGAGACAAAATACGAAGGTAACCTGGAAAATTTAAAGCATGTCCAAGTTTCACCATGTAGCTAATAGCTACAACGTATCAATTACCCATTATAACAAACCGGTCACAATTGCTAGTCATAAGAGTTTTCCGACAAGCATACAGATAATTTGAAGCTCAAACATAAAAAAAAAATTCAAGAATCAATAAGCAAGGAAATGTCTTGCGGAAAAATAAAAACTCAAATTGTCTACATTAGTGTAAGACATAAGATATTTTGCATTTTCAACGTCATTATAGACATTTTTTGAGAGATTGAACATACCAGCAAGCCTTATCTATTCTGAACTAGCAACCACCTCGATAACTAACAGTGATTAGAAAGAATGCAACACATTCAATTGAAGATAAGATCACAGATACAATCTAAACGGTAACTGACAGTGAAACAGCTAAATGAAAGCTGCTAGTTACTATAAAGGTATTACATAACTTCAGCTTCAACTTAGTAAATTCCATTTATTTAACAACTGCAAAATTAATTGGCATGCTTTGCAATATTAAGAGCAAACTTGGGTGTTCTATCCTGCAGGCTTGACATCACAGAACATTGTTTCTGACTACTGTATTTTTGGTGTGGAACATGTTTACTATTCAAAAAACCAAACAAACAAATGTGATTTCAGCAGACCTTAGATTACATTGTCTGATTCTTAACACGGTGTGGCCAAGAAGGCATGTTGAAGCTTGCATTATTAAAAACCTAAATAAACAGTGTAGTTTAAATTAACCGAACTTTAACACTTGTTATTGCTCAAGAGAAAGGACTTTGAAAACTCTGGTTTAAGAACAGAAACTAATTGCAATCATAATTTTTTTAATAGGATATACAATAAGAAATCATAGATGTTTCATGAAATAACTATTCTAAACAATGGTATAATCACTGACATAATTTTTTTTATTCAAGGGAGATGTTAGGTGGATCGAAGATAAAAAACGCCATCCCAACATAGCAACAGTATCAATTACACAGTTCAAACAGAAGCCTCCAAAATGAGCAATAATTGAGTATAAATCACAATGACCAGTCATGGAGATAAAAAACGACCACGTAAAATCATATGCATTATTGATATAAAACCACAATCAGATAACGAAATAATCACATTCTTGGAAAGATACAGTGAAAAGCTTAACTTATCCAGCAACAAGACAAAAAGGAATCTGCAAAAAGTCGAACATGAAGTTACATAAAGTATCAAAATAATAGCAAGTTGTCCAAATCAAAATAATAGTAGCATCTTTCAAAATACATGTTGCCATAGACCCCATAAATAACTCTAATTACTTCGTGCTGGTTAACATAATGTGAAAAGATCGATACAAAAGATTCATCTACCTCAGAATATTAACAAATTTCTGGATTATGACATTCACAATCAAGCTGCCATTTTCAGATTATATAAAACATAAGTAACAATACATGCCCTCTAAACCCCCAAGAACAGCTAATTTTCTCCACTGAGGGGCAGCGCCCTTCAATATCTAGACACTTGATGCGTTCTAAATTCTCAAAAGAGCTTTATCACAATCCTAGCTTATCACTCCCTACTTCCCAGCTTCAATGATTAAACAGAAACTAAATTTTCCACACAAAATTCATGGTACATTGATCGAACCTTCCCGAATCCTATTCAGCCAAAGATTCTACAAACAAGTCGAAACAATTCACCCATTTGCTAATACATTCCATGATTCCATCTTCATTCAATATCAATTGAACTTCCAAAAAAATTCCAAACCATAAATCATGTCATTACATAAGTAAATGACTCAAATGGTATACAATTCATCATTCAAACAAAACAAAAACACACAAAAGAATCCATTTTTCCAAAAAAAAAAAGCTGCAAAACACATCAAAGAAAGCTGTTATCGAAAAGTTGGAAAGGGTAAATTTAAAACTCTGATCATCAGCAACAAAATGATTTTTTTTTTACTTAAAACCCAGAATCAAAACCCCAAAAAGTATACGAATCAAAACAACCCAAAGCTCAAAAACTATACAAAAAAAAAAACAGAAAATCAAATCACACAACAAAACTAAACCTTTCTACTAATGAATTTAAACAGAAATGAAAAAGGCAACAAAAGCCCGAAAAGATTACATACCGACATGAATTCTTGAGAGAGAAACTTTTCTCGTGAAGAAATAGAGTGAGTTTTTAGAGAGAGAAAGGAGAATTATTTTAGGAGGAATTTGTTAGGAAACAGAAGAAAAAAAAAAGAGAAAAACTTGGAATCGGGATAAACGGCGTTAGTTTGGACGGTTAATGAAAAAGGAAGGGGAAACTGAGTCGTTAGACTCATTACTGAACTGATGACGTGGAGGCGGGCACGGATAACGGAAACAGTAAGATGAGCTGGCAAACGGTTTTTTAACATATACTATTATTATAGCAATTACTAATATTATTTTGTTGGTATAGATTATTTATATTTCAAAAAATATAATAATAATTCAAATTATTTAAAGTGAATTACAGTGTTAGTCCCTTATCTTTTATAGGCGTCTACTTTTGTTCATCGAATTCTAAAAGTAACGTTGCTCACTCATGTTATCTATTTACAAATTTTTTGAATATGCTGGCGTGATAATAAGATACTATCTATTTAATATTCATTTATAAACTTTTAGTTACTAGAGTTGAAAGGTCAAAAACTTTTGGTTACTAAAGTTGAAAGGTCAATGTGACATGTTAACGAAAGGGGTAAATTTTAATTTGACCTTAAATTTTAGATAAAATACTAATTTAATCCCTTAACTTTAGATTAATATCATCTTGATCCTTAAACTTTAGATAAAATATCAGTTTATTTTCTGTTTTCGACCAAAGTATTTCGCAATAAAAAACTACTAATCACCGCTGCCGATCACTGTCATTATTCATCCAGGCTAAAACCAGTTACGGAAAGGAAGTATAATCACACAAAATTAGAAAAGAAAAAGAAATGCGGAACGATGGTTTGACTCAAGAAAATACTACAAATATTACAGCAAACACGAATAATTACAGCGACGGTAGTCCTAGTAAGTGTTCCTACGTTGTCTCACATTCAAAGAACCGTATACAACATTCAGTAACATTGGAAATCTATAGAATCTAATCCATCAACCAAATTTACGTACACGACACACTTCGCTTCCATAATCAAGCACGATTCGATAGTGTTGCCAGCTTCATCACTCATTAACGAACTGAAGGAATCATTGCTCCACCGAGAATCATGTCATTGCATTATGTTGCTGAAGAAAGAATTCGCCTACAGCCTTGCATGTTACACCACACTGGATAGCGGGGGCACTCACCGGAAATCTATCTTCTTCCCAAAGTGTATGCAGCATTTGACAAGCTGAAACAGTTTCCACACGTACAGCGAGGTCTTCCAATCGTTTTCAACGGTATTGATGGCAAGGGGTAAACCTAAACCATTGAGTTCTGCTTAATTGGTAAGAATTGTATTGAACGAGACGGTAAATAGATAGCAGATCAATCCGAAAACAGGAACTTCTCATTTCGAAGTGTTTTAAAATGGGTAAATTTAGCTCATGTCTGAATAGCTCTAAGGATTTTGAAGCAAAGAGAGAAAAAGGGAACAGAGACTTACACATAGTCTTGCATATGATGTATCTTCCTGTGTTTGCAGATTTTGACACAGGCGTAAATCGATGTTTACCCATGCTTTCTGACTCCATGATTGCAAAAAGGAGGGAAAACGAGTTTGACCTGAGAAAGCTTAAAAAGTATAAGTTGAAAATGATGGAAAAATAGTCCATAAATGATCAAAAGATATACACTTGGTACAAACCAAATCGGAATGCCATGACCGGTTGAGAAGCAAAAGTTCCATTTGAACCTTATCAATAAGCAGATCTGCAGAAACTCGGTCTACATTTTCAGCAACCAACAACATCGTATCACATTCCTGATTTTCTTCGATGCTAGTTCCTCTTATTCCGCTTCAAATACTTCAACCTTTTCTTGGCAATTATCAACGCCTTCTGAAACTGTTCCGTACTTCCATCCCAATCAAAAGATATGATTCCCCTCCCCTTTAAGTCCTTTAAAAGCACATCAGCGGTAGAACGGTTACTCCCCTCCATAAGAAGTGCATCGACTAGAACAGTACAAGTAGTGGCATTCGGCCACAAACCATTTTGTTTCATCTCTTGATATAGTTCAAAAGCAGTGGCTACGTCCCCATTGGCACAGAGGCCTGAAATGATGACATTGTAAGCAACAACATCAAGCTTCAGACCACAAAGTTCCATTTTATTCCTTAGCTTTAAAGCCTCTACAATGTTGCTTTCTTTGCAGAACCTGTGCATAAGGGTTGTAAATGTAGAAAATAGGGTTAGAGAAGTTTTTCTACTCTTGTTATTTCGATTTACAGAAAAATAAAGTCTACTTATAGACTTTTACAAGGAGTTTTACATTGAGTAGAATTCTCTCGGCTAAGACTCTTATCCCTTATATGGATAGAGTTAGACTCTAACTAAACTACTTAGTTAGGATAGACTTACAACTCTTCTAAACTACTTAGTTCGAATTGACTTACAACTCTTATTATTTACATATTAACCTACACTCCCCCTCAAACTGGTGTGTATATGTTATGTACACCCAGTTTGGATGACATTTCTTCAAAGCTCACTCTTGGAAGTGCTTTGGTGAAAATATCGCTAGCTGGTCTTTAGTAGGAATATAGTGAAGTTTTACAACCCCGTTGTTGACCTTCTCATAGATGAAGTGTCTATCAATCTCAATGTGTTTGGTCCCGCTGTGTTGTATCGATTTCTAGCAATGCTCATTGTTGACCGGGTCATCACTATAAACTTCAAATTCTGCCTTTCCATTCAATTCTAACTCCATAAGAAGTTTCTTGATCCACATTCCTTCACATATCCCTAGAGCCAAGGCTCAATTCGCTTCGCACTACTTCTAGAAACCACAGCTTGCTTCTTGCTTCTCCAGTGACCAAATTTCCCCATAAATATGTGCAATAGCCACTAATGATCTTCTATCTCACAATTCTCCCGCCACTTGAACTGTGTAGACCTTTATTGTCCTATCCTGATGTTTCTTGAAAAGTAGTCCGATCCAGTGTAAATTTCAAGTATCTCGTAATTCTATTGACTGCATCCATGTGCTCTTCTCGAGGGTCACTCATATGTTGACTAACTATGCCCACCGAGTATGCAATATCGTCCGGTAAGTGAGAGATAGATTAGTTTCCCAACTAGTCTCTCGATAGGGTTCTTTATTCACCGGATTCCCATTTCACCTTTACTCAACTTTAAACCTCGGTTCCATTGGAGTTTCAAATGGTCTACTTCCAAGCATCCCAGCTTTCTATAAGTAGATCTAGGATGTACTTTCTTTGGTTTATAACAATCCCCTTTTTCGATCTTGCTACTTCCATTCCTAAGAAGTACCTAAGGTTTCCCAAATCCTTAGTCTCGAACTCCTTAGCTAGAACAGTTTTTAGCACTTTTATTTCTTCAAGATATCCCCCCGTAATGATCATATCATCAACATAGACAATTAGAAGGGTCTTCTTACCATCCGGAGCAACCTTTCAAACAATGTATGGTCCGCCTGACTCGCTTGTACCCATTTTGAACCATAGCCTTAGCAAATCTGTCAAACCATGCTCTAGGGGATTGCTTTAATCCGCATAAGGATTTATTGAGTTTGCACACTGTCCTCTTCGTGGTCTTTTCCTCCAAACCTGTGGAACCTCCATGTATACTTCTTCCTCCAAGCTTCCATTGAGGAAAGCATTTTTGATGTCCAATTGGTGTAACTTCCACCCTTGTTAACACTACATCGATAATAACACTGATGGTATTCAACTTAGCTATCAAGGCAAAGGTTTCTTGATAATCTACTCCATAGGATTGAGTAAACCCTTTAGCCACTAGCCTTGCTTTGTACCTCTCAATGCTCCCATCCGAGTGATATTTGACCGTGAATACCCATTTGCACCCAACAGCCTTTTTCCTTCTCGTAACTCACCAAACACCAAGTATTATTCTTCAGTAGTGCTTTGACCTCTTCTTCAACACCTTCCTCCATTCAGACTTTCAACGCCTCTTCTACTGCCTTGGGGATCTTCACACTATCAATGCTGGCCAGAAAGGCTTTGAAACCAGATAATAACTTCCCATAGGCAACAAATTTATTGATAGGATGAGCAACACATTTCCTTATCCCTTTTCTAATAGCAATAGGAAAGTCATCTAAGTTTACTGAGAGAATCTTGTGAAATAATATTACCTCCTGTCTCAATAGCATCGTAACTCAAAACTGGTTCTGGCAAGTGCTGCTAGGCTGACCAACATCTTCAATTTGATTTCTTTTCCTCCTTGTATAGACATTGAGTTGTTTCTCTGTGGTTGTGGAGTCACAGAGTGTGATATAGTTCTGAGTGTAGGAGGAGGTGTTGTATAGGGACCAAGGGTTTAGACTGTGGAGAAGGTGTATTGGGACCGTGGAGAAGGTGTGTCTACAGAGATTAGGGACAGCAGTTTCAATGATATCCAAGGCAGCTCGGGAAGGATAGGCATAGGAATAAAGGATCTATGGACTGAGATTCTTTAGGTCTCTCCCCGAATGTCGCCCCTCGCAAAGTAAGGTTGATTTTCAAAAAAGGTAACATCAAAGGAGATATAGGTTTTCCTATTAGTGGGGCAAGAATATTTGTAACCCTTTCCGACTCGAGGAGTAACCTATAAATACACACTTTAATGATTTAGGATCCAGCTTTACTACGATTGTTGTTGTGCACATGAATAAAAGATGTGCATCCAAAGACTCAAGAGGAAGAGCTGAGGACAATGGTTTAAAGTGTGGAAAATGTTGAAACAGAACTTCAAAGGTATTTTGAATCCTAGAGTCTTGCTAGGCATCCTATTGATAAGGTAGGTTGCAAAGAAGAAGAGCTTCCCCAAAGATATTTAGGTGCATTAGCTGAAAACAAAAGGGACCTAGTTACTTCCATTAGATGTCTATTCTTCCTCTCACCACCCATTTTGTTGAGGGGTATTGACACATGAGGTGAGATGAACAATTCCCTTTTCTCAAAGAAACACCTAATAGACTTGCTAAGATATTCACTCCCATTATCACTCCTAACCACTTTGATATTTCTATCGAACTCATGTTTTTATCATTTGATAAAAAGTTTTAAAATTACTTCAACCTCGGACTTTTCTCTCATTAAATATGTCCAAGTGGTCCTAGAGAAATCATCAATGAAAGACACAAACCACCTAGACCTGAAATGTTTCAACTTTAGAAGGGCCCCAAATATCACTGTGTATAATAGCAAATGGTGAAGTAGGTTTAAAAGGAGAAGAAACATATGGTTTTTTGGTATGTTTTGCCATCTGACATACTTCACAAGTAAAAGAAGAGGGATTTTTATTGATAAAGAGATTTGGAAACAACTTTGCAAGGTAATAAAAACGGGATGTCTTAATCTAAGATGCCAGAGCATAATATTATCTGAACCTAAGCTTGTGGATGAAACTGATGTTTGAAGGCAACTGGGAATGAAGGAGTTCTGGTAGGATATTCCATCAAGGATATATAAGCCATTAAATAGCCTAGCACTGCCAATCACCATCTTCGAGTCCTGTGCCTGAAAAATACATCCATCAGCCCCAAAATTAGCATTACAAAGAATATCCTTAATCAACTTGCTCACCGATAATAAATTACAAAGCTAATTTAGGAACATAAAGTACATCGAGATAATACTATATGTTTGCTTAATTCAATAGAGCCACTCCTTTAATCATGAGAGGGAACCATCTGCTATCTTGATCGAGGAGGGAGATCTGTGATGGCTATACTTTCGAATGCACTCATATTTCTGTCATATGGTCGAGGCACCCGAATCTACTATCCAATGTAAGGTATTAATTGTTGCTAAGCAAGAAATTCTACCTTCGGATGTTGTTAAAGGCAAAGAGTATGAGTTTTAGATGATAGTTGGCTGAGTATTTGTTGAAGTTCTCGCAATCTGGCTTTGTGTTTGAAGTCACCCGGAATTATGTTCTCAGAGATGCAACATTTGCTTCCTTCAAATCTGGATTTAGAGGGTTTCCAGTCTCATTGTTTTCCATGTAGCTTCCAAAGACTGCTCCATCAAATGTCCAAATTTTTTTACAAAGTTTCACACCATGGTCTCCCCCTCCTTGTTTATTCCCGGATTAGAGTTTGTAATTAGTGCCAAGCATCTGTCTCATGAGCACTGGTACCATCAAGGAGAGTCCGCTTTCTCTCTCCTAATCTCGAAAAGGCCTCCCAACCAATGGTAGAGGTTTAGTAGCCAAAATTCTGCTCCTTGCCCCATCAAACTCACCATTAAGTCCAGAAAGAAATTGAAAGATTCTCCTCTGATTTTTGATTCTACTATAGAAGTTAACATCATCGTAACACTTCCACTCATTGGCCTCATATAAATCGATTTGTTGCCAACACTTAGTGAGAACTCCAAAATATCATACTATGCATAAAATCTCCTTGTCCGAGATCCTTAACTGGTTTTCAACCCCAAATAATTCTGGTGTATTATCCACACCGAGTATGTATCCTCGGCCGCACTCCATATCTCTCGCCAGCACTGCAGAGCATGAAATTTTCCCCAACTTCAGAACCATGGAATTAATTAGCCATGACATAATCATGTTGTTTTCACTCAACCAGCTAGAATAGGCTGGATCAGATTCTTCCGAATAGGCATTGAATCGAGAGATAGGAAGCTTTCCTTCTTCCCGTAATATACAACCTTCTTGGACCGAGACCAAGGGAGATAGTTGTTTCCATTTAGTTTGTAGGATGTAATTGGAGAAAGAGATGAATCAAAAGCCGGAACTCGGAGGGACGAGGATGATTTTGAGAACTGATTTGAGCGGAGGGGTCTGAATGAGCCATTGAAAAAAGAAGGTTTTGATCGACAGAGAGACTGGAAGGAGAAAAAAGAAGGTTGTTGGATAGGTAGGATCTTCCTAATCTGATACCATGTAGAAAATAGGGTTAGAGAAGTTTTTCTACTCTTGTTATTTCGATTTACAGAAAAATAAAGTCTACTTATAGACTTTTACAAGGAGTTTTACATTGAGTAGAATTCTCTCGGCTAAGACTCTTATCCCTTATATGGATAGAGTTAGACTCTAACTAAACTACTTAGTTAGGATAGACTTACAACTCTTCTAAACTACTTAGTTCGAATTGACTTACAACTCTTATTATTTACATATTAACCTACAGTAAATGTAGCAACAGTCGGAACAAGTTGCTTACGGAGCATCCTATCAAGAACCAGTGTTGATTCTTCAACCTTCCCACATAAGGCAAGTCCTCGAACAATAGCACTCTCGGCAACATCAGGTGAAGCGATACCAAGTGATGTCATTTCATCCTTCAATCGGGATGCAGATTGCAAATTCCTATCTCTGCACATAGCATTAATCAATTTAATATATTGCTTCCCCTTCGGAAGGAAACCCTTCTGAGCCATTTCATGCAAAATAATATGAGATTCTTGAAGCGCACGATTTCTATTGAACCCGATAATGATTGCATCGAGGGTCTCTGCATCAGGAAGTATGCCCAAAAAGTTCATAACATTAACCAGATCAAAGGTCCTTCTGGTATCACCTCTTTCACAGCACTTGCTAATAAGCATGTTAAATGTAAACCGATCAACTTCAGCACCTACAGATATCATATTTTTCAAGATTTTAATACCGACATCCAGCATCCCTGATTTGCAAAGTCCAAGAATGAGGCCATGGGATGTTAATCTATCAGGCAAAATGTCACTACCGATCATGAGTTTAAAGATAATCGAGCAACGCCGAATGTCTTTCTGCTTGGAATATCCATGCAATAAAATATTATATGTAGCCAAACTGGGGCATAAGCTTTTGCTTCTCATCATGGAAAACAGATTATCCACGTTCGCCAATTTTCCCCTCCTGGAGGTTCCATCGAGAGCAACATTAAAAGCAATAACATCAAGATATCGACTTTTTTGCTCCATCTCTTCATAAAAATAAGCAGCAGCCCTAGATTGGCCAGCCTTGAAAAGACCATCAACTAAACAGGTGTATGTAACTTGGTTTGGAAAGAAAACTCCTTTCTCCATCAACTTCCCCAGAAACAGAAGGGCAACAGCAACTTTTCCCTTTCTACAAAACCCATTGAGAAGGATGGTATACGTATAACTATCAGGAAGAACACTGAACCGAACCATCTCATCAAAAAGAGACACTGATTCCGACATATTCCCTAATTTGCAGGTCCCAGCAAGCATAGTGTTGTAGACAACATTATCTACCGCTGAAGGAATGTAATGCAGATTGTTAAAAAATTTCTTTGCTTCTACCAGATTTCCACCCTTGCATAGTCCTTTTAGTAGGCTGCTGTATGTGAAAAAACTGGGATTATTACCTAATTTAACCATCTCATCGAACAAAGAAAATGCTTTCAGCCCATCACCCAAATTTCCATATCCACTTACAAGACAATCAAATGTGACGGAGTTAGCGTTAAGACCAATCTGACTCATGTGACGCATGAAATCCTCAGCCTCTCTAACTTTTCCATCTCTACAAAGAGAAGCAACCAACGTGTTACAAGTAAAACTGTCAGCAGCATGGACGCTGCAATTCATAATTCTGTAGATATTCAACGCTTCGGACACAAATCCCATCTTACAGAAATTGTAGATTAATGTGGAGTAAATAACTTTGTTAGGTTCAAATCCAGCTCTATACATTTTACAAATAATTTCCTTCACACTTTTTATATTCCCAGACCTGTGAAATCCATTTATAAGCACGGAAAATGTGATAATATCAGGAGCCACACCTTCCTCGAACATCTCACGAAGCATCTGTACTGCGCCATTGAAGAACCCCTTCTTGCATAGTCCATCAATCATCTCAGTGTACGGTATACAACCAACATCCATGCCAATTGACCTCATTCTCTCAAAAATACTTCTCGCTAAATCGAACTTGGCATGCCTGCACAACCCATTTAAAAGCGCTCCGTAGCTAACTTCATTAGGTTGTAATCCCACTTTTTCCATCATATCCATGAGTCTTAGAGCTTCTTCGAAGTTACACTCATTAGAATGCCCTTCAATCAAAGCATTGTAAGTAGCAATATTCGGCGAGAGATTAAAATATGTCATCTCATCAAAAACCCGAGTAGCAATCCGAACATTTCCCCCCTTTACAAACCCATTAATAAGAGTGTTATAGGTAATGGCATTGGGAGATATCCTTCTCCTTCTCATCTTTTTCAACAGCAAGTAACCTTTTGCACATTGGTCATTTCTACACAAATCGTCAATAAGCATATTATATGTGCATACATCAGCTTCAATGCCCTTGGACCCCATACGATCAATCAGCTCGAAGGCTGATTTATATCTCCCCTTCTTGCAAAACCAATGGAGCAAAGTATTGTAAGTAACTATAGTTGGAACATAACCGCTGTTCTCCATCTTTCTCAGCAAATAAACTGCTTTCTTGAGGTTCCCTTCGGCACACAAAACATTAATCAATATATTAAAAGTAGCAGTATTAGGACAAATCTTCGAATCAAGCAATTCCCTGAAAAATGACCAAACTGTACAAACTCGCCCATCTTTCACCATTGAACCTAACATCATATTACAAGTATAAACTGATGGCTTAAATCCTCGAAAACGCATCAAACTGAAAGTCTCCAAAGCATTATCAATGGTTCCATCTTTCAGATAAACCCTGATTAATAGATCGAAGACCGAAGGGTTTGAATTGCAAAGAGGGTATGTATTCATCAAAGCACCAAAAACAAACTTGGAGTCAACACCCATTTTACACAAGTGCCTCAACAATGACTTAGCAGAATCATACATTCTAGCTCTAACAAGAACATGGGCTGTTATTGGAAGTACATGAGCAAGATGCTTGTATTCCAAACCAGGTTGTCTGATAAAAAAGTTGAGAAATTTCAAAGCTAGCCTACCATGAACTTGCCTCAAAGAAGCTAACTTGTAATCTATGTGGTTCAAGGACTCCCAACGGTCTATAGTTAAAATTGTATATATGCTGTTCTCCAATTCTACCAAAAACAGAAAAAAAATAAACTCCATAACAAGAAACATATATTGATACAAAATGTTGAATTTTTTTTTTGGCATAACAGGTGTTGAGAAGAGTTACCAGAGAACTGTGAGTGGCTTTCGGCAGTGGCTTTTGGGTCATCGGGTTTTGAGGTTGTAGTGGAGAATTCAAAGGAACCCAGAAGGGAAAAAGGTCTGAATTTTGGGAATATCTGGTGGAGTGGAGATAATACTGTTTTGGTGGTGGAAGAACTCAGAGTCGAAGACATTAGTTTTTTTTTTTAGCATAGTCGAAGGCATTAGTTGAGCTGTGCTGTGTTTGTGTTTATGTTGAACTGTTCCGATTTGTGTCTGATGTTTTGTGGAGTTGTTGATTCAGAGTTCAGGCTATCGAGTTCTGTGAAACATTGGGCTGAGTTACTTTTGAGCCGTTTATTTAGGGACAAATTGGGTTCACTATGCGAAACATCTAGTAATTTCAATGACAAAAAAGGTAAAGGTTAAATTATGTTTCAAAACCTTGTACTATTCTTATACTTGAAATTTAATTCTATTAGGTTTATTTTCAGACATTTATTTTTTAAATTTGATGTGATTAGGGGTGTAAACGAGTCGAGTCGAGTCGAGCTTGAGTAGTGCTGAGCTCGACTCAGTTTATTAAGAATTTAAGTCAAGTTCGAGCTTGAGTAGTTTTTAACGTGACTGAATAATCTGAGCTCGACTTGGCTCGTTAAGAACTCGAGTCGAGTTTGAGCTTGAATCGGGTTAATCGAGTCGAGCGTTGACCGAGCTTTGATCGAGTCGGACGCGAGTAGCTCGCGATCTATCTCATCTCATTTAAAGCCCAATTAGGAAAAAAACTTTGATACACAAGTTGTGTAAACTAAAGTTTACATAAGCTTGTTAATTTTAGGGTTTAGGGTATTAGTTTATGATTTAGGATTTAGATTTTAGGGTTTAAGACTTTTGTTTAGGGTTTATATTTCAGGGCTTTAGGTTTAGGAATTTAGATTTTAAATTAAAAATTAGTATATTATATATTCGAGTAGCATGCGAGCTTTTCAAGTCTGGTATCGAGTAGCTCGACTCGGCTCGTTAAGAACTCGAGCTGAGTTCGAGCTCGAGTTGAGTCCAATCGAGTTGAGTGTTGACCGAGCTTTGACATATTCGAACTCAAGTAGCTCGCAATCTGTCTTGTCTCATTTAAGCCTTAGATGTGATATTTTTTAAAAAGGGTAAAATACATCTCAAGTCACTCAATTAAAAAATTATTATAAACGGACCGCCTCGCCATTAAAATTGAAACGGACATTTAATGTGGCATGGTATAATAATATTTAACCCCAACACTTATACACTGATCAATTTGGTCCTAATTTGAAATAATTCAACAAAATTAACCCATTTAGTCTATTTTGCGATACTGTCAAACTAATAAGTCCATCGAAAAAACAGTTGAATAAATGCATTCTATCATAAAGATGCTACAAATAACATAAAAAAGCAATAGTAGTATAACTACAATAGGAAAGTAATATAACATTTCTAAGAGAAAAACATGCAATTTAAGAGAATAACAAAGACTAAATTGATAGAATTTTTAAATATGAAGAGTTAAATTTATTAAATTCTTTTATATTAGGACCAAATTTATATATGTAAAAGTTTTGAGACTAAAATTGTCATTATACTAGTCCATGTGATCATCTTTCATCCATTTTAACGGTCAGTGACCAGTTTGTAACAATTTCTCAATTGAGTGATTAAATTATAAGTTTTAGAGAAAAAATAACCTGTTTGTAACCAAACTATAATCCAGTGTCTTGAAATGTATTTTACCCAAATAAAAAAAATACTAACTCGAAAACTACGTAACCAAAAATGATGTTGTTGTGAACCTGAATTTAATAGAAGAATTGGGGATGGCAAGATTACTTGAATCTGACCCGATCTAATGTGCTTGTCCTGTTCGGGTATTTTCTTCTTTTATTTCAGTTTTGGGTAGGCTGGGACGAGTTTTGGAAATAATTGAGTTAGGGTGGGCCGGATTCATGTTCAGGGGTGTATTTACCACCATAAAAAAATTAGATAAATTACATCATATGTCACTTAATTATTAATAAAATTATAATTGGTCACTCAATTATTAAAAGTTACAATTATGTCACTCACTTAAAGTTTTAGTTATGCTCGGATCATTTCATTGTTAAAATACCAACGAACATCTAACGAGATTTGATATAATAACAATTTTAGTCCTCAAAACTTACATATTCTACCAATTTAATCCTGATTCAAAATAATTCAATAAATTAAACCCTTAATACTTAAAAAAGACATCAATTTAGTCATTTTCTTCTCCAAATAGCATGTATACCCTCGTTAACGCTATCATTAATTAATTTAGTACACAAATTTATAAATATAAATAAATTCATAATTATTTTTAATGTTAGATCTATATTAGTATCTATATTAAAATTAAATTCATTGAAATCTATTTAAAATTATTTATGAAAACCTTCGGTTTTAGTTATTGCTACCCCGTAATTTTTTACAAAAGTTAAGGTTTTCATATTATTATATAGTTTTCTTAATAATTTCATATATTTTTGAATGACTTCATTATTTTTCTTTTATTTTAAAATAAATTAATAATTAAACTTCTTAAGTTACTAGATTTTTATTATTTAACAAATTTCTTAAATTCTTAGCAAGTCTGTGTATTTTCATTAAAAAAGTGAAGTTGATAAAGATTTGGTGATAAAGATTAGTGATCATTCATATAAAAGTGTAGGAAGTCATTTTAGATGGTTTCAGTTACTTACAAGTAATATAAAATATTTTGTGTTCGGAGCATTAGTTGTAAAAATGATGTTTTGGAATGATTTGATTATGGAAAAAATTTGTACAGACTAATGTGAATTCCTTTATACATGTGTTTTATTAAAGAGAGTTAGTAACTAAATCATAGTGGACCTCTTACATATATACATTTAAGTGTGATTGAATGGCCTTTTATCATGTCAGTTATTAACATCGTAAGTAATTTTGATGATTTATTCAATATACTCTTATCTTACATACAATTGTATTTATTATCGGTGGGTGAACTACCAAATTTAAATTTCTAGATCCGCCCATGTTCATGTTTACGGTAGAAATTCATCACCCCGACCTGATATATTTATATAAAATTTACATATATTGTATTAATATTTTTATTAATTTTTTCGAGACGAATCCGATTTAGTCAGATTTTTTTGTTAAAATTTTAGGGTTATGTTATGCTTTTATTATGTCGAGTCAAATATAAAATACATTAAGCTCAAGAAGAGTCTAGAACAAATTAATACTTTTAAATTTCGGGTTAAGATCAGAATGGCCAAAAACTCACCCTATTGCCACCCCTAAAAAAGTTGTATAAGTGCTTGATAATTGTATTTAAATTTTAAATCCAAAAATTAAAGGAGGGATTAAATTTCGAATGCATAGAGTACATGGACATGGAGCAAATTTTAACCAAAGGTAATTTTATGGTTTTGAACCCTTTAATATGTTTGAATTTGAAATTTAATTGTTATATTTGATATAATTTGATTTTTGTTGTGAATAAAATAACAAAGAACAATAATAAGAACAAAAAATAAAGAGATTAGAGAAAGATGGAGATTTGTATTTATTCTGAATATTTAAGTGTATACAATGCCTTTATTAAATCATCTATTTATAGGTATAAAAAGTACATAGTACATGAAACTCTAATTAATGAAGATAATATTTTTACTGATAAAGTAAATCAAATCTCCTAGATAAAGTTCTTATCTTGATAGACATCCACATAGATAAATATTCATAACACTCCCCCTTATATGTCTATGAAGATAATGTGCCTCGTTAAAACCTTACTAAGATAATCTTGTGGTAAAAAAATTTTTAGTGAAGGAAAAAGAGTACACACATCTTTGATACACATACCATGTTGCCTCATTTAAAACCTTACCAGGAAAACCCATTAGGACAAAACCTCGGTTAAGAAAAAAGATGCAACGTGTATTTACTCCCCCTTATGAAAATATCACATAAGATCTTTGAATCTTCATAATTTAATCTTGAATACTATTTTTTCTGAAGATCTTGAGGGATGAAAATTTGGAGTAATATGTTTTATTTTGCCATCTTTGTTGTATACACATTTCGACTGAGATATAAATTTTACATTATCTCCACATAAGATAGCTTGTATCTTATCTTGTGAAAGTAAATCACATATCTTCTGCATATGTTGGATCAGTAGTCTTAGCCAAACATATTTTTGGCTTGTCTCATGCATAACAATGATTTCTACATGATTTGAGGAGACATATATTAATGTTTGAAGATCTAAAGGCATAGATTAATGTTTGAAGATCTAAAGGTAATGATCTTTGTAGCATTTAGATGGTATTTCTTGACCAACTAACATATGGTGCTTCCAGACCAAAGATTCATTTATCTTTCTTTCGAAGATAAATTTATTCAAATCCAACAAATTACAAACATTAGGGCATTAAGTAGATATGCTTTATCCATATCGAATATTCTTTAAGATTCTTTCAGCTTATGTCCATTCATAGACAAAAATGCATTTTTAAGTGTTCGATCTTTAGGTCGAGACAAAATCTTATCTTAAGATTCTTTTTCTCAAATACTTTCATTAAATGCTTTGAAAGCTCTTCATGAGTTTCTAATTTGAAGCTCTTCATGAGTTCTAATGATATTCAAATTATCATAATGAATCTTGATCCAAACTCCTTTATAAAATACATAAGGAAATTTGATCATTCTTATAGTATTTCCTCAATTAGTACTAACTAACGCGATTATACCAAATGTGCCAAAATATAAATATTCAAGGAGCATATCTAAATAAAATTTCTCAAAAATTTCCAAATGCTTCTGCATTTTAAATCCTTCAACGATAATTTTACTATACATGGATCCACAAAATAATTAAACGCATATAAAATATTTTATAACTGCCAAAGTAATTGCATCGACCATGAAGTAATTAATATTCTTTGTAAATCATAATTCAAGTCGTATTTATATCTCACGACTATTTATTTGTTCCCCACTTGCATTACACCTTTAGGTGTTTGGACTACTGGTTCAAAAACTTCACTTTTGAAAGTTTAAAACGTCTTTCTATATTGGCCAATTCAATATCTATAATTCTAGATAGATATCTATACAAGATTCTCATTTCTTTCTTTACTTCTATAGAAGTATTCTATGTAAAATTGTTGTCGACAACTTTTTCTATTTCGGTTCCATTCTTTTCTCGTAGTGACATAACTTATCGAGATCTCTTTTCAATCTTTATTTTAGGTACCTAAAATTCTTCTAGAGTTTTATTATTAATTATGTCTTGGGTCTCTTCAAGAGCACTCACCTCCAATATATGACCATCTCATATTAATTTCCATTTACGAGAATTTTGATCATTGGAACCAATTTCAACTATCATGCTTTAGGCATGATTTACATACATTCGCTCTAACATGTAATTCAAATTTAGAACATTTTAGTTGGTATATGAGACTTGATTACTCTCATTAGGTCAGTAAATATGTTTGGCAGTTGACATATAATAACATGAATTATCTTATGAATTTTTTGTTCATATACGAAGATCTAGATAATGATAATTCATTTTCCTTCTTTATCTACCTGATTATTCTTTCCCCTGATGTTGAGAAAAATCATCTCATAAATGATTCTTCAATTAATGTTTAAGAATTTAAACATAAAAGGAGACTCATACTCAATATATATTCTCAATCCTTTTATTTACCTACTTTGTGCGTTGTGATGGAGCAATTCCACTATATACCACACATTAAAAAATTATAAAATGGGAAATTATGGCTTTTGACTAAAAACAATTATAACGAGGAGTTTATTATAACACGTTGGCTTGATGCGTATAAGTGTTGCTATATGTGAAATGTCATATAGATAATAAATGTTTTGTTCTCATAGTCTAACCATTAAATAGGAGGCGTCCAATTAAAATTTTGTTAAACTGTATTTTTCATAATCAATAGGCTTTGTAACTATTATTTCAACTGATATAGCCTAAAATATAAACCCACTAGCTTTTGCAAGACGAATAATCTAATTGCATAATCTGAATCTTTTTCTAATCAATCTCACAAACTTCTGGTTGTAAGTTGATAAAAACAATGTAGATGTATCTACTAAAATCATGTAAAATTTTTCCATATTTGTAGATAAATGGGCTCATATTTTATTCAGATATGCAAGACATGAAGTCTCAACTTTAGTACAAGAACTTCAAGTTCTTTTGATAAATGGGCTTTTAATCAATTCTTTTTAGAACAAGCAACACAGAAACTTTGGGTTCTTTTAGTAAGTGGAATTTAATCAATTCCTTTTAGAACAATCACCACAAGAATTTTAGGTTCTTTTAGTATATGTGCATGTAAATCTTAATAATTTCTGCATCATTATTGATCAGGATGGCCTAACCGATCATGCCAACTATATGTACATGTGTGTATATATATATATATATATATTTGAATTTGTAAACTTCTAGTTTATCATAACATGTGATTCAATCTCACTCGTTCATGTCTAGTACGAATTTTGAAATACAAGTTTCTTTGAAACTTGATAATACGTTGTCCACCAAAATTTTTCCTTTGAATATGGATATATTTAGCTTTTTCGGAGCTTTCAGTGAAAATTATTCTTTTGGTAACAATATATAGCTCTTTTAGAGCTTTTAATTGATTTTCCCTACCAAAACTTATACCACAAAAGCTTATTTCATATGCCAATTGATAATATATGTTATCTATAATTCCCAAAAGATTATTTGTTGGGCTCGTTGAATCAACCGAAATTACTTGCCAAGTGGTAGAGAAGTTGCTATTGGGTGATTTTTGTGGGAAGCAAAAAGATAGAAAAAATTACACAAGAATTTTAGAGAGGTTCGGCTTTCTAACCAAAGCTTACTTATAATACCTTAGCTTCCCCACTAAGGATTTCCAAATCCACTAAAACTTTTGGTCTTCCCCTTTTCTAGGCTTAGGAGGAAACCTTTACAATCACTTGACCTATACCCTAAGGCCAAGCTAACCCTTTTTACAAGAGAAAAAAAAAGCAAACGAAAATCCCTCTCTTAGGTAGATGTTTGCACTCTTTAAGCACTCACCCAAATCCTAATACACTTGAGCTTACATAAACATTTTGGCTCACAAGTGCAGTCTATACAAAGAATGGGAATTAAAACACAAAAGACTTAATTACAATCATAGACATGTTGGCATGTTGATCATTAGTTGTTCCATGTGCTTGAAAGGTCCTTTTATACTCTCAAATGAGTTTCTAGTCGTTGGTGACCGTTGGGATAGGATTGAAGCCGTTGGAGACTTTATTTCCCGCAATAAATGCAGTTCTGGAGACAGCCATATCGATACATGGGTAGCCGCATCGATACTCATTCTTCAGAAACTAGCCGCTATGCTCGCCACAACCTTAGTGTATCGATACGCCTTTGGAGCGTATCAGTACTGTGTATCGGTAAGCTACAGTTTGTATCAATACGATGTATCGGTACGCTGTAGGGAAATAGTTGTTGGGGGGTTTTGAACTAACCGTTGGGGATTTGAAAAGCAAGGATCGGTACGCCTATAGGCGTATCGTTACAACCCCTATCCATATCGATACGCGTAAGCCTGTACTGGTATGGGTTTTTCGGTTTTGGAAAAATACTGTAGCTAAAACCCTAAAGTGTATCGATACGGGGTGTAACCGTATCGGTACGGTCGTGCTGAAACTTGAGTTTGCCTACTTTAAAACATTTTAAACACTTCAAAATCTTTTGAAAATACCTCAAATTTATTTTCAAGTTGTTTGGACTTAAAAACATTTTTGAAATCTTTTCAATTTAGTCCAAAACTATTTTTCAATTATTATATCAAAACCAAAATCCTAACAATCTCCCCCTTTTTGATATAATAAAACCAACTTGAAAAATTATTTTTGAGGTTCTCCCTCTTAGTAAAAATAAATTTTGAATAAGATTTTAAAAAATAAATATAGTTAAAGCTCCCCCTTATGCTTTTAAATTTTCAAAATTTCAAAACATTCTCCCCCTTTTTGTTATATCAAAAATGGTTCAAACCAAAGTTTGAAGACTTTTAAGTCCATAATAATGGAGAATTTAAAAATAAATTTTGACAAAAATAGATTTTTTAAAATAGGCTCCCCTTTTCTCAAGCATCAAATGAAAGGTTAGTCTAACAAATATATGATAAACTAGTTGAATTAAAAATATAAATCAAATTAAAACAAAAAAATTCAACTAATTTTACCACTTGAACCAAGGTAGGATGTGAAGCCTTCCTTATTCAAGTGATCTCCCCTGTGTGTATAGAGCTCCCCCTTAATTTCATCACTTGTTGATCAATGCTCAATCACATCTATAAAAAGACAATCACAAATGTTTTGGTAACCAAATTGCTTTGGATCTATAGCCATAAGTAGCACAAACTTTAGTTCATCCTTTTTATTTGAAGTAATTAGTCCTTTTGGGACCCAAATACTTCTAAAACATTTTCCGTTCAAAAATCTAGGGGCCCTAGATTGTCTTACATAAAAATTTGATTTTTCCAAAATTAGTTTTATTTTCTAATTCCTTGGAAATCAAATCTTTTTCTTTCTTAAGATCATCCACTTTCTTTTGATGATCTTTTTCTGAACTTTGAAGCAAATTTGGTAAATTTAAAACTTTAAGCTCAAAATCTTTCATTTTTACTTCAAATTCCAAATTGGTTTTAGAAAGCAAATCATTTTCGGTTTTCAATTTTGAAATCAACTTTTTATTTTTCAAAATTGAAGTATTAAATTCAAAAACTAATTCATCATATGCTTTTTGTAACTCATCAAATGTATAAGAATTAGAAATAGGTGAGTTAGAAGCTACCTCTCCCTCTTGGAGGGTCATCAAGCATAGATGGGCTACCTCGTCTTCACCGGTGGAGTCTTCATCACTCCATGTTGCCACATATGCTTTCTTTGATCATGATCCCTTTTTTGTTGAAGCAAGGGCATGCGCCTCGTCTTCTTGCATTCATGGCTTTTGTTGGGATTCTTCTTCTTCTTCTTCTTCTTCTTCGATTCATGCTTTCTTTCTTTTCTCTCTTCATGAATCAGACAAACTTCTTGAAGAAATAGGCCATCTCTTCATCATCGCTTTCTTCTTCACTTGAATCTTCTTGATGGCTTATGGAGGATTGAAGAGCTACTATGTTTAGACCTTTGATTCCAAGCTCTTTTATCTTCTTCTCCTTCTCATATTTTAAAGGTTTAGACATCAACTCATGGGTAAGAAAAGATCCAATTAGCTCATCAAGCTTGAGCTCCTTTAAGTTTTTGGCCTCAATAATAGTCGTCTTTTTGCTCTCCCATGATTCGATAAGTGAATAGATCAACTTTCGAACGAGTTTGCCTTTCGAAATCTCCTCTCTAAGACCTTTAAGTTCATTGAAGATTATGGAGAAACCTTCGAACATACTCTTGATGTCTTCTTCTAGGTTCATCTTAAAGTTCTCATAGTTGAGGTTGAGTGGACCAATCTTTGTCTCCGTCACCTCGTTTGTTCATTCATGGATCACTTCAAGCTTGTCCCAAACCTCCTTGGCACTCTCACAAGAATAAACCTTTGCATACTCATCCAGGCTCAATGCACAAAATAGAATGTGCAAAGCTTTGCAATTTAGCTCCATCTTCTTGCGATCATCCGCACTCCATTCCACCTTACTTCGTTGTGGCACGAACGATATATCGAGAACTATATCCCAAAGATGGTATTCTTTGAATCTCATAAAAAACATCATCATATTCTTCCAATAGGCATAATGTTCACCGTTGAAGAATAGTGGCTTGTCAATGGATTGCGCCATGAAAACTGGTCGATTGGTTGTTGATTGAGCTTGACGGGGTCATCTTAATAGGGGGTTAAACCTTCTCGATTGAGCCTCGCTCTGATGCCAATTGTTGGCCTCGCTCTGATCCAATGGCTAGGATTGATCGACAATCGAATGGCTGAGATGAGGCCTCAGAAATGATGTAGCGGCCCTGGATCGCGCCACGTGGCCTGGAGAGGATGGTCGACCTTGTACGTGTCTCATTCGCACGAGTGGATAATCCAACAGCCCGCGCGTGGGCTTCACGCGGCATATGAGGGGTCTCCATACTTCATCCGTGGCCGTTGGATCCATATCTGATCCAACGGCCCTCGTGCAGTTGCGCAAGATGAAAAGAGGGCATCAGGGTTCCAATATTTGATATGGGTTAGGGTTTCTTAGGATGTGGGCTGGCCTGTTCGGGCCCAATGTAAAAGATTGTGGGTTTTGTACATGGGCTGGATATTAATTTATTTTTTGGGTTTATGACACTTTATCTGTTTACAATAATAATAATAATTAATACGTATATATATACACGCATGCAAACGTACACGTACATGGACACACATACGTATATAGCATACACATACATGCTTGCGTACATACATATACAATTCATGCAATACTCTTTCGTATACGTAATAATGACTTTAATAATACACACATGCAAACATATATACGAATATTAATATATTACACATTTTAATTAATATCATATACGATCATACATACATATACAATCATACACATAATCAACATAAATATCCACACATACATATATCACGTATACATTAATCACACGTACACACATACATATATGTAAACATGCGATAATATTAACTAATTATTATATTAGTACGGCACAATATTAACAAACACATAAAAATGAGTGATTACAAGTGGTGAATTCATTCTTTCAATTATCAATCTTCAATTTTATGACACCATCTTTCAAGTAACAAAACACAATATATTGCAGTTGTATGATCCGCCATAGCCACCTTAATTCCAAGCTTTTCTGCAATAACAATGAGAACACCAAGAAATCTGACATAGGGTTCTGAAGAAGAAGACCTAATATCTAACATGTATGTTTAATGTTTTCCATGCATGCTCAATATTTTCTGGAATATCTGTTGAGATTTTTATTCAAATTTCAATGGCATATAGCATGGAGGGACGGAGCCATTAATGGATGGGAGGGCTGTAATCCCCTTCAAATTTTTTGGTATAATAATATTTTAGATCTTTTTATAGTTTATTTATTAGTCCAATAAGGCCTATGTGCCTCTCATTTTTCAAGAGTAAATAGACTCTTATCCCAATTAATATTTGATTATAGTTTCGTCCCTGATAACATGCATCGAAAACACACTTGTCAACTGCAGCATCATGGTTTGTTAGTACTAAACCCCAAGTATCTTTGTTTCATGTAACAGATCTAGGATTTATTCCTTACGACTTTAACTATATCAAATAATAGTAATAAGAAAAGAGAAACATTCAACAACCAGTTAGTCTAGCAGGATAAGGTACTAGATTCATTAGAGAAGGCCAAAAGTTTGAATCTTGACGTTTTGGATAGATAATATTAGGTTAGAAGGGTCATCCCATGGGCCTCTGCAAAACCCGATACCGGTGGTTAAACAAAAAAAAACTTCTTCAATACCAGTACCTCTTCCTCTTCCTCCTCCTCCGTATCTCCATCTGATCTGTAAACCATAAGCCTGATGCAATCCTTGATCATACATGAGAGAATGGCAAAGACAAGTTAAAGAAAAAGTATGTTCTCAATTATGGTTTCAAAGGCCAACTCTTTCTTTAACTTGCCCTAGCCACTCCCTGCAACTATATGAAACCTCCTGCAGGCTGCAACTGCAAGATCATCAAACTTCCAACAAAATCGATCAAGAAAGTATTTCAGAGCAAGGGCAAAGACAAGTAAGGCAAATTAAAACAAAAGTTGTCCCATTTCAATAGGACAAAGAGCTTCAACTTTTGCCTTAACTTGTCATTGCCTTCCTCTCAAACCCTTCTGCTTAGTTTTGGCACATATCATTGGATTTGTATATCAGACAAAAGCTACCTTTCTGCTGTATGGCTCATGTTTACTTCTTTTTCCATGTATTTATAGTAATATGTGACGGGGGAGGAATTACCCTATAGTTTCCATGAAGGAAATGTTGGAACTAGAAGCTTTGGCATTTGTCTACTTTTAAAATTGAAAAAAATATGATAAAAACATTCTATAATAATGTTGTATATCTGTAAGAAACCTGCGGGAAACACTGATGAAGCTTCACCTGTTATAATCAAATGCAATAACCATCCAGAGGTTATCAACCATCTCAGAAAATCATAGAAAATTACAATGCAGACGATATTTAAAATAACATTGGAACGTTGAGGTTGATTGTTTGAATTAATTAAAATAAGCTTCTGGTTCAATGGAGTATTGAGAGAGTGACTAGAATTTAATAAACATTTAAAAAAATGCAAATTTCTATGGTATATTAATAAATTAAGTCCATTAAATTGACTTGTTCTTTTGTAAAATATAAAGTAGACTTGTAGTGTTTTCAAGAATTTAGGACATGGTATAGGTTTACAAAATTAAGATTAAATACATAAAAATTGCACCAAGTGGCAGACTAATGGAATATAGAAAAAAATACACAATGAAGTTCACATGGGAAAAAATAGGGTAAACATCACCATTGATTACTAAATTATTTTTGTTTTTTTTTATTTTGGTTACCAAACTATTATTTTGTTTGGTTACTAATGTTATTTGTTTCTGTTTTGGTCACCAATATATTGTTTCTTTCTTATTTTGGCCACTAAATTATTCTCGGCTTTTCATGAGTTTTTTAACGGCGGGTGATCAGAATAGAAAAAATAAAACGTAACATTAGTGACTATTTTGTCAAAAAAGATAGTTTGGTGACCAAAACAGAAAAACGAGAATAGTTTAGTGATCAATGGTGATGTTTACCCAAAAATATCCGTGAATCAAGCTGTACAATGCTACTTTTAATAAGATTGATGTTGTTAATAGATAATTATGTATAGATTGAGGGGTCGACTAGGGTTATAGGAGGTTTACTTCTCAATCAAAAGAAGTATGTGGTGGATCTTCTCACTAGAACCAATATGTTGCACTCTTCTCACACTCCCACACCAATAGTAGTTATGCCTAAACTCAAAGTAAATTTAGATGTCTGTCATCCGTCATGATATGATTTTAAAGAAATTAAAATAATCAAAATAAATATGTTGTAGAATTTTTTTTAACTAAATGACAATAAATATAATACGTAATAATTCTTATTTTTTTATTATTTAATTTTTTATAACTTTTCTCTTTGTGGTTTGATATGAATATACTTATAGATTTAACTATTATTGTTTTAATAATTAAATTAATAAATAGCAAAAGATTTATTAGGTAAGGTGGTCTCATATAGGGCGAACATTTGATCGAGTCTAGTCAAATATTTTCGAGTTACTCTAGTTTTTGAGTTCTAATTTATAACTTAAATTTTATTTAAAACTTTTTAAGTAGAGTCGAGTTATTCGAGTTTCTATTCAAATTAATTATAAACATTTTAACTATTATGCTACTAATTGGTTACAATTTAAACGTCTTTCCATAACAATCTACGATATACATATATATTTCTTTATATTTTTTCATATGTGATATACATATATCAGACAGAGTTGAGAAACTCGAATTGAACTTGAAAATCGATCCATTAATTACTAAAAATTTTCAAATTATTTAAAGTTTTATTTTATAACTTAAATTTTATTTAAAAATTTTCAAGTCAAGTATATATAATTGTAATTTAAAATATTATTTTTAGAGTCGAGTTTTACTCTTCCCTAATTTCAGGGGTG
Organism: Hibiscus mutabilis; assembly: GCA_019671005.1. Taxonomy (NCBI): domain Eukaryota; kingdom Viridiplantae; phylum Streptophyta; class Magnoliopsida; order Malvales; family Malvaceae; genus Hibiscus; species Hibiscus mutabilis. The sequence continues at coordinate 39,318,476 of CM033739.1, forward strand.
TCGTGTATAACTGAAAGCGTGGATTATTTACCAGCAGAATTCCAGCCTTCAACGCGTTCACATATACAATTTCCATATGCAGACAAGTCCTTGATTGCCCCATCAATATTATTCCAACATTTGGTTTCTTCATAAATTATTGGCATAAAGTGAAGAGTAGTCTCGTACGTTTGACTTTTTAGTTACTTTCGTCCCTATTTTTTTTTGTTCAAACAACCACCTAACGTTTCATTTTTGTTTAAATTTCACCATCGTTAGAAGGAAACCGTTAGTCAACTAACGGTCAACGCCTGAGCTGACATGACATGGGGCGCTAACGTAACACTTTATTGATGTGGCATCATGATTTTTTTAAAATAATTATTTTTATAATATTTTTTAACCAATCAGACACTGTCATTAAAAGGAAAGAACAAAATAAAATAGGTGTACTTGGGGGATTTGAGCCTAGGATATTTGGTTGAATATATAACACACAACCACTAAGTCAACCTACTATATTGTTATTTTTTCACCACTTATTTTATTTATTTATTACTTTATTTGTTTGAAAGTAAAGAAAGATTCATTACACTATTCACTAATATATCCTAAACTCATAAACCCTAAATCTAAAACCTTAAACCCTAAAAATCAAAACACTAAAAAACCTAACCCATAAACCCTAAACTCAAATCCTTAAACCCTAAACTAAAATCCTAAACTTCAAATCCTAAACCCTGGCCCTAAAACCTTAAATCCAAAACTCAAAACCCTAAACTCAAAATATTAAAACACTAAAAACCTAAACCTATAAACCCTAAACATAAATCCATAAAACTTAAACATTAAACCATAAACCCTAAACCCTAAAAATTGAAACACTACGAACCTAAACCTATAAACCCTAAACCTAAATCCTTAAAACCAAAACCATAAACACATAAAACAATAAAACCTAAACATTAAACCTTAAACCAAAACCCTAAACATATAAAACAATAAACCCTAAACCCAAATCCCTAAAACTAAAACCCTAAACATGTACAACACTAAACCCTAAACACCTAAACCCTAAACATTAAAGCATAAATACTAAACCCTAAATTTGGGTTTAGAGCATTCGGTTATGTGTTTAGGTTTTAAATTTTTAGGGTTTAGGGTTTTATTGTTTTGATTTTAGGTTTAGGGTTTTTTTGTGTTTAGGGTTTAGAATTTTATGTGTTTAAGGTTTCAGCTTAATGGGTTTAGGTTTTTAGTGTTTCAAGTTTTAGGGCTTAGGATTTCAAGTTTTAGGGTTTAGATGTTTAGGTTTAGGGTTTATTGTTTTAGGGCTTATGTTTTTAGGAGTTTAGGGTTTAGGGTTTTAGGGTTTTACATGTTTAAGGTTTAGGATTTAGTTTTTAGGGGTTTAGGTTTAGGGTTTTAAGATATATTAGTGAATAATTTAATGAATCTTTCTTCACTTTCAAACAAATAAAGTAATGAATAAATAAAATAAGTGGTGAAAAATTAATAACAAAGCAGGTTGGCTTGGTGGTTGTGTGTTGATCTATTTAACCAAAAGGCTTAGGTTCAAATCCCCTGCACACTTATTGAATTTTGTTCTTTCTTTATGCCTGTGATCAGGCAAAGTGCTACGTGCACTTTAATTATTGGTTAAAAAATTAATATAAAAATAATTATTATTTTTAAAAAATCACGATTCCACGTCAGCAAAGTGCTACGTCAGCGCCTCATGTCACGTTAGCCTCAGTCGTTGACCGTTAGTTGACTAAAGGTTTCTCTCCAATGAGGGTGAAATTTGCACAAAATTGTTTGGATCAAAAAAAGAATAGGGGCTAAAGTGACTAAAAGGTCAAACGTTGGGGGCAACTTTTGACTTTATGCCTAAATTATTTAGGACGAGATTAGGTGAAAGTATCTTTTAGGTCCTTCTAATACAGGGACTAGATCAAATTAACCCATTTATTATTTAAAGGATCAATTTAGTCTCCTTATTATAAAGACTGATACAAATTAATCCCTATACTATTAAACTGATCAAGTTAGTCTCTGTGAAAAATATATACTTTTTAAACAATAACTGTTGACTTGGTAAAAAAAATCTCTGATTCTTTTTCATTAATACATGAACTAAATCGATTAATTTAATAGTAAATGAAGTAATTTAAATCAATCCATAATAGAGTGATTAAATTGTAATTTGATCCAAACCTGGTAGGCACCATCAACAGCAAAACTATAATAAGGTCATTAACAAAAGAAGGAAAAGTAGTAATTGAAATATATTTTAACTGTAATAACCAAAATCAACGATGCAGGTTCACATGATGAATGCATAATTTTATATTAAGGGAGCGAACTTATAAATTTTAAGGGATGAAAATAAATTCTTTTAATAAAAAAGTACATACTAAATTTTTTATTAAAAAAATCTAAATCATATGTCAATTTTAATTTATTAGGGCTCCAACCCATCGATTCATCCCTGCAGGTCGACATATTATATATTTAGCATGAAAATGAAGGACTTTAGAAGCATGACACAGAAAATTCCATTTAGGGGTGAACAAAACTCGACTCGAAAAAATTGATTTTTTTATTTCGAGTTATTAAAGTCGAGTTATTCGAGTCAAATCAAATAAGTCTAAAAAATTTCAATTCCGAGTCGAGTTCAAATTTTCAAATTTTGAGTTATTCGATTTTTTGAATAACTTGAAAATATCCCCTTTAAATTACAGGGGCTAATTGCACATTTAACCCATGTAATTTTATTTTCAGTTTTATTTCAGTCTTGTCTTCTATTTTTTCTATTTTTTATTTTTGCCTTTTAATTTTCTTTTCTTTACAATCTGGTCACTTTCCAAATTCATTTTTTATTTTATTTAATACAATTTTTATTTGTATCTTTTATATTTTTATTTTATGTTTTTAATTTCCGTATTTAATTTATCATGTTTAATTTATCGCTTTTAATTTTCTGCACTTTTAATTTCTCGCATTTAAATTTCTGCAATTTAATTTACGTATTTTATTTTGTTCGTCCCGGTCAACTTTCAAAATTTTAATTTATGCATTTTATTTCCGTTAATCCAGTCCTTTCCGGATATTTTAATTTACGCATTTATTTTCCCTAAACATTTTCAAAATGTATTCGTAACAAAAAACCCCGCCATAGAAAAACTGTATACCTCTAAATTTTAGTTTATTACAATGGTGCGTTTTAAATTTATCAAATATTTCTCTAAACCCTAAACCCTAAACTGGAAAATATATTTTGGGGCACTATTTTTCTCCTTCTGCTATCTTTGGTCTCGTATTGGCCTTACCTAGATAAGAAGGAGGTTTTTAACGAGGCTCGTAAATTAATGAAATGACTCAAACTTATATGTATGTAGATCTTATATTATTAGAGAAATTCGTTTAAATTTGAACCAAAACATACTATAATATTATAAATAGTTACAATTAAGATTTGTACATAAACTCGAAAACTCGACTCGAACTCGCTAAACTCGAATCGAAAAAATTTCGAATTAAGTTCAAGTTGTAAAATTAGACTTGTCAACTCGAATAACTCGAAGTTTTTTGACTCAACTCAACTCGCTCGAACGCTCACCCTTGATTCCATTATATGATAAACAATTTGATAGTATAAGTACTAAATTGAACATTTTTTTAATTACATACCCCCACCTTAACAAATTTAATAAAACATTATTTTTAAATTAAAGCATGTAAAGAATTTATCACTAATATTGATATATATATTTAACTATGAATTCGTGTGCCTAATATATAAGTTATTAGGGATGTTTATTGTCAGGTACCCGGTCTTTTCGGGTATTACATATGTTGGCCCGTGTTTCAGCCCGCTTTAATCGGGTATCTGAGAAATTGGATAACGGGTACCTGGTTCACATTTTTTTTATTTTTTAAATCTAATTTTTATATAAAAAAATTACATATGAAACACAAATTTTAAAAATTCATAATATATAATCCAAATACAAAAAATTAGTGATTTGAAGTTAGTTTTAAGTAAGAAATGTTATATATATTAAATTTATCACCAAAAAAAGCATTAAATTATTAATCTCGAACGGATGTGGTTCGATTGATTCAACAGAATAACAGTGGTAATGCTAATCATAAAATCTCGAAACTTGAACGGGTATTGGAGTGCTCTCAATTCGATATTCCCCATATGCAATGCTCGCATTATTACGTGAAGATGTGCTTTAGGCTAGTTTAATGAGCTACAATTGCTAGCTTATGTCTTTGTTCACAAAAATATATATATTAACCCCGATCTTAATTTTTGTCTTCGAATCTCATATTAATAAATTAATACAAATATTTTTAAAAAACTTAAGAACTACGTAATGCAAATATAAAAATAATTTAGAGATTTAAATTTAGTTTTAGGGTGAAAATATTAAGAACCTAAAATAAAAATTTAATTTAAAATTATATATATATATTAAAAGTACCGGGTTGGGTTACCAAAAAAAATTACTATGCCCTATAAGCCTCATATAAACATCTTTCCTAATACGCAAAAAAAAAAAAAAAAAAAAAAGAGCACCGGCCTGTTGAGCAATCTACAATTTTGTTCTTGCCAAAGAACATAATTAAAATAGTTCCAGGTCAATCGAACAATGACGGTCAAGAGATTTATTCCCTTACCATGCTGCTGCACCCACACAAGATGATCATCCCAGCTATCCCTAAATCTGTGAACATCACAATGCTGCATAACCATGTCTCAGACTTGCATTGAATAGCTACATTCTGCAAACAGGTGATTCCGGGATTAAAGAAATTGAATTTTACTCCCCCCAAATATTAATAAATTCATTCGGGTCCCTTCAATGAAATATTGGCTTCGACTTTGTTTACGAGGAAGACAATTATTATCCTCTATACGACGGGCCAGCCTTGTCCGGGTCAGTTTCCTTTGCGGTAAAGTTTCCAAGTTACACTATCAATTTTGTACGACATCGAACTAATTTGTTATTTTTATAAATGTCAAAAAGATCATTTTTTAACTTTTCATAATCCTCCGGCGTTGGGAGTCGGATTTCCATGATAATTAAAATCAATCACTGTATTATTATTGTTGTTATTATTATGAAATGAACTACTCAAGGTTTAGGGGGGTTGACCCAGAAAGATAAACAGGAAGCCATGGGAGCAGATTAGATAAGAAAAAAAAAATATTAACAATACAAGGGAGAAGAACCATCATTCAATCATTAACACTACAAAAGAAAAAAAAAAAAGAATATGTTTTTCCACTAATCAAAATCAAAGGCTACAGCCACCATTCATTCCCCCTCCAGTTCTATGGCATTTTTTCCGGCATCCAAAATCCACTTCCCAGTAGCCAAATCCATCAGAAGAGGCTTCTGCACATGGAAACACATACATAGATAAGAGTAGTCCAGTTAGATTCACATTCGACACAATACAATGTGAAAAAAGTGAATTTGACAAAGAAACTTATACTGACGTATTCAATGTAGATGATTGACAGATTGCGATGTTGGATCATTGATATCACTCGTTAATACAAACTCTGTTCAGCCAAAGCCAAATCCTTCGCTAGCTTCATGGATAGCAAGCAACAGACGTTCCTGAAGCTGTTCCTTTGAGGAATACTCGGGAGAGATCTAGCTGATTAAAGCTGGAGATGCGAAAAAATGAAAGTAGATGTTAAGAACAAACAAATAAATTATAAATAAGGATTCGATATGCCACTAGTAAAGAATGTATTCATCACCATGTATGTGCAGAAGGCAGCCGCTCAGGAGCTCCAAAGGCCTTGTGAATCTGAAATTTTTGTGGACCAGAGATACCCTGCAAGGCCTTAAAACCCTCCAATGGCACCTGTACACACCCAAAACAATTGATATGGATGCCAAGTGCCAACCAAAAGAGAACCTAAATAGTTCAATATAAAATCACCTTTGATGTCCCGGTGACAAACTGAAGCAATCTTGCCATGTCCTCTTTGCTAAAAGCTTTAACAACTTCCCAAAACCATTGAATAACGGGAGATGCAGCCATGTAACCAGTATACTCTGTGTTGGCCTTTAGATCATCCACTGCAAAATGCTGACGTAGTTAGATGCTAAAACAAACCAGGCAAACTCAATGAGAAGCATAAAAGCAGAGGCTGGTAAGCTTACAATCGATTTCTGGAAGTCCACTGATTAGTAACTCAAGCTCTTTATCGTTGAAAATTGAAATAAGTTCACGTGGCACCAATTCATTAAATCCCTCAAGGAAGGAATTGATTTGAGGACGGATAGCATTCGTCAAGATATGATCAGCAACAAGGTCTACATACTCGTGTTTCGTTTCTTCAGTAACTCTGATATTTCTTCCTCCCGGTTTAAGCTCATAATCAGTAACCTTTTTCCAAGCAAAACATAACAATTAAGAAGATACTTGGAGTAAAAATCTGGGGAAAACAACTTTTCATTCAATCTTTGCATACCTCAGTTTTTTCATAAAGTATGAGCTTTTCTTCATCAGCATCCATGCTGAAAGTCAGGTCGGGAATGTCGCTCACATCATTCTGAAATAAATTAAAAAGGCCATTAACAATGATAAATTGGTACTTCAAATGGACTCATTGGCTCTAACTACACAAGAAGTAATCCAAAATAAGTTAAATAACCAGGGATGAAATGGATTAATTAAACCAACCTCCAGCATCCACTTCAGATTCTTGTAATAATCAGGATCAACTGCCTCAATATCATGGTAAGTCACCTTTACACCAAGAATGTGCTTGTAGAAGGATCGGGTAAAATAAACATCCAAAAGTTGACCATCAAATAGAGCCTTTGCAACCTGTATATAACACGAGAAAATAAGAAAAAACATAAACACCCACATCAGAACCTAAAACCCAGTGACTTACCACACGGCCAACGAATTTGAAGTAAGAAAGATGCTCAGTCTGGTAAACGGAATTAGGATTTGGCTGGAAAGTTGCATTGCTCCCCACAGTAGTAAAAAGTAATGCTCCTTTGTCAAATATGACCCTTGACAGTAACTGATACCATTCTCTTGTCAGTCCACCAGCATCAATACCCTCTTCCCCTTGAAACTGCACGTTCAAACGACCCTTCAGATCCTGAGTAGGTCGCATCCGTAACTGATTGTAAGAGTCCTCCAAAACATAAGCACGCCGCACACTTATCCGCAGTGGACCAGCAAGGTGCTGTTCATGCTGTTGACGTATTCTTGAACGAAAATATGCTCTCTTGTTATCAAAATCAATCAATCTTGAAGCTTTCAGCAGCATAGACAGTTGTTTTTCTAACAAGCCAGGATTTTGCCTAACAAAAGCATTCAGAAGTCTGCGATGCTTCTCAGCAAACCTTGCAAATGTGACAGAACCATCAAGCTTCTTCTGAGAATCCCCACTGCCCTTAGAGGTTATGGAAGCAGAACATTCGGCAGACTCTTTTACTTCTTGCGCAGTCACATTTACATGATCTTGCTGCATGAAAGAATGGTTGGCATGTAGCTTTTCACACAAAAGAAAGAAAGCCTCAATGAAAGGAAGGAGTCTCTGAGTTCCAGGGGGGAGTGGTGATGATGGGGATGTTCCCTGAACATGCTCCCCAACATTCAAATTTGATACAGTTGGATAGAGTGAGCTCTGAGCCAGCTGTGCCTCAGTCATGCCAATGCAATTACTCAATTCTACCCATAATGACTCTAATGATACATTTAATTTCCACATGGTAGCTTGATCTTCCTGTTCATCATCACCACCCTCTGGTGTATCACCAACACTAGTTGAAGTGAGCGAGCTAAGAACTTGTAACACACGTAGAATAGCAGCTCCTGCCATGGAACCTGCACTCAGACCCAGCATCTGTGTATTCCTCAGCGTTACAAGCTCATTGACAGCCAAACTACTCAAACCATGAGCTAATTCTGAAAGCTCTGTGGTAAAGAACTTGCGATGTGTCACAGCAACTGATGCCAATTTCTTTAGCACCTCACCAGCTAACATATAAACTTTATCTGACAGCCTGAAGGAAAAATAAAAATAAAAAGATTTGTCAGGAAAAATGGGATTTTTTAATTAAAAAGAGAGCCTGAAAATAAAATCATAAGTAGCATAAATAACTTCAACATATCCTGAGATGAGAATCAGGAATAATACCCCTCACGACCAAGAAGACTGCACAAATTGACCAAATCAGATTCCGGTAGCTTCAAGAAAATATCATAAAAATCCACATTTTTATTGCCATTGGATCCAGAGGTTTCAGCATTGGTCTGCTTCTCTTGATTAGACTCTGGTTCTGTCAAAGGAATGTCCTTATCAGCATCACTAGAAGCTTCATTGCCAAGCAGGTTCTGGGAATTTGAATTATCAGCAGCAACATGAGAGATGGACCAGCTTTCCAATTTTGATGCTGCTGTATATAGAACTACTTGAAGCAAACCCAAAACCTACAACATTACAAACCATATTTAAAACAAATAGAACATATAGGATTATATCAATATCCAGTCGGAGTAAGAGAGCCATGCTAATCTGTACTAAAATGTCTAGACAATAAATTAGAAGGGTACTACCTGCTCAAGATGGGCAGTGCTGAGCAAAAACAGTGGCGGTTCAAGAGCTTAAGAAATAATATTAAAGGAATATCCTCTTGAGAGCTCCCCAAGGGTTTTGATGCATCTCCATCCATAATTTTCTCCTTGCCTTTATCTTTCTTGGTTTCTGAGTTTTTCGGGCTCAAAAGCTCAGAAAGAATTGAAGGATCATAGTGGAACAACATATTTGCAACGGCAGAGTGATTTGTAGCCAAATAAGTCAAAATCTCAAGAACACGACGTAGTACAAGAGGTGGAAGACCTAATGCAACATACAAAATCAAAGGTAAGATGAGGGAAACAAATGCAAAAATGTATAGTTATATCAGATGAAACCATTACCGTCGAACAACTGTGACCGACCATAAACAACATTTGAATGGCAACCATAGAGCCTTTGGGAATTAATTGTTGACAAACCATTGCTTGAGCCTTCAACTTCGGATCTAATCATATCAAGCAGCAGCTTTACCAAAGTGGCCCTAGTAACACTATGTGCACAAAGATTTAACAGAAGCCTCTGCAGAAGGCCTTTCCCAAGGGGCTACAAACAGATTAAAACAAAAACAAGTGCGTTAGACAATACAAGTTTTGAAATTTTCATCAATTATTTGGAGAAACACAACCTACATTATAACAACAGCATAGCCAGCCCACGACTAAAACTAAATAAAGCATTGCAAGAATTAGATTGATGTTAAAGTTGTCAATCTCCAATCAACCTTGGAAGATGGGTCAGATTCAGTAAGCCAGGTTGAACACTGAACCATGAAAAACAGCAAATAGCAATACCTGTGCTAGCCGTAGAAGGCGAATTAATGCTTTCAAAGAATTGGCGTTGACAAGAGGTTCCCCTTCAATTTCCTTCACTTTTAAGCTATCAGAAATGGTAGAGCCAGGCATTCTGCCTAATGTAATCCCAACACCCCTGTCCATCACTGTTTGCCTATCCAAACCCAAAACCATTCCTCCGATTACTTAGCCTATGACTACCTCCAAACAAACTATGTGCCTGGTAGTGGCTCATTGCTCTATCCCTAAGCATTTGGGCTTGGGCAAGTAAAGGAGAAGGTAATGCTGACAAAACTGCTTCTGAAGAAGTCAAAAGCACCTGGAACAAAGGCTAAAAATGTTATTATTGTTCAGTTATTAACGAGGGAAAAGTTTACACTACAGACCTCTTCACGAAGATCAGCGGGGAAGGTGGCAATAATAGAAGCATTATCCATGTCCACAGGTTGACCTTCAGCTTGATGTGCAACTCTCTGTGCTCTTTGTTGTGCTAATACTTCTGCCTGAATGTCTGGTGGAAGAGCAGCTAAGAACTCTGGGTCAATATTATCAGCTGAAGGTGGAACATATGTTGGAGGTTGAACAGATTGGGCTTGTTGTGAAGCCAAAACTTCTGCTCGTAGGTCTTCAGGTAATGCCTCCAAGAAAGTAGGATCAATGGCATTAGAACCAGGACCCTCAATATTAAAACTTGCTTGATCAGCCTGGTTAGCATCCCGAGACTCCAGAGTGTCTGACTGCTCTGCACCAATTTCAGGAGGAATTGGTTCTTCAGTTTGGTTCCCTTCAGCATCAGCAGTATTCATGTCAACATCAATACGCTCATGAAATGAAGACCCATTAGAAGCCCCTGGGTTAGGCATCTCCAAACCAGAATCTGTCAAACTACAATTACCTGCCTGAGCATCTCCTTCTGACAATCCATCATCACCCATGGCCTGCAGTGAGAGGTTTCCAGGCAAAGCACAATCCCCCTCAGGCAAGTTAACCATTTCAGAAATTTGCTCTACTTGATCATCGGTTGTGCCATTCCGGTCTCCAATTTCCATGTTATCCAGCTCATCTGGTGCATTGTTCAAAGAAAACGTTTGAGTTGATATCCCTTCATGTCTTTGAATAGATTCAGCCATATCACCGGCGACAGACAGAGAATTGGGCTGCCCATGGCATGCAACACTTTCACCTGTTGGATTAAGTTCATGTGAAATTCCATTGTTATTTTCTAGCTGCTGATGTTCACTCTGCTCAATACTGGCATTGTCTCCCTCAACCACAGCCTTGTCATCATTTGATGGAGAAGCATCTGATGATTGCAGCTCCTGTATTCCAGAATTTTGTGACTGCCTTTCTGCTAAATTGTTGACTTGAGCTGTACCGCGCAAATGAGATATAAACTGTTCCTCCACAGCCTGTGCAATTGCTGCAGCTTGAGCACTTGCTTGTGGCTGACCATCATCAGTCCACCGTCCATCACCAGTCCCCCTCCTAACTTGCAGATTCAATGAGTCCATGCCTGCAGAATAATCAGTCAAAGGTGGGGGTGCTGCACTACCCAATCGATCACCAAACAGACTATTTGGTGCATGATCAAATGGCAGACCAGGAGCATCAAACATGTAGAACTGAGAAACATCAGAACTCCCAGATGAGAAACCTTCCAAATCCCTGGATGAATTCCCACCAGATGACCAAATTGAGCTTAAGTCCCCCAACCGGGACGGTCTTAACAAAAGAGGATGTTGAAAGCCATTTACTTCTGTACCAGAACGATCAAAGTATGACCTAACATTAGATCGCCTGCGTTCAAAACCTACAGGCCTATGAAGACCAAAGAGATCATCCACATTCACACCTTCAAAAGGTTCAGCAGCCACATCAATCAAACCACTTGCAGCTCCAGGTTGACCAAGTACCTGCAGATGATCTAACCCATCAAGGGCTTCCCTCCACCTTACCTCTATAACACCGTGGCCATCAAAGTCATCATCTTCCTCATCAATCATGTCATCATTATAATCATCTTCCAAACCAGTATCATCATGGTCCTCCACATCAGTATCAGCAAGGGACATCATTCCAGCACCATCTTCATCCTCATCCTCTCCCTCGACATCATCCTCATCATCGTCCACATCATCTGCCATGTCATCATCCTCATCACCCATATCATCATCTGCCCTATTCTCCACTCTGAATGTCATCTCAATTTGGTCAGTATTGTGCAACACACCTTCCATTTCTTCATGCATGAAATCCATCCCAAGTTCAACAGGCCTGTTGCTAGCTACAGGCTCCAGTTCAACTCTCATATCTTGGTCAATAGGATCATTTGGGTTTGCATTCTGATTTTCAATTTGTAAAGTTGCTTGATGTTGCTGCTGTTCAGTCACCTCCGGATCTACTACTGCTTGTTGACCTCCCCCATTCTGATTGTGCTCTATCTCGTCAGCAGCAGATATAGTTACCTGATCAGTGTGTCTTTCATTTGAAGACTTCTTGTTGGAACCTTCTAACTTGAAAACCTGCTCATTCGCATTAGCAGCCCTTGTCAAGCTCTCCAAAGCCTTGAGCATCAGATTTACAGTTTTGGGTGCATCAGAATGATCCAGGTCAATCACTTCAAGAATACTGGTTAGACACTGAACCACTCCTCCTTCAATCATGCTTTTTGCTATATCTGGTGAGCAGCCAGTGCCAGGTAAGTTGCTTGATGATGAATTCTTTGACAAAATTGAATACACCAAATCAGCAAAAGCATAAACCCTTTTGTCAGGCACCAATGAGCTATTCATTGAATTGCTCTCCACATTTGAGAGAGAAGACAAGGCTTTCACAAGTTCATTAATCACTCTTTTACGACCTTCACTGGAACGACCACACAGAACCACCAGAAACCAAGAAGCTTTTTCAGATAACTTGTCCCTCCATTCATCAAGTCCAGATGATTTATCAACAGATAATGAAGCAACCTATGTAAAATATGATAAACAATGCCAGGGCTGCCGGATGCATCTGACTGATTAGAAACACGTAGTTGACCCATTTCTGAATCCCTTTTCAATATGACTCCTACCGCATGTACATGCATTAAAAGAATATCACTCAACAACTTAAGGACAAAAGTCACCTTATCAAGCCCAGCAGATTTTTCAGTTTCAGACTCCATTTTTATAGTTTCTTCAATCTTTGACTTACCCTTCACCTTGCTTGCAGGTTCATCGATCTCCATTGAAGTTAAGCCAGTTGCACTATCCACCTGGCCTTTTGCAGAAGGATAATTCAGAACTATTTCAAGAAGCTGATCAATCACTTGAGCAAGATTGGCTGGAATCTTTTTGTGGCCTTTGGAATACCTACCTGTTCCATCATTTAACTTACTCTCAGGAATTCGCACAGATTCATTTGAAGCTAACCCAACTTCAGCACCAGACGCTTTCAATTTTTCTTTGTCTTTTTCCTTTTCCTTCAATAGAACTATAAAGGGCCTACCCCCTGATGACTCCAATTGACAAACTGCAGTAGCAGCTTTCATAAAAACTACAGGATCTCTGCAGATAACAGGTGCCATGGATGTTAAAAATGTTTGAGGTGAAACACGGCCAGCATGCCTGCTTCCACTCAAAGTCTGTTTAATCTCCAATTCCATTGCAGTTTGCAGTGTCTGAGGATCTTCAAGGAGATGTCTAATAATCGCAGATGCAACAGTATCATAACCAGGGAAAAAACAAGTTCTTGGAAGACTAAAAAGAGCAGCTAAGCCTCCATTTTCAAGAAATTGCAAAGCTAAAGTATGAGTTTTTGTTAAGCGGGCACATAACTGAAGAACAGCCTGCACGACCACTGCTGGAACGTGCTGTCTGATTAGGTCACATACAAGAAGAAGCAACTTCTGACTCTCTTCTATGGACAAGTAACCAGTAGATTTACCCAATATTTTCACAAATGAAGTGACTGAATTCTTTCTCATTAGCATCTGAAGCTGATTTTTTCTCTGTATTTAATTCTGGAACTGTCAAAGAAGCATGCTCCCCAGATGAGTCAGGCTGAGATACCGCCTGGGTACCCTCCACCTTATCAGAAAATATTCTTGGATGAGACTGCAACATGTTATCCAAGATCAACAGTAAAGCACTGATACATTTTGGTGCCATAATCTCACTCCCCAACTCATTTCTAGCCTTGAAGTCCATCAATATATCAATAACAGCAGGTACTATACCATTCTGGCCAGCAATTTCACGTGTATCTCCATCCTCAGAAAGAAGCAGTGCTACAATATGAGATATCATACATAATGCAGTGGAATCCTTAGAAAAATCCAATGAACAGAGCTTCAGCTGCTGAATAAGAAATAATAGAACTTTTGGACGGTCTTCTCCTTTGTTACGGATGCAAAGTGTTCCAAGCAAGTCTGTCAATGAAAATACCATGTTATCACTACTTTGGAACATCTTCACAGATGCATTGAGGATATCATCAATTGGAGGTGCTGCAGGTCGCCCTTCTTCTGTCATGACATCCATTGGCTTATCAATTGGCTTATGAACACTGTCAACTTTGGATGTTTCTGATGAATTTCCAAGTGATAAAGCAAGTGCTCGAGCTAGTTCATCATCCTCTTGCACAGGATCATCAGCATGACTAATCAGCCATTCCATGGCCATTTCAACACTATTTGTTTCAACTCGACGCAGGGCTTCCTCTGCTCTAGCCCTTGAAAACCCCATCTCAACAATGGTAGCAATTGTTCCTTCATCAGGTGGTGGGGGCATGAAACGTTGGTTTGTTCTTCCTGCAATACTGCTGCGATTTCGTTTCACATCGCCAACACCTGAGCATACATGCATGACAATCGAAACAACAGAAGCCACAAAACCAGGACTACAAATAGGAAACAAAGGATGGTTCCAGATAGGTAGAATCACATCCAGCACCTGACACTGCAGCATACGCACAAAGCTTTCTGGGTCCCTAGGAACAGGGAAAAGCCCGATTGACAAACCAGCAGCGCCTGGCTGAACAAGCAGTTGAGTTTGGGATGCAGAATTCCCATACAATAATAATGAAGAGTTAACAAAATACTCAAGCACACGGCAGTAGCATTGTAATGTATCAAGCAGCCATGTACCATGGGACAATTTATTTGTTTCACCTGCTTTTCCGTGCTCAATTCCAGTTGTAGGGATAGAGTAGGGTAATGTCCACAATAACTGACTAGTAGCTTCAAAAGTGGTAAGTAGTTCCTTAAAGGTTCCATGGACATAAAAATTATTAACCATTCCTGTATAACATGTACGCCGCCTGCTGTCAAATGTCAATGCTCCCATGTCATCAACAACTTTCCCAAGGTATCGGCACTTGACTGAAAGTGATGTATCAAGTCCTGAAGAAGAAGAATACCCAGAGAAACCCAGTGCCTCAAGAAATATTTTAGCCAGTGCCATACCAAGAATCTTTGAAGCTGAATTTAATGATCCGGCATCAGCTCTACGGCGGTAAGGTGAGGTAAACCCCTTAACAAGAGCTGTGAAAAAGGACCGTAATGTGAAAGCAATCTTGTTGAAAATTTCTATCACAATAAGGCTAGGACTTTTTGTTTTCAAATCCTGGACAGGTGACGTTTCTGGCAAACTGTGAGAAGTTTCAGAATCAACACTAAGAGCATTCAGGTGTCGACCATTCCTTCCACCCCTTAAACGTGACAAACCATGTCGACTACGACGGTGCAAACTTTCATTAGAACGAACAAGCGAAAGATACTCTCGTTCTGCACTACCCAAATACTGAGAACCACTCCTAATAGAAACTGGGTTCATGTATCTCACGGCTGGGATACTTGTATCATCATCACTTTCTCTTCCAGCAGCAGCATTTGATGGACCACTATCAGTACTTTCACTTTCTTGATCAGCTCTCCACTTCTCATCAGCCATGATATCATTAGACACAGAAATTTGCCATATTACTTCCCTGTATGCCCTCCCAAGATCTTTCAATACATCAGCATCTACAGTGCTCAACTCAGAGACAACACTAGTAGTGCCCTTCAAAAGAAAATTGGAAAGAGACAATATACCTTCAAGACTAGAAAGAGATTTCAAAACCTTAGTCCGAGTTTCAGTTTCAACAGTGGCTAACCGAGTTCCTCCAATAGAAGTTAGCAGTTCATTTGTTGACTTGAGCTGTTCTCTTAGGAATGAACAAACTGCCCAAGCCAGAGATGCAGAATGCTGCGGTGAAAAGTTCTTGAAGGCAACAGAAATGCTCTGTCCAATCGATGCTGAAAGAGGCAGTAAAGGCAAGATAAACAACTGTAGGACAGCATCAATCCCCTTCTTTTCAACAAACAAACGACATGTATCAGAATTCTGAAGAAAGGCTTCAAGAAGACGGCCCACATTGCTTATACAATCAGGAAGAAACAATTCAATATTCATTGAAGAAGTATCCAAAGACGGCTCCGACATCTGCTCTGAACTCTCAATCCTTGAAGATTCCCTGTCATCTGGCTGAATCAAATTCCTCTCTTCAGAATCAGTTTCCATGGGAACAGGAGCAGAAGATTCAGCAGCAAAAGAAGTGTCAGTCCCAGATCCTATTTTCAGTATGACATTCAAGATCTCAATCACCATATCCACTCCAGGTGCACGCAATGAAGAAGCATGACGCATAAGTTCATCCAAGCCACTTGACAAAGAAGCAGGAGTATCTCCAGTAAGAGATCGTAAATAAGTTCTAGAAGTAAAAATCTTGACAAAACACCTCAAAGCATTGCGATCTTTCACAGCCACAAGACCATTAGTATTAAGACAGAATGCATCCAAACACTGAGGTATGCATGTTATGGCTTCTGCAGAGCAGAGGACACCATCCATTATCGCATCTAGGAAGGCAGATGGAAGACCAGCAGCATCCAATACAGGAAAGCAGGTAGGATCCTTGTGAATGAGATCACTTACAACAGTTGCTGCAAGTGCAAAAACTCCCCACCAAAATCTTTTGCCCGTCGAAATATGATACACAAGCATTGTGGCAACAAGCTCTCCTCAGATCCATAAACACGTGCAGTGTTTCCAGGGGCATATGTTCCAAGAGATATAGCACGTAATAAAGCTTTCATTAGAAGTCGTCGATGATAGGAAACTAATGCTTCAGAATACAAAGGCTGCATATTGTCAAGATCAGTTGACGTGGCTGCAACTATTTGTGAACTCTTCCCCCTACAGTCAGGGTCTTCAACTGGTTGCTTGGGACTGTTTTCCACATAAGAAACTTCATGTTTTAAGCGAGAAATTGTATCATCTAAACCACCCAAGTCTCTGAACAATGCAGCTGCAGGGATTACTGTAATCCATAAAGGCTTCCAGAATATTGACAGCTGTAGTAACCAAATGCAGATGCTGAGGATCAGTATCTTTCAGCAGAGGTAGAAGAGTAGGGATAAAACCTGCTTCACGCATGGCCGAGCAACCTGATGATGATGAAACCAATGCAGTGACAAGAGAGAGCAGAGCCTCAGCAAACACAACAGACAATTTTGACGAATTGCTAATAATAGAATCAATGGCTTTCTGCATGAGGCTGGACAGAATGCCACGGTGTCCACCAGATGTGACAGCTGTTAATACTGTTGGTTGGCGGGATCGGTCTTGACAAAGAGCAACCAAAGAAAGCAGACATAAAATGCGAATTTTCTCAGAAACCGCATCTTCGTAGCTCAGTAAAGTAACCAACTCATTGACAAACTCAGGCTCATTATTGAAGAAAGACACAAGGTCATCATTATCACTGCTTGCCTGAACAAGAACAATGAAGGCATACAAGCGAATGCGTGTATACTGCTGTCGAGATGTTAAAGAGCCAAAAGCCCTCGCAAATCTCAATCTTGACAATAAAGAAAATCTTAATTTGGTTGGTACCTTGTATTCACCAACTAAATTATTCAAGAGTTCCAAATCAGTCTCTGGATAAGTGTTGATTTTAGCTAAATGAATAATTTGTAAACCTCGGGTAGACTGTTCTGAGGAAGAGAACTCATTTGATGCATAGAACTCAAAATGGAGAGTACACCCAAGATCATAAGCAACAGTATCACATCCATTCTGTACAGCACATGCGATCAATCCTAGGCCCTCCTCTTTTCCCCCCCAACCTTGTGCAAGAGCAAATAACTTGGAACTCAGAGATGCATCTCTGACAGAGTACTTCCCAATTGTTTTCTTCAAGAAAGCAGCTAAAGTTTGCAAGCAAGCCTCGACAACATCAGCATCAGTAGATGCAAGCAAGGATGAAAGATGCTGCTGAAAACAGCAAGGTGCAAAGAACAAGAAAATTAAGGTCAGATGAGAAGAACTGAAAAAAATGGCCATATCAATAGCTTCAAAGTAGTTAATATGTCTGATCCATAACTTGGAAATAAATGCAAAAATGATACAGAGAATGTGAAGAATACAGATTTACTAATATTTTTTCTTAAAAGATAAGATACTATAAAATGCAGGAGTATAGGACTTCAAAGACTAAAAAAAATACCTCATACGAGCTATAAAAATGCTTATTTGTGCAGTTTTCCAAGACTATTCTTATAACACGAAGAATTTGAAGAACTGCATCCCTGGGAAAAGGAGGATCAGATCCTAAAAAATTATCCTCAACCTGCAAATCTTTCCTTGGTTTTATATGTTTCTCAAAAAATGTATCAAAATGGTTAAAGAGCTCAACCCAATGATGAAAATCTCCCTGCACCATTAACAACAAAGTTATTAACTGCATTACAGATACTGCAACAATTTATCAAATAAAGGTTAAACAGGCACCTTATCGAACTCCCAAACAAAATCTTTTAGGGGTTCCTGTATATTCTCCAGAGGCACAGAAGTGACGCTGTTGATGAAGGATCTGATTTTGGGAGGCTGATACAAATCAAAACAGAAAACAGTTGACTTTAGCTATAGGCACCAAAATATTCCTGGAATTTCATGTCCTACTAATATTAGAAGGCAGAATTGTAAAATCAGAAGATGCTGAAAAAGAGAGAAAAAAGACAAGTAAAAGGAAAAACACAACATACCCAATACTGAACAGCCTGAAAGCTACTAAACTGCTTTCTAGAAGGGAAGAAATAAGCATAACACATAAGGAACCAAAATTTGTTTCCATAGCTCTCTATAAATATAATCTTAAGCCTCCTCATACAACCATTTCCAGTAAAAATATTTTGCTCACCTTTCAACAATCAATCTCTAAGCCAAATAGCTATTACTTAATCAAAATGTCAATAAAAACCATTGCCAGATCATGCTATATAGCAATTGGCTAAATTTAGCAAACTCCATTCTCCAACATAGCCTATGCTTAACCCAGGACTTACAGGTGTTTCCTTGGTTTTTGTAAACAGACAAAAATATGTTGCAAGTTATTCAGAATTCAATAAAAAACTCCCAAACATGTTGCCAATAAAAGGTCAACAAAAAGGACAGTTTTATGTTGACTTGGTTGTTTATTTGATACCATAATTCTATTTGGGTTTTTTGGACAGAAAATTTACTTCAAACCCCTAATAATGTTGAAGGCTCAATCATTCAGAATTCGAAGTAAATATCTAAGTTGATCTCACTTCCTATTATTTATTGGCCAATCAGTCAATCAAATAAAGTATTATTCCCTCTGTACCATTCAATATGTCCCTTTTGTTATGAAGTTGTCCATTTAAAATGTCACATTGAAAAAATCAACAACTTTTATAAGGCACGTTTTCTTTTATACATTTTTTTAGTTTCCCAACAAAACAAAATTCAATAAAATTGTCGTTTCAATTATTTTTTATCATATTTCTTACACATTCTTATACAAACTTTTTCTAACTGTGTGAAAAGTTAACAATGGACAAAATAAATAAGACGGACGGAGTATTATTTATCAATGCCTAAATTACAAAGTATGAAAAGAAGTTAGAAAACGCTTACAGTATTCAAATATATATTTAAAAAAACATAAATCAGAAATATATATTAAAAATTCCACCACCATCTCGACTAGACTTATTATATTAAGGAGAGTAAGAAGAAAAAATCAAATATCGAACTTTTCCATTGGCAACGAACTTCAACCAATCAATAACTTGAAAATATATACAATTTAAAATCTTCAATCCTGATCAATAAAAAAAAGAAAAAATTCCAAACTTCGCATTATTTTAACAGTTTAAACAACCCCAAGAATTCGAAAAACAAATAATCGACATCAAATACACAGAACATAATAAAAATGAATTGTAAACAGAAAATGAATAATCCCGTTCATACCACTTCTAAATACCTCCTTCGCTTGAGCTTCATGCTGAGCAAAAAAAGAGCATTTCAGGAAAAAAAAAATTTATGAGAATCGATCAATTCTCAAAGCAACCGAGAATTGATCGAAGAAGTTTTAAAAAGTTACAAATTAAATCAAAAAGGCTAGGGCTTTTTATCTAATTATCACTGTTAAAATATGGGGGACAAATAAGGATCATAAATTGGGAGGAAAAGTGGGATTGATAATTAGAAGTGAATTTGAGGGGAAAGTAGGGAATTTTCGATCGCAAATTAGGGTTTCTGATGAAATCAAAGAAATGGAGAGAGAAGAGAGAAGAGAGAAGTGGAGAAGAATTGTATGAACTAGAGAAGCTATTGGAAGAGGAGTGTATTGTATATATAACTATATATATAGTAATTAAACGGAATTTTTATTCGAATATAACTTTAGTTTTTTTTCTAATACATGATACTTTTATTTTAATTCTCGAAATATTATATTTGTTATAGTATCTTAAAAGTTGGATTCAACCGAATCTGACTATGAACAGTACTTTTCCAAAAAAAACTTTAAAAAATACATAAAATCGGATCCTCCGGAACTAATTTTTAAGGTTTTTTTAGAATTTACTGTTTAAAGCCGAATTCTGTTAAATTTAACTTTTAAAGTACCGTAGCAAATATAATATTTTATGAATTAAAATGAAAAGACCGTATTTTAAAAGAAAAAAAAACTAAAATAATATTTATGAAATTCCTCCGCAATTAAACATCTTTAAAAAAGGAAATAATCTGAAAAATATAGATATACAATTGTCTGAAAAAAAGACAAATAAAAATGAAAATGTTTTTTAATTGTTTCCAAAATATGAAATTTAAAAACCACTTATTAGAATAATTAGATAAATTTTTGTATTACATTTTTTAGTTAGACTATTGCATGTTGATTTAAAAATAATTTATGAACATATAATATCTTATAATCAGCTTTAGACCATTCAAAAATAATAATAATTTAAATATTTTTTTATAGTTTACATTTTGAGATTAAATAATAAAGTACATTATCAAGTATTATGGAGTATATATATTTGTATAAAAAATGTTACATATAACTATAAAAGTTTATATCATACATATTTTGGATGAGATTATTTTTCATATAGTATATATTTTATTTTGTTATAATGGTGTAGTTTTTATATCATATTAAAAATTACAATATATATACATATATGATATTTTATTTGATCTCTCTATAGTATATGTTTCTATATAATATATATTGACAAAATGAATATAATTTATGATATTTTAAATTTAATATAGTGCTTCGTCTTTTTTGTCAAAACTTTATTTATTACTAACAACCGGTTGGTTTAGTGGATTTAAATTTTAATATTGTGAATAATTTTGATCATAATTAATTAATCGATAAATTGAAAATCAATGATTATATAATTTAACTCTGTTTATGTAGTTAATTAAGTTAAGATTTTTTAACATAATTAGGCTAAGATTAGGACAATACAAACTGAACATTTTGGTTGAAATACAATCTAAAAAATAGGGGAAATGTCCTGCTTTTTGGACAATAATTTATTTTTTAATAATTTTAAGATAATTATAAAATAATATTTATTAATAATTTTGTTAGATAAACATTATCTTTTTTTTTACTCATACGAATTTTTCTATTTTTAATGATACTATTACTATTATTATTAGGTAAAATGGGGTGCTATTAATTTCACCAACGAAACAAGGGACAACAGTCATGTCATGTGCTCCTTTGGAAAACTTAGTACACAAGTTTAAAAAGTTTTGTAAAGCTTGACTTTAGAGTCATGACCCCAAATTCAACTTTATTGCTTTTATTATTGTTATTATTATTACTAAAAACAGTATTTGTTTATATAAAATTATATGATTATATTTATAATCATTAATTATCAGCTCGTCTAACGGAATGAGATACTAAATTTTTTAAACAAGAAGAAAGATTTAAGCTTTGACGTTGTGAATTAAATAAATTAAATTAAGAATCACTTCCATAATAAATTTATGTTAAACTTGATTTGATTTAATCAGCTAATTAACCAAATAAAAAAATTATGCATAACCGACATACTAAACCAAATAGTTAAAAAAAAAGTTGGCATCTTTTATTTTTTTATAATTTATTTTACGTAAAAGGTTGGCTTTAAAAAAATTATTGCATAATAAGATGACTAAAAAAATCATCCAAAAAAACAAAGGTGTCAAAAAAGCCCAAGTGTTTTGTCCCCAATTTGTCTTTTTGGAAAAATACATAGCAAAATTTATACCGCTACACCATGTCTTTTGGGAAGAGAGTAATGACCCCGTGACAAGTGGTATCAGAGCGACCTTTTGATTACCCGATTTCACGCCGAGCTCCCATGAGCGTGGTAGGCAGGGTGGACAACTGTGACAAGGTGGCCTGTCACGAGGTTGAGTGGGGAGAATGTCACGCTTGAAGAAGAGGCGGGGTCATTAATCCCACATCGAAAAAGAAAGGGGAGGTATTGGGATATAAATACGGTGGCGCTGCACATCCTATCAGACATGTCTTTTGGGAATAGGATAATGGCCCCGTGACAAGAAAGTTGTCCTTGAGTTAATCCACGAGAGATTCTAACTTCTCCTCCTTTCTGTATAAAAAAATAGACTTTGGTATAATTTTTATTTGTCAAAGATTATTTGGTAATTAATTAAAAATAAAAAAAATCTTAATGTGATAAATATTGCACATTAAATTCCGTTTATTATATGTGATTTACCATCTCATTTTGATTATTCTTTTCTTACAAATCTCAGACAATTACCTTTTATGTCGCTCTTTTAAGTTTGGTAAAAGTTATACGTATATTTACTAGAACTTAATCTTAATTTAACTAACAAATTGTATTCATGTCTTATCTTCTTATTTAAATATTTTATTTAAATATCTACATTGTTATCTTTGTTTCTCTTTTTAAAAAATAATTATCAATGTTCAATAATAATATATATTCTTATTAACAGCTTTTTAATTTAGTTCATATCTATTTTATAGTTCATGTTTAGAATTCGTAGTTCTTTCTCCAAACACGGATATTATAATATATGTATTAAAGTGGGAAAACAAGGTGAATTAATCCATAAATCTAGTAGTAACCTACAACTTCTTGTTACTTTGGGGAAGAATATTCTTTGAAAATTAAAGCATATTTCTTTCCCCTTCCACAATCCAAAATGAAAAATAAAACATCAAAGGAAGCAAAATTTATTCCTTTCTTCAACTTTAATTCAAACTTGAATCTTAATTCAATCTCGAATCCATAGGACGTGCATGCATTGCATATGAATTGAAATCTATAGTAATGATTATTGTTTTTTAGGCGTAAAGTTAAAGAAATGAACCTAACGTTTAACTGAGTAGTCACTTTGACCCTTATTCTTTTTGAAGTAATTTAACAATCAAAGTTTTATTTTGGGTCCGAATAGCCCTTTTGGGAATAAAAACTATTAGTCAGCTAATGGCAAATGACTTGAAATTACATATGAAAACTGCATGACAGTACACACTGACATGACAATGTCATACAGACAAAAATGTTGACTTGAAAGAATGTCACTTCAGTCAAAAAATAATTTTATAAATTTATACGAAATATAAAATTATTTTTTATGTTGACGTGTCATTTTGTGAAATCATTTCTAGTTATTTATCGTCAGTTAACTAATAATTTTCAACCACAAAGGGGTCATTTTGACACAAAACAAAACTTAAGAGTTAAAATGCTTCAAAAAAAGATTAGGGGTCAAATTGAGTATTCAATCAAAATTAGGGATAATTTTTTGCATTATGCCTTTTCTTGTAACCATCGATATTCAACCAATTTGCTATCTAATTTGGATTGGATATTACAGGGCCCATTAATGGAACCCTCCCAACCTAATTGCATCATTCACAACGCAAGACTTGAACTTCTGGCCTTTTTTAAAATCTATATTTTTAAAATCTATAATTTAGGCATATGTTGAACATTTCACAATTTTAGTATTTTTTTTTGTAATTTTATACATTTTACAATTTACAAAAATGTACATTCTTCCCAACATATATTATTTTGAATTTACAAATTCCAAAAAGTTTTATTATCTTTAAAAACTGAAAAATTCTCTAATTTTTATTTTCTGGAATTGGTTTTAAATAATAAATGTCTGTGTCATGCGATGTTTT
This sequence comes from Hibiscus mutabilis, assembly GCA_019671005.1. Taxonomy (NCBI): domain Eukaryota; kingdom Viridiplantae; phylum Streptophyta; class Magnoliopsida; order Malvales; family Malvaceae; genus Hibiscus; species Hibiscus mutabilis. The sequence continues at coordinate 39,342,422 of CM033739.1, forward strand.
CTTACCGTATCACGTGACCTTTCTTATCTTATCATGACGACGTTAGTCGATTATAACAATTATACTAACAATTTTAGATACCAAAAATTAATAAAACTAAAACGATAAATGAGGAGAACTTTAGGGACTAAATTAACATTTAACCTTTTTCTATAGAATTTATTCTTGGTCCAAATATCTAATCCTGTTGGGCAGGTATAAGTGAATTCCTAATCCATTCCCAAGGTCTCCACGTAAGGATTAAACTAGGCCCAGCCCAATATTCATGGCCAGGTTGAGAATTGACAAAGAAACCATATCCATGCCAAACTAGCTCCCTCCATACTTTGAGCTTGGGAGTTGGGACCAGTTCTCGCCGTTGAGCATCAAAGAGCGGTTCTGACACCGGTAACTGGCAGATCCGTTTCTGAGATTTACAATCCATTACTAAGCTTGAGTTTACAATCCATCACTTTACTGCAGCATTAGGGGATGGAACTAAGGGGCGGTCCCTTAAAATTTAAATTTCGTATATGATTTAAATTTTTTTATGTATTTTTATTGAAAATCTATTTTCACCCTCTAAAATTTTATAAGTTCGGCCCTAACATAAAATTTTGCGTTCGTCGCAGCATAACTTAGTTCAAACTTACAACAATGGTCCATGAATTGTACTTGTATAACAAAATTAAAATTTAAATTCCGTATATGATTTAAATTTTTTTATGTATTTTTATTGAAAATCTATTTTCACCCTCTAAAATTTTATAAGTTGGCCCCTAACATAAAATTTTGCATTCGTCGCAGCATAACTTAGTTCAAACTTACAACAATGGTCCATGAATTGTACTTGCATAACAAAATCTCATTGCAGACTCGATGAAAATAAAGATATATCCTCCACTAAACCCTCTGAATGGTCCAATGAAAAAAAAAATTATTATACTTAAGAAATTTAAGTTTGAATAATTTGTTGACTTAACATTAAAATAAGTGTTAAAATTATCCAATTTTTTACTTGTAAGTGCCGAAATTATTCAATTTCCTATATAAATAAGATTAGGATTAGCTTTAGGATTTGTAAAAAATAATATGTATCCAAATATTCGACCTCAGACATTTGATCTTGACTTCAGTCTATCCTAACACTAACTCGTAAGATTGTTTGCTAATTAAAAATATTATAGTATTAAAATAAATAATACTAATAATTACTCTAGTCTAGTCTTTGACGAGGTGGGTGGGAAGATAACTTCTCAAAACATGGCATTGATCTTGACTTTGAATTATGTCTCGTATATATATATACACGAAAATATTTCATACATTGGCGAGAATTTTCTTTTACAAACATGTTTAATTTAGGGTTTAGATGAATAGTTTAAGTTTTAGAGTTTAGAGATTTAAATTTTAGTTAGTATAATTTATATTTTATGGTTTTAATATAAATTTTAGAATTTAAGGGATAGAATTTAAATTTTAAGGTTAAAAATCTACATTTTAATTTTTAAGTTAAATTTAAATATACTTATAATTTCTTTCTAACAGTCGGTGCATGATATAATAACTCATATATAAATATATACAATTGACTCCATTGAATGCATTTGTGACTCTTATCATTTTACATGTAAAGAGGGTCAAGACGACTAACTCATTATTGTTTTGCTTCCATGTCAACAAACCAAATCGAAATCAGCTCAATCCATTCAAAGTTTCAAGCTACGGAATTTGTAAAAATAATCGATTAATTTAAATCAAATATTATTCTATTTTGTTATTGTTTTTTTACTTTTTTTAACTATTTGAACTTAAATTTACAAAAATATTTAAAAGTATCTGATTCAATATGAGATGTGAGATTATTTCTGATAATAAGATTGTTAAAAATGTAAGCTTAATACATTATCGGATATGTTACATTATATGTTTTGTTATTTTTTTAAATGCTATGTTTTGTTGATTTGACTGAAAACACTTTGTTGTTTGACCGAGAAAGTACATTTTATTAAATTATATTATTGTAATTAAAAAAATCAAGTTTAGTTTATTAAATATTAATTTGAAAGTCCATGGAGTTCTAACTCTGAAACTTTGTATTCTTATTTCTATTACAGAGGTCTAAATCTTACATTTAAAATAATATTATTACAATTGATATATAAATTAAAATTAGCTTAAGTACAAACTTAAGCCTTGTTTACGGTTGAGGTCGGGTGAAAAAGGCAGTTTGAGAAGCTAGAAGCAATAAAAAAAAACATACAGTTTTTTAGTGTCAAAAACCTTGGTTTGCCCCTCATACTAGTTTTCTCAAACCTTGGTTTGCAAAAGCTAGTTTTTTTAGCTTCTCAAACTAGTTTCTCAAACCTTAGTTTGCCCCAAACCTTGGTTTTGCCACCTCAACCGCAAACAAAGCCTTAATCCGATTAATGCATCAATCAAGATTTCTTATTTTATTACTAAATGCCATTTTTTAATTAAAAGGTTTTATTTTTTAAAATTTGGTTAAGATAATAATTATATTAAATATGATAATTAACGAATTTAATTTATTTTTATTAATTTTTAGGTTAAAATATTATATTATAATATTAGATATTTATACAATATAGTTAATTAATATATAAAATTATGTCCAAAACGAAAGATAAAATTAACGAAAATTATATAGAAGGGAAGGATAAAAATGTCATAGAATGAATAGTACTTTAGGAATTTTATAACTTTAAAAAAAAGTATACTTTGTCCCCTCAACTTCCTGATCCTGTTTAGTCACTAAAATTTTATATACTAAGCAAAGATGCTCAAAAGTCACTTTGTCGATATACAATTGCTTGAAGCACTCGTGGCCAAATAGAAACGAATTTATTTTTTAATTAATATTTAATTTATTAGTTGAGTAGTTTTATATTGGATAATATAGAAATTTATTATGAGAAGATATTCTCAATTTAATTTACACGAATTATAATATTATGATTTGGACTATTCATATTGTTTAAGAGACCGAATACTTCGTGCAGTTAAACCAACATATAATTAATGAAATAAAATGACTTTTCATAATTTTATCTTTGTTTTTTAATAGAAAAAAACTTTAGTGTTTGAGGGTGTGACTTTAGTTCTTTTTAACATATGATATGATCTCATGACAATATATATGTATATTAGCTCTTTAACAACACTTATACTCCTTACATATAAACTATTCGAATATAAATTTTTAAAAATAAAACATTCTCTTTTTACTAGAACCATCCGGAGGGTTGAAATTAGGGATGGGCATTTTATTCGACCCGGTCTAATTCCGACACGACTGGGTCAGATTTTTTTAATAAAAAAACGAGTTCGGGTCGGGTCGAATGTTTACTAAGGGTTAAGTCGGGTCGGGTTCGAGTTTAAGGTGAAAATATCTGATCCGACCCGATCCTGGACTAATTGTGTATTCTTTCCTTAAATTTTTTAGTGATATTTATAATAATACCCCTCTTTATATTTTTTTATAATTAGCTCATTAAAATTAAATTTTATTTATAATTTAGTCCTTATAATTATTATTTTTTACAATTAAGTCCCATAAAATTATTTTTTTACAATTAAATTCTTAAAATTAATATTTTTCTATATATCGAGTCGGGTTTAGAGTATTTGTTTTCGGGCCAGGTCGAATTTTTTTAAAAAAATAAGTCTGAGTTAGATTTAAATTTAGTATATTTATTTTTTTAGGTCAAATTTAGGTGAGTCAAAACCCGACCCGGTTTAACTCGTGCCCATCTCTAGTTGAAATGTGACTTTAGTTAAAAGGGAAGAAATGTTATAGAATCGTTTAAACGTCAAGTAAGGTTTAGGGGCAAGTGCTTGGTCGGCTTTTTCAAAGTCGCTTTTTCAATGATGACTAAATTTAATTATATTCTTGTACCATTATAAATCCAATAATGATTGAAACTTGTATGTTTTCTGCTTTCCGGTAAAAACCACGATATCTTTAATTAAAATTTTGTTCGAGCTCCGGCCTCATTAAACATGTAAACGTTATATTTTGATGCACAAAATGTGTAAAAAAAATTATATAATATTTTTATAAAATTTTAAATTTAAATCACATATCCTAACACCCTAAAACCTAAACATTAAACCATAAAATTTAAATTCTACACCCTATACATTAAACCCTAAAATTCTAACCTAAAATTTTAAACTCTAAAATTAAAAGGCTTATGAAAACTTTCAAGCTTGAGTATTAAAGTATTTTTCAACCTATAATTAGGATAGTAATGAGTTGAGTGAATTTTTGGCCGACCCAAATTTGATATCATATTATTTTAATAAAATTTGGCCGACTTGATTCAAGTTTAAATATAAATATATTTGATCTAAAAACCTAATAATGAATTCAATTTCAATCTGCTCCGATTTAACATATATATATATATTTATTTCTTCATATAATTTTTGTTAAAATAAGAACTTAATTTAATAGTAACATAATTCTTTTTAATACGGTACATGTCCATCTTATGATTTATGTTCGGAATTCATAGCTCTCTTTCTCATCAATGTCGTCTTCAATGCTCGAACTTAAATTTTCTTCTTTGGAGAACAACGTGTCTTGCCATTGCACCCAACACTTGTTGGTTAATAACATAATTCTAGTACCTTGTATATATATTTTTTACATATTTTTTTATCAGAACCAAACTAATATATATAGTGTTTTTATAACTATCTCGAGCCAATGCAACTTTTTCTTAAGTCGAAATCGACCCGACCTAAAAATCGATTTTTATATACCCTATCATATCAGATCGAATTAGAACTCGTTGGTAAGAATTTTTTTACCATCCTACTTATAATTTGATTAAAGATAACCGTTTTAAATTATATGAACATTAATTGTGTTAACGCGGTTGAGATTTTAAAATTTTGAGAGATCATATTCGAATATTATCATGTAAACGCACTATCTAAAGAAATTCTTTCCAATATTCAAATATATTTTGAGAGATTGGATTGAAAAGTTTGTCAATGAATCAATCACTTCTACTATTATCATTTTAAATGTTGTTTTGTAGGCTTATGGAAAACGTTAAAGGTCTCCTCTAGACCATACTTAAAAGTCGAACAACTGTCGTGATCAAAACCTTCCCGGTTGACACTCGTTTGCCAAAAAGATCCCAAAACTTTGACCACATTCGGAGAAAAAACACTCAAATTTTATCATAAATTAATTCAAGTCCCTACTTCACAATGCCATATTCCCCATACTATTTGAATGTGTACCTGTGTTATATTATTGTGTTAGTTTTAGGGGCAGAATTAAAAATTTATAAAGAGGGATCATAATGAAATTAAAATTTTTGAGAAGGCCATAATAAAATTAAAAGTTTTTTCTAAAAAACTATTATATTATTATTGGGAAAAAAGTTGGCAGGGGGTCCAAAGTCCCCCTATGTTCCGCCCATGGTTAGTTCAGTAATATATCTTATTGAATTTGTTGGATTCAACTTGCTGATAAAAAATAATATGAAAAATATTTTGATATAAAGGCGGCGTAAATTTTAATTTATATAAGTATATTATTTTTAGCGTTTAAGGTTTATGGCTAAGAATTTAAATTTTATAGTTTATAAAAAAGAAAGTTGTGTGATTTTTTACGCAAAATAGATATCAAATTATAACTCTAATAATATTTGATTCATGGTTATTGTATGAATCTTATGCATAGTTAGAGAATAAAAAATGACTCTTATCATGTTAAGTATTTAAATAAGTTATCTCATATGAACCTAAGGAACTCTTCTAGTAAAAAAGTGAACATTCTTGGTAGAAGATCTAAGTTCAACAACTTCCTCTTTCATAGAAGTTCAATAATATTATAATCAATTGGATTTAATTTTATTTTTATTTTTAAATTTTGTGCAATTACATATAGAAATTTTTTAATCTTAACTATTTGAAAACGCGCACACACATCGTACAAATAAGCTGCTCGAGCTCGTGCTTCTTAGAGATAATAACATTTATTTTTTCACTGAAACTATTCAATAGATTCTGGATTTTAATTTTCAAATCAGAAAAAAAAAAGAAACAAGTTCATAAATTAAAAAAAAAACAAAAGGGTTAAATTTCATAAATACAAAGAGTACACTCACCCAATAAAAATTACCTACTTTATTATTATTATTCACTCATGTTTTTTCATATCATTTAAAAATATATTTTTTAAAAGTTATTATATTATTAGATTAATAACATAAAAAATAATGATGAAGTAGACGATTTTTATTAGATAAGACTATAACTGATGTACTAAGTCAAACCCATAATATAATGTTGTATGCCACGTAAGCAGAAAAAGAATGGGGGCGACTAAAGTTCAGTGGGGTCCACATGACATCAGCATCCAATTCATCGCAATGGAGGGTCTAAAAAACAACATTTCATTTAAGACTAAGAGAATAAGTTTAAAAACTTGTTCGCAATATAAAATATTAGATTTTTTATAATATTTTAAATTATTTTTTATAATTTTTTTTAAATTTATCAGAAAAAATTAATAACCTAAAATGTTATTAAAAAATTAAATTTTAAAATATATTTTTTAAGTTTTGAACTATATTATGTACTTTGTTAAAAATTACAAAAAAAATTAACTTAAAATATTATAAAAATTAATCTTTTAAATTTTTGAATAAATTTTAAAACTTATTATTTTTTAACGGTGCCTTAAATCTGTGGCACCCTAGAATAACCTCATAAAGATGCAAAGGAGTATAGCCCATTTCAACCCCCAACTATAAATAATAATGAGCCAAAGCAATAATAACTAACCAGCCAGCACTAAGCAAGCTCTTAAAACGTCTCGTATTTTTGCTCCATATGTTTTCCCTTCATTCTCTATTTCAGTAGAAAAAAAAAAGAAATCAGTATTTGAATCTCTTCTTGATTATTATCTAGTCGGTAGCACTGTGATTGTACGTTTCTAGATCCAGAAAGCTCCGATTATTGGCTCGTCTCTGTTCGTCGTTTAGCAGGTAAAAGCTGACTTTGATTTGAATTTTATGATAGATATTGCATTAGATTATGTTAATAATGCATAATCAGGATCAGTTTCAGGTTCGCAGTTATTAATTTTGATTATTTTGAAGATATTGTTTAATGTTTATCTCTTTTTTTTTTGCTTGATTTGGTTTGAATATGTATTCTTTTATTGGTTAGCCAAACAGAGTGTTAATCTATCTCAATATTGGTGCTTTAACTGCTTTTTATAATTTTATTATATGTTGCTTATGTTTGTGCGCGTGCACGTGCACGTGCAAGTACGGCACTCGATTATATACGTATTTACGTAAGTGTGATATACGATCTGTGTACGGATGCAGTTCGGAAGTATATATATGTATAAATGATTACTTCATGTATGTATGCGTGTTTGTATTGACAGTTCCAGTGTCCAGAACATTGAATTTCTTTTATTTTGACATCTTATTTTAGGAATTGGTTTTGAGAATTTGATTATTTATTGATTGCTGCCGGAACAGATGTCGATATCGGATGATTTAGGGGAGTTAGTTGGAAATCAGGTGCGTGGAGCGTGCGGAAATGGAGTTTGGCATGCTGAATTGCTTCCTGCTATCAATGATGACCATGGAGGTGTCATTGTAGACATGAAGCAGCATATGGACTCTGACACCTTTGTTACTGTGCTTAGAGCTTCCATATTGCAGTGGAAGCAACAGGTTTAAATTTAGATGGATATTTGGTTATTGCTTTGCTGAAATCTCCCTTGAAAATCAGCTGAGATGCTTGCTTAAATTGATATGTTTGTTAATTTTAATTTTTCAGCGTAGATTTATGATACATCTGGTTTTTACTATGCAGGGAAAAAAGGGTGTCTGGATTAAATTACCTATTGGACTTGTACATCTAGTTGAAACTGTCGTTAAGGTACTCTATACTTATATGATGCAATTTCACAGTCTTAACTTGTAGAATAAACTTGAATATATGTTTTAGCTTCATTTGAATATTGAACTTTGATATTGTTGACTATTTTCTATGGACAGTTTTTATCTCATGAGCTAGAGAATTACAATGTATTGACTGCTGTGAAACACATTACACTTGTTTTAGGAGGGGTTTATTTACCACCATGCTGAACCAAGTTACCTCATGCTCGTTTCATGGATTCCTAAGACACCTAACACTCTCCCTGGAAACGCAACACACCGAGTACGTGTCGGTGCAGTAATCCTGAATGATAAAAGAGAGGTACTCTCCCTTACCCTTCATTTTGTTTTAATCTGTTGGTCGTCCTTGTTCTTTTTGGTCCAGATTAATCAACCTTGTTTCGTAGTCGCTTAATCTGAGTCTTCATGGCTAATAGGTGCTTGCAGTTCAGGAAAAGAGCGGCCGATTTCGAGGAACGGGCATATGGAAAATTCCTACTGGAGTTGTTGATGAGGTATGTCCCAACTGCCAGGGTGCCATCATTAGGAGTTTTTACATCAGCTAAAAAACTGAATTCATGTTGCTATTAAATAATAAACGTGCTCTTGTACAAACAGGGCGAGGATATCTTTACTGCAGCTATTAGAGAAGTAAAAGAAGAAACAGGAGTAAGTGATGAAAGTGCAAACATATAATTTACGGACATTAATAGCATTGTGCAGACCGCTAAGTTTCTTTTCCTTTCCCAGGTTGATGCAGAATTTGAGGAGGTCCTAGGGTTCAGGTATACCCATATTGCTAAAATTTTATTCTGTAATGTGGATACTGTTGACATTGCTTTGTCCCATATTTACATAAGGTTATTTGCATATATTCAAAGCGTCCATCCCTTGGTGAATTCTTTTGTTCTGACATCCTGTTCTTAAATTCAGTCAATCACACAGGACATTCTTTGAGAAGTCGGATCTATTTTTCTTATGCATGCTACGTCCGCTATCCTCCGACATTCAGAAGCAAGAGCTGGAAATTGAGGCAGCACAGGTACAACTTATATTAATGTATCCTTCAAATCATTCACTAATTAGTCCTGAATCAAGAGAATGCAAGTCTACCACCACTTTTTCACAGACCTGATGCATATTGCTTGTCCCTCTTTCCCCCCAGTGGATGCCTTTTGAAGAATATGCAGCTCAACCTTTTGCCCAAAAGCATGAGCTTTTCAAATACATTAACCAATTATGCTTAGCAAAGGTAGACAGAGACTATGCTGGATTTTCTCCGAGGCCGACGGTATCAATGTTCGGCGACCAACCATCTTGCCTTTATTTAAACAAGGATCTAGATAAGTCAAGGTCTTCTAACAACCCCTAAATGTAAATATATATCTCATCTGCTAACCAAGTCTATTCCTTTTTCTATTTATTGATAAAGAAAGGGTGCAGCAGAGACCAAAAGCTCTTATTATCTCTTGTATAATTTGGTTTACAGAACTAATACGGATCATATATCTGCTTATGCGCGGGGAGGACCATCTAAGTAGGCCCAATTTAGACATAGCTTTGCTACAAGAAATAGCATTACGAGGTAATTTAAGCTTCTTCTCCGTATGGGATCAAATTTACTAATATTTTGATTCTAATTGTAGTGACAATTTATGTATTAAGCTATTAAAATATATATTGATCCATGAATGACAGAAAAGAGTTATATCTCTGCTTCTTTTATGATGTGCCAAGTGTTCATTTTTCTGTTCTTCCCCCTCCCATCCCTGTGGTGAAAGCCATACTTCTCCTTTCAATTAACTCATATTGCTTTTCATAGTTCTATGGCTTATATGCTTGATTATAGAAATAATTTGACCTTACTAGACCTGGTTGTATATATTGTTGTCATCCTTAGTGCAGAATAGTTTAAAGAAAAATCCTAAGAAATTGTTGATATAGCATACATTGATCAGATAGGCTTCAAGCATACGTTGATCTGGTTAAAATAGAAATGATTTGTGCTTCACCTTTGGATCCAACGAAACAAGTTAAAGCTTCTAGTTCTGGGCGAGTATGAGATGCGGCAGGTCTAGACCTATAGAAACGGCTAAAGAAAAGTTTTAAAATTTGTTCAAAAACTTAAAATGTTAGACTTTTATATAACATTTTAGGCTGGTTTTATTGTAATTTTCGACAAATTTCGGTACTTACAAAATAAGTTTTGATACTTTATTCAAGAACCTAAAATGTTATAAAAAAATAAGTATCAAAACTTATCAAAAATTATAAAAAAAATCAACTTAAAATGTTATTAAAAAAATCTAACATTTTAAATTATTAGATAAATTTTAAAATTTTTTATTTTTTAGTCGTACCTTCAACCTAATATTCTTTAGACTCGTCCTCTAGTTCTAGACCACCTCTTTCATAAAAATGACAGGTGGTGTGCCAGGCGGCAAAAGACCCGTAATGGAAAGAAAAAAAAAAAGGATGAAAGATCCAAGCAAACCTCGGTTTATAAGTGTCTTTACTCTCTGCAATCCCCTAGTAACTCTCTGATTGTCAGATTCTTTTCCCCTTGACTAAACAATCACTTTCTGCTTCTTTTTTTCCGAAAGTGAAACTTTTCTCTAGCCAAGGAAAGAAAATGTGTCCATTTTTTATCCTTTTGACAGTTTGGGTATCTGTCTTCAACCTTGAGTACTACATGGTTTTAGGGGAGGATCCTAGTGCAGTGTTGCCATCCTCACCACCGTCGCCACTTGCTGGTTATTCTTCATACGGATCCCCACCTTCTCCACCTTCTTTTTCAGGCTACCCTTCCTATGGAGCTCCACCACCACCATCTCTTTCCACCTATCCTTCATATGGAGCTCCTCCGCCGCCGCCGTCACGCCCGGTTCAAGCCAACTGTCCACCGGTTCCTGTACAGTGCTGCCAGTACCCCACCAATCCAAATCCTAATGAATATTACCATACTGTTGATGACAACCATTCACCTACTTCTTATTCACCCGTTTCAACCTTTTACGTTGTAATTATGCTGTTATTGCCATTTGCTGGTTTATTCTTCTAGCTCTCTTTCTCTCTATGCAGCTAATTTATCTTGTTTTGCCGTGTCAACAAGCACAGACAGACATTATCTCTAAAAAAGGAAAAGTTTGTAGTTTGTTTCTTAATAAAAATCATGTTGACTTTCATTATATATCACTTTTGAGCATGCATGCAACGGTGGCGTTGTATGTTTTTCAACACTAGATTTTATGCATGTTGGTGAGAAATATATAATCTCACATCGAAAGAAGAGTCATAGAGTATAAAATCGGTGTTGTTGCACAATACATGTCTTTTTGAGAAAATGTTAATACTCTGTGACACAATGCAGCACCACTGTAGTCTCCCAAACTTAATTGTTATCAACACAAAAATACTCAATCACTGAATCACACACTAAAAACAAAACCCACGCTGAAGATAAGTAATAAGTTTGCCCATAAAGCCATCACTTATTAAACTAGAAAGCTTACAGCAAGAAAAACACACAAAACAAGCTCAATACAACAGCAGTAAACCTGTCAACCCCAAAATACATAGCAGCGTTCTCATCATCAGCTACCTGATCAGCCGGATCGTCATCTGGCGACTCAGCTGGTGAGTCCGAGTTCGACTCCGGTGTTGGTGCTGCCTTAGTCTTGGACTTAGATTTGGATTTGGATTTGGATCCCTTTGGTGCATCTGCTGCCTCCTCTGGCGCAGGGGCTTGGGATGGGCTAAGAGCTGATGCCTTGAACAACTCTTTAGGCATCAAGACTTTATCGATCGTATAAATTGCTACCGGTTGCTCTTCGAGCAGAGTCCCGGTTATTTTCACGGTGTTGATCCTGGTCTTAAGAGTCACCTCTTCCCCCTCGTTTTGCACGGTGAAATCGAACTTGCTGGCTCCGTCGGTAGCTAATGTGTTCATGATTCCGTTGTTGGATTTCAACATGGACAGAGATTGGTACACTGGCACACCAAAGAACTCGAGGAATGATGCTTTCTTAGAAGCTGTCAAGTTCTTGTACTTAGGTAAAAAGGCTTTGAATGGATCGTCCATGGGGCAGAACACAGTCAATCCTCCATTAACATTATCCTAGAAGCAACCATTGTAACAACAGATTCATTACACATTCATTCGGAGAATATAAAGTAACAAACAAGCAAAATCTCAATAGTTTTAATATACTACGATTTTCGGGGTGGTTCTGATATGTGCAATAGGATAAACAAAATGAGTTACCTTAAAAACTTGTAAGGTAAAAACAAATATTAGTTTTTTTTTACCAAATAAAATATTAGTTCTGGATTAGTGATAAAGCTGATGAGAAAGTAAAATAATGTTGTATGTCATAGATTTTTTAGTTATTTTAGACTTATTTTTTATTCAAAAGTCAGTAGTACAAAACAAATCGATAAGCATTTGATTATTTTTAATTTGAGGGCTCTATTTTTATAAAGGATTTATATTCAATGCGCAAGCGGTGAAAATAAAAAGTTTTCACAAACGCCTTAGTTTTAGAGTTTAGGACTAAAATTTAAAGTTTAAGGGTTTAGAATTTAAAGTTATGGTTAGAATTTGTGATTTATTGTTAGATTTTAGTGTTTAGGGTTTAGGATAATATAATTACGGATTTATGTTTTAACCTATAAACTCTAAATTTTAATCCCAAACTTCAAACTCTAACTACAACCCATCAATTTTAGACAATTAAATATAAACTCTAACTTTTAACCCAAAATTCAAATCTTAAACCTTAAAACTAAAACGCTTACGAAAACTTTTTGTTTTCATCATCTGTCCCTTTTATAAATTGCACAGATGCTTCAATCATTGCACCGCCTACAATACAGTTCATGCAGATATCAAGTCACAACTACACACTAGGGGAAAAAGTACAGACTAGCAAACCAGCACCAACAAAGGAGTAAATAACAGAGGCAGAACATTACATTATCTAAACTACCAATATCTACAATACCTGTATCATACATTTACTGCATGTTGTTTGCTTATAGGATAGTGTTGAATCCAACACAATAAATTGCATGCTCTAGACCAGGGATTTAAATCTCGATCACGATCACGTTTTCGGTCGCATCACAGTTATCGCGTTTTCGGATATAACAGAGGCTATTGAGATCACTGCGAGTGTCGCGATCGTGAATTTTTTTAAATTTTGTACAATTTATTGTAAAATATACTAATTATAATTATAAATATAAAAAGTCAATTTTAATAATTTTTAGAGTATTTTTTAACATTTATGAACTTTTATTAATATGAATTTGAAAATGAAAGTGATTTTGTTTAAAGAATTCTAGATTGTACTGTAATTTTGTTTAGTTTAGTTTGGATATTAAAATCATATGAATATTCTAAATAAACAATGTGCTCTAATAAAAGGACTAAACATGTGAATAAACCTAAAAAAATAAAAATATTAATATAAAAATAATTAATAATATTAATAAATAATAAAAATTAAATAAACATATTATAAAAACTAATAATAAACAATAAACTTATTATAAAAAATTAAATAATTATAATATTATTAATAAACAATTATACCACATTAAATATAAATTTTTATTCTCATTTATTTAATTTTCTTTTCCAATACTTATATTCAATTATACTCTAATTTTATTATTAAGTAAAAGGAAAATAAAATTAATATAATGTTTAAGGACTAGATTTAACAAAAAATAAATCTTTAAGGACGTAATTGAGATGAAATAAAAATTTAAAGGCTTAATCAAGAAGTTTTAAAAGTTTAAGGGATCAATTTGAATGCGGGATAAAGTATTGAGGCCAAAATACAAACTTTAAAAAGTTCAATATCACCTATGTAATTTACCCATTTTTTTCAGAATTTTAAACCCACCTGCGCTTTTCTACTTCTTTCCCGCCAACCCTGCGATTTTCCAGAACGCGATAATATCGCCTGTTATCACCGCGATCGACCGCTATCCATTATTTCGCGTCTGCGACAGTTCGTTATCATCTCGATTCCGTTGTCCACCGTAATTTTTTTTAATTGCGGTTTCAGACGGCGACGCAATTACAATATCGCGGCCGTTATCGTGTTAACATTGCGCTATTTGAAACCCTGCTCTAGAGTCTAGGGCCCCAACACTTAAATGGACATTCAAAATTTGACATCCAATTGGTGGGAAAAACAAACAAACCCAGATCTGGATTAGACCTTGTCCAGAAATTTCACGAACAAAAACAAGTTTTTGAAATTTGAAAAATCTCAAGATACCATTGTCATGCTCTGGGATTAAAAACATTGCCTTTTTTGAAAACTAATGTTAGCCAGCTAAAACCCCACCATCATCACTCAATCAAACGGCCAAAAATGATTTCTTTTTCACTAGATTGGTTTATGAAAGAATTAAAGATTAAAATTTTAGCTTACCTCATATGTTCCCATGGCTTCAGGATTTGCCAAAAGAGTGTCAGCAAACACTTTACACCCATGTGCAGACATAATGCCAGTAATGTTCAGCTCACTCGGCCCTGGTGTAGGAGCCTCAGCAACAGCAGAAGGCAAAGACTTGCTGATCTGAATCACAGAAATGTTATAAGGAAGCTCCTCAACAGATTTAACAAAAAACGAGTCCAGATTCCCATCATTGTCTTCAGGTCCAAACCCAACTTTCCCAGCTTTGAAATCGGTAATATTAACAAACCCAGAGACCCCAGGAGCCACCCCAGTGGCTTGGAACATAGTGGCAGCCAGTGCAGTGCCATCCCTTATCTGGTGAAGCTTCCTGGCACCGAAGTAGTCGAGGAGGACATGGAGGGAGAGTATGTTTTTGATGGTGAAAATGGAAGGGTTTTTGGCTAGGAGGGGAGACATGGCGGCGTTGTCCAAGGCGAGCACCGTGATGGTGGTGCGGCGGTTGATCTCCGGAGCTAAGTGTGTGAGTGTGAGGTAATGGTTGAATGTTGATAAAGATGGGTGCTTTGCTAGCAGGCGTGTGATGTTGTGGGCGTTTGAGGTTTGGAAGAGAAGAACAGCTGAGAAAATGAGAAGAAGAAGAAGATGTGGCCTTTGCTCCGTCATGCTGTTTCTCTTCCCTTTTCCCTTTGCTTCTGAATTGTTTTTGTTTTGACGAAGGAAAGGAAAGCTTGAGAGTAGTTCGTAGTGTAGAGTAATAGCTACTGGGTAAAGCTATAGGGCAACGAAAGCTGAGAGCTTTGATATGAGTAAAAGTGGCTTGGAATTTGGTTAAATTACAATGGGAGCCACTGTGCTTTTAGGTGACGTTAGCAAAAAAGCCCCACCGACAAAAGGTTTATTCAATCATGCTTCCTTTCCTCGTGCTAAATTGAAACAAAAAGCATGGAATAATAACTTTAGTTGCTCAAGTAATTAAGGTTAAATTTATTGTTTTTTTTTTAATTAGGATAAAAATTATTAAAAATGTAAATATAGAGGATTAAATAATAAATTTTTATAACTATTATGTCATTTATTTAACCGCAATTAATGGTTTTGTGACTATTTTATTAAAAAAACTAAAATTTAATGTCTATTATGTAATTTTTAAAAGTTTAATGACAAATTTATATTTTTTTATATTTTAGTGTCCATTTGTGTATTTATCCAATAAAATAAATCTATCATTTGTGGGATTACTTCTCAAACATTTTCTTTATTTGGGTTCAAATTCAAAATCTTAAACATCCCATTTGAGTTTGCTTCCATATTAAGGTATTTTTTCTTTATAACCACATTTAATTTATTAGTTTACTAATTCAAATCAGTTATTACAAAAACTCATTATGAGATAATTTTTAACTTAATTTATTTCTTTTTATAAATTTGTAATATTAACTTTATTTCAAAAATCTAATACTTTGTCGTATCAACTAACTGATTATTTAAACTAAGGTATTTTATTTAAAAAAAGCCAAAGATTCTCATAAAGGAGATTTTATTTTAAAGATTTTTGCAAGTAAATTACATAATTTTAATTAAGGTATATACTATGATGTAATTTGCTTACAAAAATATTTAAAATGAGATATGGTTTACGATAATATTTGGTTTTTTTTCTAAACAAATCCATAAGTGTTTTGGTAAGGTACACAATAGTCATAAATTATAAATATAATTATTTTAGTTAATAATTTTTTTATTAAATTAGTACAAAATGATCGATGAACATTATAAAATAATTTATCAATTAAATGTTTTTATACCAGTTTAATAAACTTTAATAATTAATTTAGGCTTAATATAAGCACCCAAATCCGTCCGGCGCTCACTTTTTTATCAGTTCGTTCAGGTTTTAAAATTTATTTTAACTGTTTGAAAAACCACACCCGATTTAGAGATTAAAAATGTGGAGTTGCCACCGATCATTTAAAAATAGTAGAATGGACACCAAAATAAAACCAGAGATTCAAAAATTAGGGTCCGAGAGTCGGTTACGGATGTGGAAGGATTAACACCCCCACACAGCCCAAAATTGGTACCTAGTCGATTATTTAATGTCTTGGTATTGGAGATTGCGAATTCGGTTAAAATGCAATTCTTAAACGCCGAAAATATCTAGAGAACCACATCTCTTTACGCCCAGTACACGGCTTCTAGCTTTCTTAGAAAAATTTAAAAAAAATCACATCCCTGTACGCCCGGGATATGATTTATCGAGGTTTTTAAAAAACATTGATTTAAAATTCGAAATTTATTTCTTTAAAAACATTTTTTTTGATGATTTAAAAAACATATATGATGCAAATTTATGAGGTAACGTGGCAAAAATATATATACTTAAAATATAATATTTAATGTAAAATATATTTAATAATTATACTTATAAAAAAACCTATATATATTAGGTTAGTAGTTTATACATATATTTGTTTTTTACAAAAATAAGTATTTAGTATTTTTTATATATGTTGTAATTAAACAAAATAATATATTTAATTTTAAAAATATACATGGAGTTCTATATATACAATATATGAAAATAAAAATACAAAATATAAATCATAAGTAAAAAAGGTATACATATATGTACGTATATAATATATAATAAAATATTTTATATGATAATAATAATAATAATAATAATAATAATAATAATAATAATAATAATAATAATAATAATAATAATAATACATGGTTTACACTAATATACATAAAACATCATAGAACTAAAAAAATTAAGGACTAAAATACATGGCTTTACAACTTGAATGGCAAATAATATAAATGACATGGGACTGAAATGAAATAAATATAAAATACAAAGAAATAATCATAAACTAAAGGAAGTAACAAGCTGGAAACTAAATACTAAAAAGAGTGACTAAATTAAATCAAAACACAAAATTAAGGCCACAAAAGACAAAAGAAATATGATATTAAACACGTAAAACAAAATAGAAGGACTAAAAACATAATTATACCAGAACCGAAACAGAAACGAGGAAGAAAGGAAGGGACCATATCTATAATTATACCCTTAACCTAAAAATGCAGATCCTCCCCTCGGGTCGGGTCACCACGCGGGTTGGAGTGCCAATACGACGTCGTTTTATGCAAGAGCCGGTTTAAACAGATTAAAATAGGGATTTTTTTAAAATCGAAACCTAATAATAAAAAAACCTAAAGCTTTAACCCTCTCCTCTCATCTGTTCAACGCTCTCGTCGCCAACTCTAATGCCGTTCATCGGCCGAACGGCCTCACGGCGAAGTTCAACGGTCCGACGACAAGTAAGCTTGACTTTCTCTCATTTTTGTTTCGATTAAGGGTTTAAAAAATCAGATAAAGCTTTGATTCGAAAATAAAAGATGGATTCTAAAAAATTTCTTTGATTTCGAATGGATGAAAAGAACAAGATTTCCCCTTACATTTTTTTGAACCGGTATTCCCTCTCAGATTTCTTTTTTTTCAATCGAAAAAACCATTTCTCTTCTGTTTTTCATGGGTTTTATAACCCTAATTTTACAAATAAAAAACGCATAACAACTCCCTCTATTCTGCAGATTTTCCTTGTAGATCTAATCTCGGATTTTGGGGTTTCGGTAAATACCAAGTATGGGCAGTGGCATGGTAACAGCAGAGGGCATAGGTTTAGGGTAGAGGGATGGGAAATTGATAGAGGGTTTAGGGATTTAGGGTTATTGGTTATTTAGGGATTGATTTAGGGTTTTGAGTTTGGGAATTTTTTTGTTATGGGTTATTTTGGTTGCCGGGTCGGGTTTGGTTGTAAACAAGTTTAGGGTTTGATTCACCCGGATAAAACGGGTTCATACAGCTGCCCCTCTTTGCTCGTTGTTGTGCAACAACAATAGAGTAAAGACTAAAATGACTCGTTTTGTTCGGTCTGATTGAGCTTCTTCCTTCTTGACATATGTCTTCTTTCTTCAGTAGATCTTTTTTCTTTTTGACGTATGTGTCCTTTCTTGACTTGATTGATCTACTTTGTCACTTTTGGGGAAGCAAAATGAGTTCAACTTGCTACATTATTGATGATGAGCTAATACCTAGAGAAAATTTGACCCAAGTGCAATACTGACGAAGAGGCAAGGTTTACAAAATTCGATCTAGCTGCAATGCTGACGAAGAGGCAGAACTGATGGATGAAAGCTTCAATGTCCAATCCAGCTACAACTCTGACGGAGAGGCAAGATCAGAAAATTGAAAAACTTATTCTTCTTTTTTCTTTTTTTCTCTTTTTTTTTTGTTTTTGTTGTATTTTTGCTCTTTTTCTTTTTTTTTCATCATTCATTTTTTTCATTTTCTTTTTTTAGGTACAATATTGATAAAACTTGAAAGTTAGTAAATTTTGACCAAGCTACAGCATCGACGAAGAGACATGGCCTAAAGTTAGTAATGTTGATCCAGCTACGACACCGACGAAGAGGCAAGATCAAGAGTTAGTGAATTTGGTCTAGCTACAACACCAACGAAGAGGCAAGACCGAAATTTAGTAAATTTGGTTCAGCTACAACACCGACAAAGAGGCAGAATCGAAAGTTAAATTTGACCAAGCTACAACACCGATGGATGAAAGCTTCAATGTCCAATTCAGCTACAACTCTGACGGAGAGGCAAGATCAGAAAATTGAAAATCTTCTTCTTCTTTTTTCTTTTTTTCTCTTTTTTTGTTTTTGTTTTTGTTGTTTTTTTGCTCTTTTTTTTTCATCATTCATTTTTTTTCATTTTTTGTTTTCTTTTTTTAGGTACAATATTGATAAAACTTGAAAGTTAGTAAATTTTGACCAAGCTACAACATCGACGAAGAGACATGGCCTAAAGTTAGTAATGTTGATCCAGCTACGACACCGACGAAGAGGCAAGATCAAGAGTTAGTGAATTTGGTCTAGCTACAACACCGACGAAGAGGAAGAACCGAAAGTTAAATTTGACCAAGCTACAACACCGACGAAGAGGCAAGGTCTGAAGATTTGATCCAGCTACAACTCTGACGAAGAGGCATGATCGATGGATGAAAATTCTGATGTTTGATCCAGCTACAACTTTGACGAAGATGCAAGATCGAAGGATTGAAAGCTCATTTTGATTTTTTATTTATTTTTATTTTTTTTATTTTCTTTTTTTTTCGAATTTTTCTTTTTTGAATTTTTTTCTTTTTTTTTCTTTTTTCTATTTTTTAAGATACAACATTGATACAACTAGAAAGTTAGTAAATTTCGACCAAGCTACAACACAGACGAAGATGCAAGGTCTAAAGTTAGTAATGTGGATCCAGCTACGACACCGACGAAGAGGCATGATCAAGAGTTAGTGAATTTGGTCTAGCTACAACATCGAAGAAGAGACAAGACCGAGATTTAGTGAATTAGGTTCAGCAACAACACCAACGAAGAGGCAGAACCGAAAGTTAGATTTGACAAAACTACAACACCGACGAAGAGGCGAGGTTTGAGGATTTGATCCAGCTACAACTCTGACGAAGTGGTAGGATCGGAGGGTTGGTTTCTTTGTGATCAAGCTACGACTCTAACAAAGAGGCATGATCGGAATTTGGCAAATTTGGTTTATCTACAACATCGACGAAGAGGAAGAACCGAAAGTCAATCAAGTTAGATCTATCTATACCATCAACGGAGGGATAAAATCTTATTTCAGCACTTGGACTCCACTAGACCATCAACGGAGAAGTAGAATCGGATGACAGCAATGTAAATCCTACTACGCCATCAACGGAGGAGAATGATTGGATTTCAGCAACTTGGAATTAGCCTTACCATCAATGGAAGAGCTATATCGAATAACAGCAACTTGGATCTTACTACACCGTCAACGGAGGAGCAAGATCGGCAAACAACTTGATTTTCATTTTGATTTTTTTTCATTGAATTTTTTCCTTTTTTTCCCCTTTTTTGGTTTTTTTTCTTTTTCTCTTTGAATTTTTTCTAATTAATTTTTTTGAATTTTTTTCTTTTGATTTTTTTGCTACAACTATAATAAAAAAGTAAACTCCGAGTAAAATTTTGGTCTAGCTGCAACACCGTCGAAGAGGTAAGACCTGGAGAGGATTTGATCTGCTACACTACTGACAGAGAGACTAGATCGGCAAAATATGAGATCCACTACACCACCGGCAGAGAGATAGGATCCGGATGGAAAATTTGATCTGCAACACCACCGACGGAGGCAAGATTTACATTAAGTTAGCGTACCACCACTGACGGAGGCATGATTTGCAAGATGTTGAATTGTTGTGCCATTGACAGCGAGACAATGTTTGGAAAAATTTGCTATGCTTCTCTATCGACAGAGGGTAAGATCTGGAATAAGTTATTTCTGTTGGCAAGAGTGAGAATCTGGAAAATGTTGGTGTCCGCCACACTACTGTTGGAGAAATCAAATCCTACAAAGGAAAAAACACGTGTCAGTAATTGTTCAAAAAATTTTGTCGCTGATACCTTTTATTTATATATTTCAGCATTTTTTGTGTGTTTGGCCATCATGATTGCCCCCTATATTGAGGATGTCCAGTCTCTTCTTTGAACCTGTGTAAGCAAAAATGCATGCATGAATTGTATGCATAAATGCATGTGCCTATCCTAAATGCATGGTGACTTTGGTGTGTGCACTTAATCTAAATGTATGACGTATGCAAAAATGATTCAATGCAAGATGAATGCAACTAAATGCATGAATGTGATATGATTTCTCTGGTCTTCGAAGGGATACCCCTGACTCCTCACTAGTCCTATCAGGATCTTGGTCTTTTGCATGTGACGATGCCCTAACCTCGTCTTGGGTTCTATCACATTTCTTTGGATCAGCTTTTATCTAGGTGCATGCCCCAAAATTTTGTTCAACTCTATGCCATCGTATGAAATTGCTATTGTAGCAAATTTAAAACTTTAGGGTGATGTTATTTATACATTTTGGATGTTCAAGACTCGGATACGAACAAAATATACTTGCATTGCAACTTGTAGTTTGAACCCCTTACAAAATATTCTCACTGCCATCGTACTTAAGTCAGTGAGGTTGGTTTGCAAAAAATATTACTCTGAAAGAGATAAAAACTACAAGGGGACCTACTATGGTCAAGACAGTGCAATATTTAAGCTGGATAAACATGGTCCAGTTCAAAAAAACCTTCAACACACCCCTAATTGGCATCTTCATGCTTTGGTAAAGGATCATTGTTCGTAGCTATTACCGCTTAGTCATCAAAGCTTACCACCCCAAGCTCAATAATTTTTTCCACCAACCTTTTGAAACTAAAACAGTTTTCAATCGTGTGGCCAACTTGTCCCACGTGATAATCACATTTTGCATTGGCATCATACCATTTTGGGAAGGGAGGTTGTACGGGATATGGATGTCGTACAACTATTTGTACAATTCTTCATAAGAAACTGGTAATAGAGTAAACTCTATATTTTTAGTATTCTTCTTCTAACTAGAACTTTAGCTTGAGGAACCGTGAGCACTTGTAGCTTTGGGTTGTAACACCATCACCAGCTTCGAATAGCCAACATTAAAAATTCCTGGTGAGTTCACCTCATTGTCCCTCTTCCCATACGAAGGCTTCTTGTGAGACGAACTTCCACCAACATCGATCTTTCCAATTTTAACGGCATTTTCAATGAGCTCACTAGATAGCACTAGATCCGCAAAATTGGTAGTTGCATTACCTATAAGGCGATCTAAGATTGGACCCTCCAAAGTTTGGATGAATATGACAATTGTCTTCTTTTCACCAAGAGGGGGTTGGACCTGTGCAACTATATCTCTCCAGCATTGCACGTACTGTCTGAAGCTTTCATTGGGCTTCTGCTTCATATGTTGTAGAGTTCAACGATCAGCTACCATATCACTGACGTACCGGTACTGCTCTAGAAAAGCCTTAGCCAAGTCTTTTCATGATTTAATCTGATGACAGCTCAGTTGATTATACCATCGGGCAGTTGATCCTGACATATTGTCCTAAAAGTAGTGTATTAACAGCTTGTCGTCTCTACCGTACCCTATCATCCTCCGATAGAACATAGTGAGGTGAGCGCGAGGGCAGCTGGTTCTATTATATTTTTCAAACCCTGGGATCTTGAATTTTTGGGGTAACACCAAATCTGGGACAAGGCTGAGTTCACTGGCATCAAACCCACTGAATGTATCTTCTACCTCTACGGCTTGCATATTTTCTTTGAGTCGTTTACAACGTTCATCGATCTTTTTCGATGTCTCATTTCTTGATTTGTTAGGTTCTATCAACTGGTCCATCTCTGAGACAAAATTTTCAGCTTGATTGTCCCCTAATTTTGCTTATGATATGGTGGGCAAATTTGTCAGGATAGAGGCACCGACCTAAAGTGGTTGAGACTTTTCCACAGAAATTACCACTCGAGGGTTGATTTGATTTTTAGCCTGAGTAGGGGTGAACCCCAGAGGGTACATAAGATCTTCATTTTATTCTCCGGGACCTGCACCAGGGTTGATAGTAGAGGCCTCTCCTTGTTCAGGAAACTTGTATCCTAACATCTGCGCTAATTTCACCAGTATGTCATGTTGAGATCTCGCAAATTGTTCTCTTATCTCTTGTTGGGCCTTGGCTAACTGGTCCTTTAATTTTTGGGTTAAATCTACCTGCAAAGTCTTCTAATTATGCTCGATCCTATCTAGTCTGTCTTCGTTTGCCATCTTTGTCTTGCTTCTTGTTCTGTAAGGATGTTGGATTGACTGACCTTTCGTCTTTTCCAGTATTGCTGTCACAGGGCATCCCGAGGATCAGTCTCAAAATGAATGCATGTAAAAGCAAAGTGTAAGTCCTTTATGTGAATGTACCAATGCAAAAATCAAAATGTTGTGATATCCATGCAGTGAATGCCAAAATGAAAAGATATGATGTGATCACAAAAAATAGGCCAGTTTAAATTTAAAGTAATCAAATGAAAAAATTAAATGGTAATTAAGGTAGAAATAAAATAGATAAAAAAAACTGTACATAAAAAATGCATTAAAGCCTAAAAGGGTAACCGCTAAATGGGCAGAGTTTCGCATGGCTCTAAAAAGGTTGGCTCTACAGCTCACTATATACGGTTCTGGTTCTAAGGAATGGTACCCGAATTGTCCTCGTTGTAAGCTTACTAAAGGTAGCAAGGCCCCTGATCCTCACCCATTATAAGCTTCAAACGGACCAAGTTCAATTCAGGAGGATACATCCCTTATGCCTATACGGAGGTAACCCACACGAAAGCATAAGAAATATATCCCGAAAGCGATTCACCAACCTATACGGTGGTAACCCACACGAAGGCGATATCACACTTCCACTTAAAAAGGACGGAGCTCGAGTAGAAAGCTCATGGAATGCAGTAAAGATAAATTAGTAATATTTACAGAAAATAAAATACATGTCTTATTAAAAAACATAATCATATTTCAAATTAAAATCGAATTCGGCAATTTCCAATGACCAAGACTAAAAAATAATCGACTCGTGGCTTGACTCTCTTTTAAAAAGTCCTCAGCGGAGTCGCCAGTTGTAAGCACCCAAATCCGTCTGGCGCTCACTTTTTTATCAGTTCATTCAAGTTTTAAAATTTATTTTAACTGTTTGAAAAAACCCCGCCTGGTTTAGAGATTAAAAATGTGGAGTCGCCACCGTTCATTTAAAAATGGTAGACCGGACACCAAAATAAAACCAGAGATTCAAAAATTATGGTCTGGGAGTCGGTTACGGATAGGGAAGGATTAGCACACCCACACCGCCCAAAATTGGTACCTAGTCGATTATTTAATGTCTTGGTATTGGAGATTGTGAACTCGGTTAAAATGCAATTCTTAAATGCCGAAAATATCGACAGAACCGCATCCCTTTACGCCCGGGACACAGCTTCTCGCTTTCTTGGAAATTTTTTTAAAAAAATCACATCCCTGTATGCCCGGGATATGATTTATCGAGGTTTTAAAAAAATATTGATTTAAAATTTGAAATTTATTTCTTTAAAAAACATTTTTTTGATAATTTAAAAAACATATATGATGCAAATTTATGAGGTAACATGGTGAAAATATATACTTAAAATGTAATATTTAATGTAAAATATATTTAATAATTATACTTATAAAAAACCTATATATATATATATATTAGGTTAGTAGTTTATATATATATATATTTACAAAAATAAGTATTTAGTATTTTTTATATATGTTGCAATTAAACAAAATAATATATTTAATTTTAAAAATATACATGTAGTTCTATATATACAATATATGAAAATAAAAATACAAAATATAAATCATAAGTAAAAAAGGGTATACATATATGTACGTATATAATATATAATAAAATATTTTATATAATAATAATAATAATAATAATAATAATAATAATAATAATAATAATAATAATAATAATAATAATAATACATGGTTTACACTAATATACATAAAACATCATAGAACTAAAAAATTAAGGACTAAAATGCATGGCTTTACAACTTGAATGGCAAATAATATAAATGACATGGGAATGAAGTGAAATAAATATAAAATACAAAGAAATAATCATAAACTAAAGGAAGTAACAAACTGGAAACTAAATACTAAAAAGAGTGACTAAATTCAAGTAAAACACAAATTAAAGGCTACAAAAGAAGGATGATATTAAACATGCAAAACAAAATAAAAGGACTAAAAACACAATTATACCAGAACTGAAACGAAAACAGGGAAGAAGAGAAGGGACCATATCTATAATTATACCCTTAACCTAAAAACGCGGATCCTCCCGTCGGGTCGGGTCACCGCGCGGGTTGGAGTTCCAATATGGCGTCGTTTTGTGCAAGAGCCGGTTTAAACATATTAAAATATGGATTTTTTTAAATTGAAACTTAATAATAAAAAACCTAAAGCTTTAACCATCTCCTCTCATCTGTTCAATGGCGGCGCGCCGCTCTCGTCGCCAATTCTCAAGCCGTTCATCGGGCTCACGGCGAAGTTCAATGGTCCAACGACAGGTAAGCTTGACTTTGTCTCCTTTTTGTTTCGATTAAGGTTTTAAAACAAAAAAAAAATAGATAAAGCTTTGATTCGAAAATAAAAGATAGATTCTAAAAAATTTCTTTGATTTCGAATGGATGAAAAGAACAAGATTTCCCCTTACATTTTTTTGAACTGGTATTCCCTCTCAGATTTCTTTTTTTTTTCAATCGAAAAAACCACATTCTCTTCTGTTTTTCATGGGTTTTATAACCCTAATTTTACAAATAAAAAACGCATAACAACTCCCTTTATTCTGCGGATTTTCCTTGTAAATCTAATCCTGAATTTTTGGGGATTCGGTGAAGACCAAGTATGGGCAGTGACATGGTGACGGCAGAGGGCATAGGTTTAGGGTAAGGGATGGAAATTGACAGAGGGTTTAGGGATTTAGGGTCATTGGTTATTTAGGGATTGATTTAGGGTTTTGAGTTTGTGAATTTTTTGGTTATGGGTTATTTTGGTTGCTGGGTCGGGTTTGGTTGTAAATAGGTTTAGGGTTTGGTTCACCCGAATAAAACGGGTTCATACAGCTTAATAGTTAGAAAGGTGCCCAACTTATATCCATTTTTTCAGTTTGGTGCCTAACGTTTTTTTGTCCACTTTGGTGCCTAGCGTTTCCAACGTTATTCAAATAGGTGTCAGCTTCTTAAAATTCTAAAATTATATTTAAAAATAAATAAAAATTAATACATCTGAAAAAGCCCAAAATTATCTTTAAATTTTCAAATAATCCTAAAATAGTCTCCAAATTCATAGACCCTTCAAATTCGGCCACTATCGCTGGCGTTGGTCGCGTTTCCGACGACGGATTGAAGCGCCCCCTTGCCAAACGACCAACACATCGTTCATCATCTGTTATGCCACCGTTCGTCGTTAATTATTCGAATGAACCATTCGATGATTTCGACGTTTTACGCGGTGTCATTTATTTTCGGCGACAATATGATAGGATAAATAGTCGTGATGGTCCGTCGAAGGATGTGATGGCTGACGGCGTGGCAATCGACGACAAAATCATCCTAAATCGAGATTTGGGTTTTGGGTGTTAGGTATTTTAATTTGTAGGGCTATTTTGTAATAATTTTGGGGTTTTTTGTTATTAATTTTTTTATTTATTTTTAAATATAATTTTGGAATTTTAAGAAGCTGACACATGGTACTTAACGGATGTTAACGATGAAAATTAACGGACAGTAACGTCGGGGAACTTATTTGAGTAACGTTAGAAACGTTAGGCACCAAAGTGGACCAAAAAACGTTAAGCACCAAACTAGAAAAACATGTATAGGTTAGGCTCCTTTCTGGGAAGCTTTGGATATATAGGGTGTTTAGGAATGAATTTTTTGAATATAGGGTATGTTAAGAGATATTTGAGAATCTATGGCATTTTCTACAGTGCCGGTTGAGAACGCCTCATGTAGGAGGCGTTCTCTATTTTTTATTAATTTTTGGACAAAAAACGCCGCCGAACGTCTCTTGCAGGAGGCGTTCTTCTCTAACTCTGTAAAAAATGCCATATATTCTTAAAATTTTTCCAACACACCCTATTTTTCTAATTTTTTCTAAACCTCCATTTTTACCAAAATTTCCGTCCTTTCCGACTATTAAGCCTAAATTAATTATTAAAGTTTATTAAACTGGTATAGGTTTTTTATAATTTAATGACTATTTATATACTTCCTCATAAATATTTTTACGACTATTAAATATAAATTTAATTAAATAATACATAAAATGTTTTTTATTTTATTATTTATAATCAAACAATGCAGACAAGTGGAACAAAACGTGGCAATTAAAACTTAAAATCTAATCTAAAACTATGAAATCTAAAGAACCAGGGCAGACCCAATACCCAAAGTAACCGTTAGACCCAACCCGACTTCAAAACCCGATCTTGAACCCGACTCATCATTAACAGCCGGACCCTCCGCATTCTCCGGTGAAGAACCCACCGGAGTAGCAATCGATGGGCTACTGCTCGACGGGAAATTCGCAGGACTTTCCGCTGGCGTCTGTGAACTCGAAGGAACAGTAGCAGAAGACTCGGGAGTTCCAGCAGGAGGACCTTCGGCAACAACAGGTGGAGCCCCAGCTGGAGTCAACGTCGGAGGAGAACTTGCTGGTGTCAACGAGGGAGCACTTTCCGGAGGTGATGAAGTCGTTGGTGATTGAACCGGGCGGCTTGAAGAAGCAGGGGGAGTGGCGATGGATGATTGGACAGATGGGGGCGTAGCAGTGGGAGTTGTTGTCGGCGATATCGACGGAGAACCAACAGGAGTTGCCGATGGAGGCGGTGATGATGAAGGAGATTGAGAAGGCGATGTAGTGGGAGGGGATAAAGAAACGGTGGGAGATTTGGCCGGAGAAAGAGGGGTTGGGGAAGGTGCTGGGGTTTTACATGACCCGACCCGACCCGACCCAAAACATAAATAGGATAGGTTTTTGGGCTGTCCTGAAAAGAAAAGTGTATGTTTTTGGTCAAATTCCGTCGTTACTCTTTGTACTAGATTAAAGTTACGAATTTGGTTTATATATTTTAATTTTATTTTTTAAAACTTTAATTCTGACACAAACTTTACAGATTTTAGAGAATTAAATTATAAGAATTTTAAATGATTACGCTACATGAAACAACACAAGTTAGCTTAATAAATATAACTACTATCATTTGATTCCATACTCAACTTTTTGCAGGTTAGAAGACACGTGTTTAGTTCAAGGATACCAGGAAGAATGTTTGATCATTCATCAAAATAAACAAATCAAGGGTAATTATCATGCAAATTCACAACATTTTAATTTGATTATATTTACAAAAGCATTAATTATTTGTGATTTCTAAAATAATATAGGTAGGATATAGATAGTTCAAATTTGATGATGATAATTAGACTATTGTTTAAAATTATTAAAAATAAGTTTATATACCCACATATCACTTATATGATGATACTTATATAAAGGTTTAATGCACTTTCCCCTAAACTTTATCTATTTTCTTTATTTATTTTTAAATTTTAAAATAAAATAAATAAAATAGTTGAATAAAGATACGAACTGGGGCAAGAATGTTAAGTACTTATCCAATATGGTCTCGACTATGGAAGCACGTAAGTTGCTTGAATGTGGGTGCCAGGCATATCTAGCTTATGTTATGAACCCAAATGTGAAAGAAGTGTAGATTAAGGATATCCGTACTATTTGTAACTTTTCGGGTGTGTTTGAAAAGTTTGATTGAGCTCGAATTCCTTCAACCGAATTGCTTGCCAAGTGGTGGAGAAGTCGATTTTTGGGTGTATGTGGTGGAAGCAAAAATATAGACAATGGATTCAAGGATTTATAGTGGTTCAAGCTTCTAACAAGCTCTACATCCACTATCTTAGCTCCACACTAAGGATTTCCCAAATCCACTAAGATTTCTTCCCCTTTTAACAAGGCTTAGGAGGCAACCTTTACAACCTAGACTCAATTACCAAGTCTAGCATCCAAACCTTACAACCCAAGCTTTGGGAATCCTCTCAAACAAAAGATATAAAGCAAACAAGAAATCCTCTCTACAAGGTAGATGTTTGCACTCTTTATGCACTCACTCAAATCCTAAACACTTGAGCAAATTATAACAATTAAAGCTCACAAGTGTTGTCTATACAAAGAATGAGAATTAAAAGCCCTAAGACAATTCTGACATCATAATGTTGTTGACAATGGAAGCATTAGTTGTTGCTGAAGTTTGAAGGGTCCTTAAATACTCCCAATTGAGTTTTTAGCCGTTGGAGACCGTTAGGATTGAATTGGAGCCATTTGAGGCTTTATTTCCCGCAATAAATGCCATTATGCAGCTTTCTGTATCGGTACGCAGGTAGCCGTATCAGTACGGTAACTAGCCGTTATCCTTGTTCTGGCTATGCGTATCGGTACTCCTTAGTCTGTTTCGGTACGTCGTATCAGAATACCATTGATCGGTATGCGTACATCCGTATCGGTACGCCAAAGGGGTGTATTGGTATGGTTTTTGGTTACTGAAAAACTACTGTAGCTCAAACCCTTATCTGTATCGGTACGGGGTATACCATATCGGTACGGGTACGTTAAAAACGTTAGTTTGGCTACTTTAAAACATTTAAAATATTTTCCAAAACCTCTCAAAAACTTCTCAAACTTATTTTCAAGTTGTTTGGACTTAGAAACATTTTTGAAATCTTTTCAAATTAGTCCAAAACTATTTTTCAATTATTATATCAAAACATAAATCCTAACTATCTCCCCCTTTTTGATATGATAAAACTAACTTGAAAAATTGTTTTTGAGATTATCCCCTTAGTAAAAATAAAATTTGAATAAGAGATTAATAGTTGAAAATCTTATAAGCTCCTCCTTATTCACTTGAAAAATCAAAATTTCAAAACATTCTTCCCTTTTTGTTATATCAAAAGTGTTTCAACCTTTAAAGACCAATAACAATGGAGAGTTAAAAATTTTGAAAAAAATAAGTTTTGTTTTAAAATTGCCCCTTACTCAAGCATCATCCAAATGTTAGTTCAACATATATGACAAATTAGTTGAATTAAAAAAATAAATCAAATTAAAATGAACAAAATTCAACTAATTTTACCACACTTGAACCAAAGGTAGGATGTAAAGCCTTCCTTATTCAAGTGTTCATCCTTGTGTGTATAGAGCCCCCCTTAATTTTATCACTTGTTGATCATGCTCCATCACACCTACACAAGACAATCACAAAGATTTTGGTATCCAAATTACTTTGGATCCATAGACATTAGTAGCACATAGTTTAGTCGCCTTAGGAATCCATTTTTCAATTTCATCATTTTTATGTGAAATAGTTAGTCCTTTTGGGACCCAAATACTTCTAAAATATTTACCGTTCAAAAATCTAGGGGCACTAGATTGTCTTTGATAAAAAATTGATTTTCCTAAATTGATTTTCTTTTCAAGCTCTTTAGAAATCAAATTATTTTCTTTCTTAAGATCATCTACTTCACTTTGATGATTTTTTCTTTCTTTTGAAGCAAATTTTATAAATCTAAAAGTTTAAGTTCAAAATCCTTTAATTTCGCTTCAAATTCCAAATTGGTTTTCACAAGCAAATCATTTTCATTTTTCAATTTAGAAATCAACTTTTTGTTTTTAGAAAATGAAGCTTTGAACTCAAAAACCAATTGGTCACATGTCTCTTACAACTCATCAAACGTATAAGAATTAGAAACAGATGAGTTAGAAGCTACCTCTCCCTCTTGGAGGGCCATCAAGCATAGGTGGGCTACATCATCTTGATCGGTGGAGTCTTCATTACTCCATGTTGCCACATATGCTTTCTTTGATGATGATCCCTTTATGTTGAAGCGAGGGTAATCGTATTTGGTGTGCCTCATCTTCTTGCATTTTGGGTACTTGGAGGGATCCATCATCTTCTTCTTCGATTTATACTTGGATTCTTCTATGTTGCTTTTCATGAATTGAGAGAATTCCTTGAAGAGATAGGCCATCTATTCATCCTCAATTTCCTCCCACTTGATTCTTCTTGGTGGCTTGTAGAGGATTAAAGAGCAATGATGTTGACATCAACTCCTTGCTCTTTGATTATCTTATTCTTCTCCATCTTTAAAGGTAGATGCATCATCTCATGGGTGAGAAGAGATCATACGAGCTCTTCAAGCTTGAGCTTCTTCAAGTCTTTGATTTTAATAATAGCCGTCTTCTTGCTCTCATATGATTCAGTAAGTGAATAAATCAACTTCCAAATGAGTTTGTCTTCCGGAATCTCCTCTCCAAGTCTTTTTAGTTTGTTGATGATTGTGGAGAACCGGTCGAACATACTCTTGATGTCTTCATATGGGTCCATCTTGAAGTTTTCACATTCGAGGTTGAGTAGACCAAGCTTTGTCTCATTCACCTCATTTGTACCTTCATGGATTGCTTCAAGCTTGTCCCATAACTCATTGAAACTCTCACAAGAAGAAACCTTTGTATACTCATCGGGGCCTAAAGCACAAAATATAATGTGTATGGCCTTGCAATTTAGCTCTATCTTCTTGCGATCTTCCGCGCTCCATTCCGCCTTATTTCTTGGTAGCACATATGGTTCATCTTAGATTATGTCCCAAAGATGATAGTCTTTTCCTCTCATGAAGAACATCATCCTATGCTTTTAAGAAGCATAGTTTTTATCGTTGAAGAAGTGTGGCTTGTCAATGGAT
The DNA here is from genome assembly GCA_019671005.1 of Hibiscus mutabilis. Classification (NCBI taxonomy): domain Eukaryota; kingdom Viridiplantae; phylum Streptophyta; class Magnoliopsida; order Malvales; family Malvaceae; genus Hibiscus; species Hibiscus mutabilis. Next base: position 39,374,106 of record CM033739.1, read on the forward strand.
AGCGCCATGAAAGTCTGTTGATTTGTATGTTGGTCGAGCTTGCCAGATCACCTCAATAGGATGTTAATCCTTCTCGATTGAGCCTCGCTATGATACCAATTGAAGAGTTTGATTGAGCTTGAATTCCTTCAACCAAATTGCTTGTCAAGTGGTGGAGAAGTTGATTTTTGGGTGTATGTGGTGGAAGCAAAATATAGACAATGGACACAAGGATTTATAGTGGTTCAAGCTTCTAACAAACTCTACATCCACTACTTTAGCTCCCCACTAAGGATTTCCCAAATTCACTAAGATTTCTTCCCCTTTTAATAAGGCATAGAAGGCAACCTTTACAACATAGACTCAATTACCAAGTCTAGCATCCAAAGCTTACAACCCAATCTTTGGGAATCCTCTCAAACAAAAGAAATAAAGCAAATAAGAAATCCTCTCTACAAGGTAGATGTTTGCACTCTTTATGAACTCACCCAAATCCTAAACACTTGAGCAAATTATAACAATTAAAGCTCACAAGTGTTGTCTATACAAAGAATGAGAATTAAAAGCCCTAAGGCAATTTTGGCATCATAATGTTGTTGACAATGAAAGCATTAGTTGTTGATGAAGCTTGAAGGGTCCTTAAATACTCCCAATTGAGTTTCTAGCCGTTGGAGACCTTTGAGATTGAACTGGAGTTGTTGGAGGCTTTATTTCCCGCAATAATTACCATTATGCAACTTTTCGTATCGATACGCGGGTAGGCGTATCGGTACAGTAACTAGCCGTTATGCTTGTTATGGCTATGCGTATTGGTACGCCTTGGTCCGTTTCGGTACGTCGTATCGGAATGCCATGGATCGTATCGGTACGACCTGCAATTCAAATAGTCATTGGGAAATAGCCATTGGGGTGGTTGAAAACTGGATCGGTACGCATACATCCGTATCGGTACGCTAAGGGGCGTATTGGTACGGTTTTTGGTTACTGGAAAATTATTGTAGCTTAAACCCTTATCTGTATCGATACGAGGTATACCGTATCGATACGGGTACGTTAAAATGTTAGTTTGGTTACTTTAAAACATTTAAAACATGTCCAAAACCTCTCAAAACTTCTCAAACTTATTTTCAAGTTGTTTGGACTTAGAAACATTTTTGAAATCTTTTCAAATTAGTCCAAAATTATTTTTCAATTATTATATCAAAACATAAATCCTAACAGTGTTTTCGGAAGAGTTACATGGTTTGACACCGGACAAGGAGGTAGAGTTTTGTATTAAGACATATTATGATTCAACTCTGGTTTCGATTGCACCCTATCGCATGACACCTAAGGAGTTGAAAGAGTTGAAGATGGAACTCCAGGAGTTGTTGGATCGTGGTTTTATCCGACCTAGTGTTTCGCCATGGGGAGCACCGGTGCTATTTGTGAAAAAGAAGGATGACACATTAAGGATGTGTATTGACTATCAGCAACTGAACAAGTATCCTTTGCCGCTTAAGAAGAAGTATCATTTGCCGCAAATTGATGATTTGTTTGATCAATTTCAGGGTGCTACGGTGTTTTCCAAGATCGATTTGAGATCTGAATACTATCAATTGAAGGTTAAGGATAAGGATGTGTTGAAGACTGCTTTCTGTAATAGGTATGGCCATTATGAGTTCTTGGTGATGCCGTTTGGGTTGACAAATGTGCCTGCAGCATTCATGGATATGATGAATCGGGTGTTCCATGAATTCTCGGACCAATTCGTAGTAGTGTTCATTGATGATATTCTTGTGTACTATTGTACCGAGGAGTATCACGATCGACACTTGGGTTGATTTGATTTGGAAAGTTGGGTTCAATTATCTGATTTTGGCTTTTGTTCTGAATTCAAATCCTTCTTCCTTAATGAATGATAATCTACTCTTCTTTCCAGCAGTTTGGTATTTGTTTAATTCCCAAAGAAGAAATCTACGCTTACCGACAGAAAGATTGCATCATTTACTGTCCACATTCTTGTTCAAAAGCTGTTTAATTTAGGCCTTTTTATATAGCAAAGAGATGATAGAATGGATAAAACAGAGGTGAACACAAGATTTATGTGTTTTAATTGATTAAAAAGAGTAAAAAATCTACTAAGAATTGAGATTTGTGCGTCAAAAGTGTATGTTAAATTGTTGTGTTCACTGATATAGAGATGACCAAAGTTGACAGTAAAATTTTGAGATTCAGTGTCAGAATGCTAGAGATACTTATGGAAGTTTTGAATCGAAGTGGATGGGGGAAGAAGATGATGGGTGGAGTTTGGGGGAAGAGGTGGGGGTATTTTGATAAAATAAAACTAACTTAATAAATATTTTTATATATTAAATTAAAATTTAAAAAATAAAATAATTAGGTGATGTGGCGTATTTTGATTGGTCAAGATAAAATTTTAAACGGTTAAAATAAAATGGATAACGTCCAAAATATTAAAGAACAAAAGTGGTCAAAATAAACAAGTAAAATTTAAGAGAAAAAAATGCATTAAACCTTATATAAGGTACATCAAAATTCAAGCAAGACATTCAAAGTCAATAAATTTAACATATCAAGATTTAAATAAGACACTAATATTATTTTTACTTTACATTTTTTTATAAACTTAATTATCAAAGTCTGTAGTCTGATACGTTAAGGCCAAATAAGGCTTTCTCCTTCAATATGAGGTAAATCGTTTCTTCAAAACGAAAGATTTTGGAATGGACTACTTCAATTTTTTAAAAATTTAAAAGGTTTATTTTTTTAAATGTGTAGTTAACATTTTTAATAATTTTAAGAGTTTTTTTTGAAAAAAATTAAAATTCTGAAAGAATAATCAATTAGGGCCGGACGTTTGATCAAATCGAATTAAAAATTTTGAGTTATTTAAGTTTACAAGTCATACTTTACGATTCAAAGTTTATTTAAATTTTTTTGAATCTAGTTAAATTTATAATATTTGAGTCGAATTTTTAGTTTCTGTACAAATTTAATTGTAATTATTTATAATGTTATAATACATTTTTATTTTAATTTAAATGACTTTCTATATTCGTATACGATATACAAATATATGTATTCATATTTTCAAATGTGATATACATAATATATCAGGCAGAATCTACATACTCAACTCAAACTTAAAAATTGATCAACTAAACGAGTTATTTGAATTTTTTTTATATCTCAAACTTTATTTGAATTTTTTCGCGTCGAGTTTATAAAATTTTGAGTTGAGTCAAAACGAGACGATTTTTTTACATCGAATCAAATAATTTAATTTTTTCGAGACGAGTAGAATATCACACCCTAGAATCAATCCGACAAACAAAAAGCTCTAATTAAATAATTAATTTATAAATAAGATGATACCATTATGAAACTTTCACCCAAAACCATAGTCCTAAGCGATAAGATCTCTATATTTGTAGACACGAATCAAGGGCCTGAAAAGCTGATTCTACATTCTTCCAACCGTACACGTGTCTTTGATAGTAGCTACGTGGGCCCTATGCCCCTATTATACTCACCCTCCCCTCCAATAAAATCCTCCCGAGAAAGTTTACCTTCAGCGCAGGTTTCCTAAAGTCACCAAAAGCTTACACGTGTAGCAAATAATGACCTAACCGGGCCGACCCAAACTCGGGTAGGGCTCAGATTTAACAAACCCGTAATTATTATCGAACATACACGTGTCGGATGATGATGATGACGACGACATGAACTACTTCGGCCCCCCTTTACCCAACCCACTACCCATCTGATGGACATGGAAGCCAGTAGAACCATACACGTGTCCTTGATGCTGACGTACCATCATCCCGTACACCCCGCCACCACCACGAGGCGCGTCTTTCTCACGTACGACCGGATTCTTCTCCCCTTCCATCTCCCTAAACCGCTGCAAGTAAACCTTCAAGGGCTCCACGTAGTCTTCGAACCCGAGCGTGGTCATGGCCCACAGGAGATCGTCGCCGTTGATGGTCTTTCTCTTCTCCTTCTGACACTTGTCGGACGCTTCTCCGGTGATGAAGCTGATGAACTCCGACACGCATTCCTGCACCGTTTCTTTGGCGTCTTTGGATATCTTGGCGTTGGCGGGTAAGGCTTTTTTCATGATCCTGCCGACGTTGGCGATGGGCAATAACCTGTCTTGTTCTTTGGGGGAAGAAAGGTGGTCGTTGTGGTTCCCTCCTGCGTTTGAAGCGTTGGTTTGAGCTCCTCCCGATTCAGAGTCTGAGTCCGCCATGTTTGGATGCTGAGAAAATATATAGTATACAAGAACTAGGGTTTCAGTTTTTTTGGTTAGTTTATGGTGTAGGATTTGTTATGGACCTTATGGTTGACAAAAGAAGAGTTCTTCACTTTTTCTCAGAATGAACACTTGGTACTTTGATAATGATGAAGCTATGGAAAAATGGATATGGGATCATTATATATAGAAATAATAAATACTATTAAAAAATATAAATAATAAATCGTATACGAACATAATGGTAGTAAAAAGTTTGACCCATAAATGAAATTTAATGAAATACAAACTAAATTATATGTTAGATTTACATATATATATATATATATATATATATATATATAAAACTTTGTGAGCATGTAAACTTTAAGTTTTAGTGGTTGGAGGATTAGTTTAGGATTTAGGGTTTAGTGGTTTATGTTTTAGGATTTAGAATGTAAGTTTAGCGTTTAGAATTTAGGGTTTAAGGTTTTAAGTTTTGAGCTTAAATTTTTAGGGTTTAAGAATTTAAGAATTGAGTTTTATAGTATAAACATGCATGCTCCGCGTGTCAAAATTTTACCCAAAAAAATACAGGACCAAACCTTTTATAATTTGATTCTTATATTCAAAGATGAAATTAAGATTTTTTTAATATGAGTACATTAGTTTTATTAAAGTAGAAAACATCTAAAAATACAATGAGAGTTTACAACTCAGGTAAACAAACTTGATCTAGATATATTCTTAAAAACACAAAAACTAACGCCTCTAGATCATAAACAGGACCATACAAAGAAAAGGTAAAAAAACCCTAACTCAAAGGCTCAAAACAAAAAAGGTACAAACATCACCAGAGTTCGATGATAAAAGGTAAAAACCAACCACAAGCAACATTAAAAAAATGCATATTTCAATAATAAGGTACGTTGATAATACGACCATTTTCAATAATAAGGTACGTTGACAATACGATCATTACCATAACTCAACCACGAACAAGAACGGTGACTGTAAGCTCGTATCCATTCCAGTTCAAGGGTCCAAAACATGGAGATCAACAGGATAATCAAAAGAGTGCCATTTTGATCAGTCGTGGCGGCATCAAATCCAACCCTGATAGGAAAACAAATGAAAAAACGGCCAATCGATCAATTAAGAGAAAAGAGCCTGCCAAAAGACAAAAAATACGTATCAAAAGGTAAAGAAAAGCGTGTCACAAAGACATAGTTATTGAATATAAAAATTAAAAATAAAAAACGAAAAAGAAAAAAATTCGATGGTTGTTATACCCTAATTTTGACCGGGCTTAATAATAATAAATAAATAATAAATACTAAATAATTAAATACATATTAAATGAATAAAACCCAAAATAGTCCAAAATGTCCATGAAAGTCCAATTTACATTCCTAGGATCCCAAAGCCCAAATACAAATTTGTAAGGCCTAATTTACATATGCCTTTCCTGCCCAAACTAGTCTAATTACAGTCCATTTCCAGCTAAACAAACACAAAATTGATTAAATATCCATTTTTCCGCTCAAAAAGTGACACGTGGTAGCTCCCTATTGGCCTAGATTAATAACCACGGATTGTGGTTTTCTTTTTCCCGCCCATATGGTTTTGCTGACGTCAGCCTCTGACACCTATAAATAGGGAGAAAGAGAAAAGTCAGGAGTAATAATGATGAATCATTAATAAATCTATTAAATAATAATAATAATGTAATTAAAAGAGAGAGAAATCACCTTTCTCGTTGGTCAAACCTCCACTGTAGAGATGAACCGTCGGGTAGCTCAACGGTCGTCACGGGGGAAGAGCTGTCGCTGCCAGAAGTCGAAGTGTCGCCGGATCTGCAGGATATCACCGGCGGGGTGAATCAAATCGCCGTTCGAGTATTGTGAAGGTAAAACTTTCCCTTATCTATATTTGATTTATGCAAAAGAAAATAAAATCAGCGTGCATATATAAAAATAAAATGAGAATAGGAAAGATTTGTAAGACGAATCTCATCTTTGAAGTCGGTGTCATTTTATGGGTGGCCGGAGTTTGAACGCCGGAGTTGAAAATGTGGTTTTGGGTAGATTAGGTTCGGCTTTGGGGAAGTTTGGCTCGATTCAATCGATTCAGGGCTTAATGTAGGTTTTTCGATGAAAAAATGGTGTTTTTTGGGTTCGAAAGAAGCTCTGGCACGGCGGCCAAAAATCGCTTTACGGCGGCCGGACGGCCAGCCAAAGAAAGGGACGATGGTCGGAGTTTGGGATGCTGGCCGGATAACATCAAAGGTGACCGGAGAGGGGTGGTTGAGGTTTGGACGGCGGCTGATGTGGTGTTTAATGGCCAGAAAGTTTGAATATTCATCCGTTTTGGATGAACACAGATAAATATTCATCCGTTTTGGATGAACACGAATGAATATTCATCTGGTTTCATAGGTTTTCAATCCGTTTGGGTGGGCTGTCTGGGTTTTTTGGTGTTTAAGGTAGATGATTAGAGAGAGGGAGAAAGTGAGGTGAGAGAGTGGAAATTTAATAAAAGAGAGAAAAGACCGAATTTTGGTCTAAAAAGGGCCTTATATCGTAAAAAAGGAACGACGTCGTTTTGACGTCGGGTCACCCAAGATCTGCGTACGCGTAGCAGGTCGGGTCGCGACCCGCGTGTTTTCAAACGGGTCACCATTGATTTTTTCCCAATACTTTGCAATCATTCAATTCAGTCCCAATTTCATTGAATTGTTTCCCAAACTTTGTAATTCTCCCAATTTAGTCCCCACTCCCTTTAATTGTATCCCTTAGGTTTATATTGTTTCAATTGGGTCATTATGATTTGCAATTGGGCATTTAGTTTTGTAATTTCTTCATTTCAGTCCCTATAATAATAAAAACCAGTTTTATGTTTTAATTTGTTTTCATTTTAATTATTTATTTAATTGTTTCATTTAATGTAATTAATTTATATTTGTGCATTTTTAAAATTAAGCATATAGTATATTTTGTTAGACGATTAAAAACACTTAGATTTAATAATAGTTCAGAGCCTTTTAGTTTAAGTTCTCTAATTAGGATTCAATAATTAAATAGGATAGATCATTGTAGTTAGTTAAATATATATTAGATATAAACTTTAAAATCCTAATTTGGATGGTGTTCCATTGTTTACAATGGGGTGTTATCTCAACATGGATTTTAATGAATATATTTAATATAAATCACATATAATTGAATATTAATTTAGTTTTTCTAGTAAAATTAAATAATTAAAAATACATTGTAGTTAATTAAATGTATATCGAATAAAAACTTTGAGGTTCAAATCTGGATGGTGTTCCATTGTTTACAATGGGGTGTTATCTCAGCCTTGGTCATAAAGGTGTATATTCGATATACATTTTCACTTATAATTAAATAATAAATTGTTAGAGCCTTAATTAGGATTAGAACTTTAATTAATTAGAAGAACTAATTAATTATGAATATGATTAATTTAAAGGCTTTAAGTATATGGAAGATGTCCATGAAAGTGACATTTTCTCATAAAAAACCCTTAAATTAATTAATATTCATAGATTTAAATAATTAATTAAATAAATCATTTTTAGGAATAGAACTTAAAGTTGACAAGGTAATAAAATATCATTCAATAAAAACCTTTTATGTTGGAAATTCATTTTTAAATACGAATAGGGGTGCCATCTAATGAGGTGCTATTAATCTCGTATTCGAACAAAATGAATTTCCTTATAAAAGGATATATGCATTCGGGATTTAAATTCAATTAATGATTATGGGATAAATTAAATTCAAATTATTATTCGAAATGCCACAATGCCGCGTAAAATTAAAGGTACCGATAACGGGCGTTCGTAGGGGTGCTAATCCTTCCTTACACGTAACCGACTTTCGAACCCAATTTTTTAAGACATAATCTCTGGTTTGTTTTTTGTTGGCTGGTCTACCACGAAGTGATCGGTGGCGACTCCAAAATGTTTTTAAAGGGCAAATAAAGGAAAATTCGATTTAATATGAAAAACCCTAAATTTTCAAGATAAATTAAAAATGGCTAAAAACCTTATTTTCCAAAAGATTCTATCATCAAGCTATTTTCATATGTCCCGATTTTCAAAAAATGGTCGCGACAGCTTGGCGACTCCGCTGAGGATTTAAAAAACCGAGAGTCAGGCCTAAATAATTTTATGTGGCATTTTGGGCAGTAATTTGAATTTAATTTTTCCTATAATTATTGGATGAATTTTTTGGAAAAATGCGGGTAGCTTTTTCTTGTGTGATATAAATTGTCATTCATGCATAAGCCTTATACCTGGGCTTTTTCACCTTTAAGTGGGAGTGAGGCATGATCTTACGTGAGTTATTCAGCTCTGTGATCGGGTTTTATCCTCATTCCGGTATACCAACCTTATACACCGTGAGGTAACGCCTCTGCTATAAGGGGTCGTGTACTCCCGAATCAATGTCTTACTAGTCCAGTAACGACAGTTCGGGTACCCAGAGTCTGGATTGAAGCCCACATGCTGTAGTAGAAGCCTACCCCGCTAGAGCTAGACAGGGACCTAGGACTGGGTGTTGCTATTTAAATTCATTTCTCTGTTTATTTTTTTTTGTGCAAAATAAACTGCTCTCTGGTTAATTTTACGCAATAAAAATTGTTTTTGCTTACAATATTACTTCACCATACTGACACAGTTTTTTTGTTTTGTTACATTGCATTCGTGAGAGGTATCGGTTCAAGAATTAGTCGAGTAGGCAGTGGTCATAAGAACTGAAGGTTCCGATAGACAAGTGGGGGATAATATGTCACTGTGGACATGATTCGAGAAGATTCAATACAAGAACGAAGATAATATCCGTGGAGTCCAGATGTCGTTAATGCAAAGTTGTATAGAAAATTACTGAACATAATGAAGTTCTGCCAGAATCAGTTTAATTTGAGAACCATAGGATGGGAATACGAAGAGTCATTTCCAATAAAATTTTAGAATTATAGTGTTGTTGTCAGACAGTCAAACGGATCGATAGTTGTTTAAGGCTGTCACCTGTGTATGAAGCATGGTATAATTGTTCACCTTTCAAAAGGATACATGTAACACTAACAATAGAGAAATATGAAACATTGCTACACTACTCTGATGGTCAAAAGGACAAAGTTTATACAAGGTTCAACAACAGTTTAGGGTTCAAGATAAGGGTAGTGGCAGTTACATAGATAAATAAGGGGTATATGAAGAATTATGATAACTAGAAAGAAGATAGATAACAGATAAATTGAAGGGGCATTCAAGACGAACAAATTGTAGGGGCATTCAAGACGAATAGATTGAAGGGGCATTCAAGGGCCGTTGTTGACAGGAAAGAACCCAAGGAAGAATAGAAAGCTAAAAACTCAAAGGCGATATTCGAGTTTTGCAAACGATGAAATACCATAATTAATGGAGATGCTGACAAAATGAAGAGCTAAGGAAAATGACAGAATCAAAAAAATACAGTACGACAATTAAAAGATCGGCTCGACAATTTCGAATTGGTACCGTAATAAAGGATAAAACATCAAAAATCAAGCTGGGGCAGTAATCTAAGCTATCCAGAAATAGAGTTGTGAAATGATAAACTTTGGGAGCCAAGTGCGGGAAGTCACCTAATATGTACATATTTTGTTCAAAGAGGTTGGGAGCCTGCAACAACACTCTGATATCGACACCGAGCTAGTACAGATGATGACTCAGAGGCTGAACAAGTGATCAACCAAAGGAGCTGGAGCTAGTAAACATATTGCCTTTGCTCTGTATTTAACCTTTCAGTTAGATGGGTATTGTTCTAATGACTAGTTCTTGAAACCGATACCTCGTGCATTCATGCATTACAACATTTAAAATATTATGAAAAATAAAAATATTGCACTTTTGTTTAAAGCATTGCATTTTGATTAAAATATTGTATTTTGTTTAAAAAGCAGCATTGCATTAATTAAAATTCATGTTCAAAAAGCATGGGCAACAGATTTATTAAGGTTGAACAGTTACAAAGGCTGATGAGGACCACTTGGATCGAATGAAGGCAAAGGCTAACCAATTCAGGAACCAGATGGAAATATAAGCTACTTGCGTGGAGTCAGATTAGTTGAAGAAGGAAATATGCCAGACGAAGCATCAACAAGAGTGATCAAGATAGAAATTCATCTCACATAAGGGTTCAGTCTGAAAGGACTCTTCATGCAAAAAAAGAGAGAGCAAAAAAAAAGAAAAAAATGAGCAAAAAAAGAGTCAAAAAAAAGAAAAAAGAAAAAGAAAAACGAGAGAGATGGAAATAAAATCTAGAAAAAGGGATGAGCAAGTCCAGATCAACATAGCGGGGGGCATTTGCACAGAATCTAGAAGACCTGAGTTTGGATCATGAAGAGAACAATGGAATGCTTGACTTAGATGCATTGGTGGATGTTGAAAAAGTTAAAATGAGGGAAGCTCAGTGGACAAACATAGAAATTGGATGAATTCAAATCCTGGAGTCTAGCCGAAAGTATTGACGATCGATGGTTCAACAACAGTCAGAGGATATAATGATCCCAAAAGAGACAAAGGGCAACAGAAGGGCCTTTCTCTAAAGGGATGAACGCTAAGGTCAGTTGAAGATTGAAGTTTGCTCACAAAGAAATTGATTGCAAGAGGAGAAGAATACAGATACAAGACAAAGAGGCAGAAGAGATCAGTCAGAAAATAAGACAATCATTCCTATCCAATGTCGTATTCAGATTTGTGGCCCTGCTCTATACAAAATCACTCTCAGATAATGGTACCGTGGAAGTTTTTGGTCTTATTAGGGTTGGGTATTTATGTTCCGAAGGTAAAGAGTCCGGTTCAATCAGAGACTACCATTTGCTAAAGCTGTTAAGACAAAAGGGAAATGATGTAAGCTATGACAAACTTTCGTGAATAACTTGTTGCAGTCAGGGGTTTGCTAGATTCAGAGTAATATTTTGGCATTTTTCCTGCAATATTTTCTTCACCAAAGAATGTTCCAAGATCAGATGCTCCTATTAGTGGAAGTTAAAAAAAATTAAACTAGATCTCATTGATGTTGTTATTGTGAGATACATTTCAAATTGCTCAAAGCTTCGCAGTATCATGAGAAATTATCAGAGCCCCATTAATTAAGTTGTTACAATATCAAGACTATTGTGAGTTATGATTGAGATGATACATTTTCAAGTTGCAAATTTAAAATCTTCTGAAGCAGGAGATTTTGGAAGTTGACACTGAAGATCAGCTATTAAGATATATAACTTAAAAGTAGTCCCCAGATTGGAGAAAATGGAATTGGATTGCTTGGAAAAAAAATGTTGAAAATGTCAAGAGAAAAGAGAGAAAGAAGTGAATGAATACAATGATCGAACTCCCTAAGGTCGTAAGAGGAAAATGTCAACTGACTCACCAGGGCTACCATGGAAAGTTCCTCAAACAAATGCAATTTTTGAATGCCCATTTCAGACTTATCAAAGGTCAACCTCTTATCCCTGGGTTGGTGAAGAGGATGTCTGCCTATCTGCCCATAGTTATGATCCCGATAGTATTTGCAAATTTCACATGGGACACCAGGATGAGCTACCAAGAAATGTAGGTCCTTAATGGAGGAAATCAAGAATTTGGTTAGTCAGAGATTCAGAATGAATGCTTCCAAGATTGTCTGGAGTTTTGAAGTCTGTCCCATTCATGTCTAGGGGGCACAATTTGCAAGAATTATCTCTGAAGTAGTATATAAAGTCAACTTTGTCACTTCCAGCCCAAAGATTCTCTTGTGTTGCTTCATAGATGATTTCAAAATGCAAGGCCATAGTTGTAAATGTTCGACCACTCACGGGGAGGATATAACTGAGTATGGGCCAATCATCTTCAGTTGGTATTTCTTAATTCAGAAAAATCACTTATTAGAGGATATGGTAATGATGAAATACATATATCAGCCAATTTAGGGGCTTAGCAAGTTTTCCCACGGAGTTCTGGTGGTTTTGTAAAATTGAAGATGAACTTGATAAAAGTTCAGGGTCTTGAAGCATTTGATCGCACTAAATAATAGAAGTGGGTAGATTTAATATGGTAAAAGACCGATGGAGTGACATTGAGGAATTTAATCACTAAAGAAATAAAATTTGTTCAAGAAGAATGAGAGCATCAGAACATGAACAAGAATGGATATGTCTTTGTCATGGCGAAGAAAAATAAAGAATTGATGATAGATGTGGAGTGACCAAAATTAACTCAGTTTTTCCTTGATTAATGGTCAACGGTGAACCACGAGGGTCTATATACAATTTTAGGACCGTTGCGAAGTAATACCCTGAATCATCCCAATTGTTTTTGCCCGCGAGCATTGAGGGTCCTTTGTAAGGGAGGCTATTTCAATTTATTTATTTGTGATGCTTGTTTTCTATATATGTTTCTCAAATGGCAAACATTTCACATTCTTTGATTCTTTTAATATTTCATTCATTATTTGTTATGGGTTAGTTTTTGTTCTCCCATACATATATGTATATATCTTCATTAACATTTTTTTCAGGTTCCTGGATATAAATTTTAAGAGTGACCTTGAATCAAATTCAGAGATCAACTTCAAAAATGTGACTTTCTTCTACTTTATTTAGACCAATGGAGAGACATTAACGAGTGTTAAGGAATTACAGGAAAATCCCAAATACAAATTTTGAGTGAATTGCCTCTCAAGCATTGTTGGCTAAGGTCTTTGAATGAAGTGATAACCCAAAGCATCTTCCACCTAAAGACGGCTTTTCTTCGAAGATATCCAAGCATGTGAGGACATTTGTCATTCCTTCATTTCCCCTCACAAAGAAAGAAAATAAGAAAAATATCATTTGCTGTCCCCTTTGAGCCTGAGGATTATCTTTCGATCCAACCCAAACCAAGTATCACCCCTACACTGGGGGTAAAGAGGATGAAAGTTTGTTTGCAAGTGAAAGTGTTCGGTTTTGATCATCCTATGTTAGTAATGCCTTGTGAATCATGGGCAAAAGAAACAAAGGTGAATATATCAAGCAAAAGTCAGAAATGCAGGGTGAATGAAAAAAAATGCTCTGAATTTAGTAAAAAAAGAAGAAGCAGAAGAAAAGAAAAAGAAAGAAAGAATAAAGTTTGTGTTAAAAAAAGTCAACTGAATCAAGTTGAAACAAAGAAAGCACTAAAGATAAAATGTGCAAAAGTAAAGCAATACATATATGTGAGATCTTCCATCCAAGCAAATCTCTATCCAAAGGAGTAGTGGAAGATTGATTTCAAAGAAAGGAAATGGACTCTAGGGTGAAAACTCAGAAATGGGCAGTCTAGAGTGATCCACAAAAAGAGCAAAAAAAAAGAAAAAAAGAAAAGAGCATTTCATCCAAGCACATTCAGATCAAGGAGTGCAAAAATGATATTTCACTTGGAAAAAATGATCTTTGGTTTCATCACCCTAAAGTATTTATTTGAGCCTATATATCATTTCTTTGGCAGCCGTGAACCATAGCCTACATTACAAGCTTCAAAAGACTATTTTGACCATATACGAGTATTGGAGCAAGATGAGTTTGTCTTCAGAATACATCCCGCTTATCAGGGTTAACCTTTCTTCAAGGACTTTCAGACTTCTAATGCTTGATCGAGATCAGAAAAGAGGGAATGATTGGGCATGGTGAGTTAGTGAGGTAAAGAGAGCCACCTTAAAAGGGATAGAATTAGGTATACGAGAAATGTTTCTCTCAAAAGTCTAATAGTTTAGAAGGGGTCACATTAGAGTTGATCTTTGCAGTTTGATTCGAAGGCTTTGTTGCACTTGATATTTAGATGGCGTAATCTTGATTTTTGTTCCCATGTTTGCCATGACTTATCAAACTATTCCAGTCTCTCAAAATCTTGTAAATAATATTATGAGCCTTTCACTTATCTTTTCAACAAGCATCTTGCAGATAAATTGATTAGATACAAGAAAAGTAAAGGATTTCATGGGTATTATTATGATGTACTAATTCTTTAAGTGCATGTAGAACATGAGGTGGCCTCGATACTTGTTTAATGATGAAAAGTATGACGAGGAAAAGACATGATTCTGAGTGCCAAAAATATATAAACAAAAGCTGCAAGAAATGACGCAAGTGATTCTGGGGCAAAAAAAGAGAGCAATAGTGATTTTTCAAGAGCAAATATGCAGTTAGATCAATCCATTGAAGGTTTTTTTCTATTCAAAAGCAAGAAAATAAGGTGAATGTGAGCAAATATGATAATTGAACACAAGCCAGAGTGGGGCAATGCTGCAAAAATGAACTTTACAGAACATCACATGCTGGCAACAAGATATGCAAGCTATAACAACAATGAATCATGATCTTTTTCAGAGCTATGAGAAAGAATTTTGTCAAAGGAGCTTAATGAAGATGTAGCGGGAGCGACTTTCTAAGAAAAGGGTGATCCCCCGTATTCAAATTGAAAGAAATGCATGGTGAGATGCGGCAAAAAGAGTTTTATGTGCTTGATCCATGAAGGCAAAGAATGTTCTATCAGAATGAAAGAAAAAAACATTGTTGCAAAAACAAAAAAAAGGAAAAAGAAAGAAAGAAAAAAGAAAAAATAGAGAAAAATCGAGGTGAAAACTCGAAAGGGCGTCTTGAGAAGAAAAAGAGAAGAAGAAAAATCTAAAGTGAAACCTGAAAAGGCGTTTTAGAGAAAAAGATGCAGAGATCCTGAAGATTGAACCTGAGTGTGAAATGAGTTATGCTGTCAGTAGAAGAAGTTTCAATGAAAGACGAAGCGAAGAAATTTAGAGCTCCCCAGCAGATGAAAGTTTGCCCAAATGGTCATCAATTGACAACATTCATGCATCATATAGTTAGGCATCCATAAGTAGGAGCACGATAATTCATACATTCAAAACATTTTTGTATACTTTGCCAAGAATTTACAGATTTAATCAAGGAAAGGAGAAGATCAATTTAAAGCTTTGGAAAAGAAGATTCAAGCAATAATGAGCAAAGATTTCAAAGAAAAGATCTTTTTAAGAAAGAATAAAGATTTTGAGAAGGAAGATCCAGCAAGGAATAAACAGAAATATCAGAGAGAAAATCTGACAATGAGGGAGCATAGATCTTTGAGAAATAGATCTAGTAAAAATTTCGGTCATATTGGTGAGAAAGTAAATATATTGATTCATGATTTTCTGCTTGCAGATGTAGATATCAGGATATTTCGCTTACAGAGGCAGATTTTAGCAGATTTCAACAAATATCCCGTTTTCAGAGGTAAATTTTAGCAAGATATTCTATTTGAAAAAGACAGATTTCAGCAATAGGCTCCATTTGTAGAAGCAGATTTCAACAAAAGCAGTTTCAGTAAGACATTTCTTTTGTAAAAGGCATATTCAGTCAGATATTTCATTTAAAGAGGTGAATCCTAGCAAAGATTTTAATCCGTTTGAAGAGGCGGATCTCAGCAAAGATTTCAACCTGTTTAAAGAGGCTGAATTTAGCAAAGATTTTAATCCGTTTGAAGAGACGAATCTCAGCAAAGATTTTAATCCGTTTACAGAGGTAGATCTCAGTAAAGATTTCAATCTGTTTACAGAGGCAGATTTTAGCAAAGATTCTAATCCGTTTGTAGAGGCGAATTTCAGCAAAGATTCCAATCCGTTTACATAGGCGAATTTTAGCAAAGATTCCAATCCATTTATAGAGGCAGATTTTAGCAAAGATTTCAATCCATTTGTAGAGGCGGATTTCAGCAAAGATTTTCTAACTGTGTGCACAGGAAAGGAAGTGCATTACAATTTTAAATCCTTCGGGTTATCAGTAAGTCCTTCGGGCATGATGTTAAATCCTTCGGGTCATCAGTAAGTCCTTCGAGCATGATGTTAAATCCTTCGGGTCATCAGTAAGTCCTTTGGGCATGATGTTAAATCCTTCGGGTCATCAATAAGTCCTTCGGGCCATCACCTTCGAGAGTGATGTATTTGTTTGCACATGAAAGGAAGTGTAATGCAATTATAATCCTTCGGGTCATCAGTAAGTCCTTCCGGCATGATGTTAAATCTTTCGGGTCGTCAGCAAGTTTTTCGGGTATGATGTTAAATCCTTTGGGTCATCATCTTCGGGAGTGATGTGATTGTGTGCACAGGAAAGGAAGCGCGCTACAATTCTAAACCCTTCGGGTCATCAGTAAATCTTTCGAGCATGATGTTAAGTCCTTCGGGCCGATACCTTTGGGAATGATGAGAACTTTCCGAATGTTATCGCAATAAGATGGTGGGGCATGATATCAACAGAAATATTAATCCTTTGGGCCCTCGGTTTCAAAAAAAGAACAAAAAACAAAAAGAAAAAGAAAAGAAAAAAGAAAAAAATGAGAGAAAAAGAGAGAAAAAAATAAAAGAGAGAAAAAAAAATAGAAAAAAGAGAAAAAAAGAAAAGAGAAAAGGAAAATGAACGAGGAAAATAAAAAAGAGAGAAAAAAAGAGAAAAAAGGGAAAAAAAGATAAAAGAAAAAGAGAGAAAAACAAAAAAAGGAAAAAAGAAAAAGACAAAGACAAAAAGAAAGGAAAAAAAGAAGGAGAAAAGAATAAGAAAAAGTGAAAAAAAAGAAAAAAAAGAAGGAAGAAGAAAGAGAAAAATAAGAAAAAGAAAAAGGAGAAAAAGAATGAAGAATAGAAAGAAAAACAAGAAGAAAAAAAGAAAAAGGAAAAGAAAGAGAAGAAAAAGAGAAAAGAAAGAAGAGAAAAAAAAGAGATGAGACAAGAAGAAGAAGAAGAAGAAGAAGAAGAGAAAAACGATTCAAGTTGCCAGATTGAAAAGCCAAGATAAACCAATTTCATGCTCAAACGAGAAAGATTTATAATTTCAACGTCTCCTGTTGAAGCACTTAAAAATTTAACCTTTACAGGAATAGAAGAAGATTGATCAACAGAGAAAGAGAAACAAGAAATGAAATCCCATATGAGCTTCAGATAGAAAGATCAAGATACCTTGGACAGAAATTCAATGACATCAAATAACTCAGTGCTTCAAGCTAGAAATTGAAAATCTTTCATGGTATTTCATATTGAATTTGAATTAATTGACGATGTTTCTTTTTACATGATCAATTGTTCCCTAGAGGAGAGAAAAATCAGCACTTCCAGTAAAGAATCCATAGTGCTCAGTAAGAAGAGCTCAACCAGCAAAGAATTCAGAATTCATAATAATAAGAACTAGCCAGCAAAGAATTCAGAGTTCATAATAAGAAGAACTCGCCAGCAAAGAATGAAGAACTCATAATAAGAAGAGTTAGCCCTTTTGAAGAATGAGGAGGTTCATAATAAGAAGAGCTTGCTTACTCGACGCATTTACAGAGAGGCAAACCAATGTATGTTTGAAGAATTTTATAATAAGAAGAACAACTTCAAACCTCGGAAAATGAAGAATTTCATAATAAGAAGAATAACTTCATATTCCACATTTTGACAGGGGAATGAAGAATTTCATAATAAGAAGAACAATTTCAAACATCGGAAGATGAAGAATTTCATAATAAGAAGAACAACTTCAGATTCCACATTTTGACAGGGGAATGAAGAATTTCATAGTAAGAAGAACAACTTCAAACCTCGGAAGATGAAGAATTTCATAAAAAGAAGAACAATTTTAGATTCCATATTTTGGCAGAAGATTGAAGAATTTCGTAATAAGAAGAACAACTTCAAACTTCAACATTGTTCATAATGAAAGAACTATCTTTCAAAGGATGACCAAGAGGTCTGGACAAAATTCGTGTATTCTCAGTCTTTGCTCTATCCCTGTTCCACAGCAATGAGCAAAGAAGATCAGCTGTTATACCCGAATTTTGATCAGGCTTAATAATAATAAATAAATAAATAATAAATACTAAATAAATACATATTAAATGAATAAAACCCAAAATAGTCCAAAATGTCCATGAAAGTCCAATTTACATTCCTAGGATCCCAAAGCCCAAATACAAATTCGTAAGGCCCAATTTACATCTGTCTTTGCCGCCCAAACTAGCCTAATTACAGTCTATTGCCAGCTAAACAAACACAAAACTGATTAAATATCCATTTTCCCACTCAAAATGTGACACGTGGCAGCTCCCTATTGCCCCAAATTAACAACCACGAATTGTGGTTTTCTTTTTCCCGCCCATATGGTTTTGCTGACGTCAGCCTCTGACACCTATAAATAGGGAGAA
Source organism: Hibiscus mutabilis (assembly GCA_019671005.1). Taxonomy (NCBI): domain Eukaryota; kingdom Viridiplantae; phylum Streptophyta; class Magnoliopsida; order Malvales; family Malvaceae; genus Hibiscus; species Hibiscus mutabilis. The sequence continues at coordinate 39,392,552 of CM033739.1, forward strand.
AGAGAAAAGTCAGGAGTAATAATGATGAATCATTAATAAATCTATTAAATAATAATAATAATAATTAAGAGGAGAGAGAAATCACCTTACTCGATGGTTGAACCGCCACTGTGGAGATGAACCGTCGGGTAGCTCAACGGTCGGTTCAGTTAACCGACCGAACTTCCAAAATTTCATTAACCGAATATTTTTCCTATTAAGCGTTAAGCGAATCAAAAATTTTTCAAAATTTTTTAACCAAACCGAAATAAGTTCGGTTAATTCGGTTCCGAAATTTGTTATAAAATTTTGGGTAAATTACACAAATGGTCACTAAACTATGTTAAAATAATCTTTTTAGCCACTGAACTTTCAAAAGTTATAAAACAACCATTAAACTTATCAAATTATTGCAAAATGAACATTGATTTACTGCACATTATAAATTATTGATAAATATTGAAAATTTTAATGAATATTTTTTAATAATTTAATAAATTTAATGATTATTTTGTGCTAATTTGATAAAGTTTAATGACCATTTTATAATTTTTAAAAGTTTAGTGACCAAAAATAAATTTATAATATATAAAATATAAAAAATTTAGGTAATTCGGTTAATCCGGTTAATTAATCGATTTCGAACTGAATTAACCAATAACCGAAGTTTGAAAAAATCATTAACCATTAACCGAACGAACCTAAAATTAACCGACCGATTAACTGAAAAAATTTCGGTTCGGTTGGTTAATTCAGTTAACCGAAATTTTGAACACCCCTAATAATAACAAGATAGTATAGTTTTCTATACAAGTTTAGTTAACAAATGTAATTAGTGTTACACATAGGTCAATATATTTACATAACGACAGTTATTTGTTGAGCTCAATTTAGGTGAATAAAGATTTCACTCCCCTTTTATAAAAAAAAAGAACTACACAAAAAGTTTAAAAATTATTATTATTAATTACCTGCATAATTCATAAAATCCTAAGAGACCCGGGTTTAATCGTTCTGTCTACAAGATTTGTGTATTCTCAAAGTGTTAAAAATATGTACGAGCAGATATTACCTTATAATCATCGTTAGACTATTAAAAAAACATCATCACTATATTTTAATTACACCCAATTTAATGGGACGTTTTAATTATAATAATTATTTAAAAGATTATTATCCTATAGACTAACCGTAGAAAAAAATATTTACAAGCAATATTATTTTTGTAATACCTCAAAATTTTGGCTAGTGACCAAAATGAATAAAATAAAAGTTTGGTGGCTAAAGTATAAACTTAGGAAAAATTTAAGGACTAAATTATAATTTTAGAAAGTTATGTATTTTAGTCCCGTAAATGAATAGTTTACCCCAAGAATGAAGTTTCCGTGTTACCCAGATTTTTCGTACATAATTTGTGTTAAAAGCTATAAAGGGTTAAGTTTGAGAAAAATTCGGATAATCGGATCGAATCGAATATTTGAGATATTTTGTTAGATGATAAAGCAATGTTAATAATGTCATTTCCATGCCTTAATTTGGAAGGATTTAACATGGATCATTGGATGAATATTTTGACAAGTGGCAAGCTTTGGAACATTGGATATCAAGGGTAAAATAGTCATTTAACTATTAAGACGATTTTTATTATAATTAAGACTAATATAATGCCATTTGGCATAAACCAAAGAAATAGAAAAGTATAGAATTTTGCTCATCTTTCTCCCTTTGCCGTGAGGTACCTAAGCAAGGTATGAAAATTATTTTTTTTGATTTTTTAAACCTTATTTGATTGAATTTGAGGTTTAGACATGAAATAGGAAATTGTTCTCCATCTTATTCTAACTGCTTAAAAACTATCTGAATTTAAAGTCTAATCGATTGCTCTATTTATTCTAGTTCTATCAGTTACCAAATTTTATACTAATAATTTATTTAACCACTTTCAATTTTAATATAACTACTCACCATTCATTTATCAACATAAACTAGTTTATAAACTATTACAAACTATGTCTAAACTGGTTTAAAACTAACTACTATTAACATATACATGCCAGCTAGTAAAATCAAAATACATCAGATAGATTTCATTACCAATACTGTAGATATACTCCTTGCTAAGTAGGATGCAACTACTCCTTACTCCGATCCCTGTTTTCTACCTACGCGTGAAAATCATTACATGCTAAGTATACACTTAGTTAGGCAAAAGTAATGTCCAGTGCAATACAACATATATATATGATGTAATAATATTCAATGCATCATGATCACTAGACATATATAACCATCATGTTATTCATATATTATCATGATATAAACCACATAATAATTTTTTTACCAATATACTTACCTTTTATCCCAAAAGCTCATAAGCTTATTCACCTGTTTAACATTTATTAACCAATAAACCATAACCCAAATATATGTCCATGAGAACCCTGGGTACACGAGTCAAATATGCATCGAAGTGCTACTACACATAAGGTCGTGCCCAACATAATACACATAAGGTAGTGCCTACCATATGCACTAAATGTTCTTTATATACACTATAGTGCTAAACCGAATATGCAGCCTGCTGGTGGACTCTATGGCATGCCAACTATACCGCTGTCCCTCAATGACATACTTGGGCATATAGTCTATATTTATTTCATCCATGACAATATATATCAACATAATTCAACATTGAGCAGTTCATACCTGAAATAACATTTCTACCTTACGTAAGTAATTAAATTATCAATGCATTTTAAATTCCAATCTTGACATATTTATAATATGTCAATCATATGCTCAATGATATAAATATAATAACAATAAAATTCGGGTAGGCTCTTCGCAAGCCATCCCAATGATGTATAAAATATCAATGTACCATGATATGTATGCAATTGCACTCACCTTGACACTTTATACAAGTCAAGATATAATCCTCACTAAGCTTTAAGTTTGATCATTTTCCTTTCCTTTGTTGCTAGTTTGATCCCAGTTTTGATCACAATCTATAGGTACATCATTTACATAACATATACATTTCAAAGTACATGTTAATATCATACTAACATAGGCGTATAATAGGAAAGAAATTCCTAAAAATTCTTTCGATGCTTATTCGATACTAAATCCGTTTCTTACGATTCATATCAGTCTGAACCCTTCAAAGAAATATTTCTATAAAATAATCTACAACTCAGAATTCGATTTTGTTTGTTCTGACAGAAACTAGTTTCGATAAGCTTTCAACCATATAAATTAATATCCCAAATTCAACTCGAAAAATTATGACAAATTTTCAAAGTTAAATTCCAGTGCTGAATTTAGGAGCAGACTGCTACTCTGTTTTCTGACCTTTCGTCACTTAAAAATTCATATATTTTGATATACAAATCGAAATCAGTCACCGTTTGTTTTAAACGGAACTAGACTAAACCAGGAATACAATGGTATTTGGCTCACTTTCTAATCATTTTTATGGAGTTTTTGGTTAATTTCCAAACTCACTGCCAAAGACTAAAATTTTGGGCAGATTTCATAATTCACATCTTTAGCTTCCTTTAACCATTCTAACACCTCAATTTCTAATCAATTTCCACCATCAAAATAATTTTTACAAGATTTTCCCTAAAATTCCTCTTAATAACCGAATAGTTCCTCTATATTTTCCATGAATTTTTTTATCATTTCAAGCATAGAAACATCACAACAACATTTCCAACATAATTGAGCCTTAAAACATGAAATTTTAACATGCTCTTCATCAACCTTAATCACCAACTTGAACTTAGAAACAAGAAAACCATGTAAAACTTGTAACAAATGAATGAGAATTTGATGGAAAATAATTTCCTATTTCATGTCTAAACCCCAAATTCAATCAAATAGGGTTTAAAAAATCAAAAGAAATTTTTTTCATACCTTGCTTAGGTACCTCACGGCAAAGGGATAAAGATGAGCAAAATTCTATACTTTTTTATTTCTTTGATTTATGCCAAATGGCATTATATTAGTCTTATTTATAATAAAAATCTTCTTAATGGTCAAATTACTATTTTACCCTTAATATGTAATGCTCCAAAGCTTGCCACTTGTCAAAATATTCATTAAATGGTCCATGTTAAATCCTTCCAAATTAGGGCATGAAAATATTATTATTAACCTTGCCTTATCATCTAACAAAATATCTCAAATATTCGATTCGATCCGATACTCGAATTTTTTTCGAACTTAACCCTTTATAGCTTTTAACACAAATTCTGTACGAAAAATCCAGGCAACACAGAAACGTCATTCTTGGGGTAAGCTATTTAATTACGAGACTAAAATACATAATTTTCTAAATTTACAATTTAGTCCCTAAAAATTTCCTAACTTTATACTTTAGCCTCCAAACTTTTATTTTTTTTTCATTTTGGTCACTAGCCAAAATTTTGAGGTATTACAATTCTCCCCCTTTGAAAAATCCGTCCTCGAATTTTTAATACGTACCTGGTTCAAAAAGATACGGATACTGCTCTTTCATTGCTTCCTCCGTTTCCCAAGTAGCTTCTTCCACCTTGTGGTTTCTGCACAAATTTCAACCAGAGGAATCTTTTTGTTCCTTAACTATTTTAGGGTTTAGGAACGTAGTTTAGGGTTTAGGTTATAAAGTTTAGAATTTAAGATTTATGATTATAATTTAAGGTTTACTGGTTATAGTTTAGAGTTTAGGGTTAGTATTTTAAGGTTAGGAATTTAAGTTTAAAAATTTAAAACAGACATGTTTATGTAAAAAAATATATTGTATCAAATAATAACCTTTATTTAAATATGTGATTATAAATGATTATACCTAAATCTGATTACTTGTGACTTTCCACGAACATCCTAATTTCAAATATAAAATGTTGATATTTGAAACCAAATCTAATTGTTTTTTTTAATATATTATGTAATTACATGATAATATATGTTCATATTTTTTTAACCATTCGATAACGGACATATACAAGTACTCGAATCTAAATCTTTTAAAATGAGCATCATTCTTTTTTTTACTGGAATCACTAATTGGGTTCACATAAAAAGTAAATACCTAACTAAATAGGAAATATATAGATTTTATAAAGACTTTTGATATAATAGTATTAGTATAAATATAATATAGATTTAGAAAATAGGTACGTGGTTCGCTCTGGGCCGTTCTTTTCCCGTTCTCACGAATGCAGTATAAGCCGTTGGGTAAGTTTTCAAGAATTTGTTTGGAGCCATTGATTATGTGTCTCGCACGTGATCGGCGTGGACTTTTCCTTCTCAATCAATACACGCAACTGACCTAACGGCAATAATGTCCAAAATATTTTTGGCTTTTCGAGTGATTAGGCATGTAATAAAGATAATTAAACCACTTATATTTGATCTTAACTCCATCTCTTATCTTAATTAAAATCCTCGAACAAAAAGAAATTACGATTGTATAAACGTAGATAAAACTTAAAAACACTTGAGACCCCTTAGCAATCAAATAGAGCTGAAAGGAATTTAGGGATTTAAGTAGCAGTTCGTTATCATAATAGCGGCCGATGTAAAGCGGTAACGACACCGTCTGAAATTATTATTGTAAAAAAATAGTTTTCAATGATTGCAATACATTCGTTATTGTCCATAATCACGAAAAATACTACGATCGAATATACGGTCTCAACCACAATTTTAATCTCTGTAAAGGATTAATGATAGTGTGTTTTAGAAAGCCGAGTACCAAAAATAGGGTGAGTCTAAAGTGCGGAAGGTCTAGCGTGCGGCTAAAAACCGGCGAGTTTTGATACTTTTCTAAAAACTTAAAATGTTAGACTTTTTAATAACATTTTATGTTGGTTATTTTTTTCGTAATTTTTGATAAGTTTCGATACTTATTTTTTTATAACATTTTAAGTTATTGGACAAAGTATCGAACTTGTCAAATATCACAAAATAAAACAACTTAAAATATTATCAAAAAGTTAACATTTTAGGTTTTTGGACTCGCCCCAAGCGTAACGTCGTTGTTGTAAACGTTACCGGAACTAGAAAAGCAATGAAAACGTCCGCCACACTGGCAACTTGAAGAAGAGAGACAACCTCCGTGCATGTTAAAGGTTTTGTCTAATTCTTCAATAAAATGATTCAAAATAGAGACGACCTCACTGGTTGTACTAATTTTGAAAGAAAAATTCCCAACGAATTCTTTTGTAACAAAAGGAAGTCCATTCCATTTCGACAGACAATAAAATTCTGCTAAGCTTTGAACAAAACACAATGAGCAAACAGCTCTAACCAAGAACAACAGTTAGCCTCTTCATAAAAGAAAAACATAAAGTATAAGGAACATTCAAGGTTGAACTGAAGGGAAAAAAATGGAGGGCTAATTACCAAATATCAGCAGGAAAAAGAAACTTACAGTGATGTGTAGTAGGGGTGTTCATGGTAGGTTAATCGTAAACGTACCGTTTAGCCTAAACGATCGGTTAACCGTTATAACAGTTATTAACCGTAATTTGACCGTTAATAAATGATTAATTGTTAATTTTTTAGCGTCTAACCATTATAACGATTGTTAGAAATAGGTGGAAGAAAAATTGTAAGACTTTGATAGAGAGGAAGAGAAATAGAATGTTATTACAAGAGTACAAAATTGAATGAATTTTTTCCATCACTAACAATCCTTTATATAGGGCTGTAAGTGACTATTCGAAAGATTACAACTCTACATTTGCATTCATTCATCATGCAAAATTACATCTATTCATGATGTATGGTTACATCCATTCATTAATATTAAGAGTTACACCTTTTCATAAAAAGGTTAAATTATAACTTTTCAACACTCCCCTTAATTTTAACTTTTCTTGATCACGTCAAGTCTTTCACGCATTCTTCGAAAATCTTTAAACTTGAGAGGTTTTGTAAAAATGTCTGCAACTTGATCTTGAGTCTTTACAAACTTGAGTTCCACTTCCTTCTTGGCAATATGTTCTCTAATAAAATAATATCTGGTGTCAATATGTTTGCTTCGATCATAGAACACCAAATTCTTTACAAGTGCTTGTGCAGACTTGTTATCAATGCAAATTTTAGTAGGTCCTTCTTGTGGCAAGTGAAGTTCTTTCACTAATCTTTTAAGCCAAATGACATGGCAAGTACAAGAAGTTGCTGCCACATATTCTGCCTCACCGGTGGAAATTGTCACAATGGGTTGCTTTTTTGAACTCCAAGAGATACAACAATCTCCCAAGAAAAACACAAATCCTGATGTGCTTTTTCTATTATCAATGTCTCCGGCAAAATCACTGTCACAAAATCCCATGAGTTGAAAGTCATGAGAAGATGAGTAAAATATCCCAAAGTCAATAGTACCTTTTAGGTAACGAAGAATCCTTTTAGCAGCCTTCATGTGAGTTGATGTAGAAACTTCCATGTAGCGACTCACTACACCAACTGCAAATAAGATATCAGGTCTTGTACAAGTCAAGTATCTCAAAATTCCTACAAGACTTTTGAAGAAAGTCGTATCTTCCTTTATTCCATCATTGAACTTTGATAACTTTACTCTGCACTCTATTGGAGTATCAAAAGGATTGTAATCGAGCATTTTGAATTTCTTCAACGCTTCTTTTGCATAGCCCTTTTGTGAGACGAATATTCCATCTTCAGATTGTTCTATTTCTAGGCCCAAATAATAACACATTAGACCCACATTAGTCATCTTGAAGACAAGTGACATATCCTTCTTGAATTCTTCAATTAAATTGGGATTGTTACTTGTAAAAATCAAATCATCCACATACAGACAAACTATCAAGATATCTCCAACATCTTTTATTTTAATATAGAGTGCATGTTCATGTAGGCAACGATCAAAACCATTATCTTGAAAACACTTGTCGATGCGGCTGTACCATGCACGTGGTGCTTGTTTCAACCCATATAATACCTTTTTCAACCTCATACATTTATCTTCTTGCCCTTTGACTTTGTATCCTATGAGTTGTTCAATGTAAACTTCTTCTTCTAAGAAACCATTAAGAAATGCTGATTTCACATCAAGTTGATGGATTTCCACTTCTTTTGAGTCGCTAGAGAAATAATCAATCGAATGGTTTCAATTCGAGCAACTGGGGCAAAGACTTCATTATAATCGATCCCATGCTTTTGCTTATAACCTTTAACAACAAGTCTTGCTTTGTATCTCACCACTTCTCCACTTGCATTCTTCTTTTTCTTGAAAACCCACTTGACCCCGATAGCTTCATGACCTTTTGGAAGTTCTGATAACTCCCAAGTGTTGTTCTTCTCAATTGATTTTATTTCTTCATCTATGGCGAGTCTCTAACTTTCATCTTTCACAGCATCACCGAAGTTAAGTGGCTCACTATCTACAAAATGAGAAAACAAGTTATTGATAGCTTCAGTGGAGTCGTACAAATCCCTGACACTTCTGAATTTGTGTGGTCTTTCACTTGAGCTTTCTCCATAACTAGACCTTTCTTCGAAAGTCTCTTCATGGATCGGAGCAGGTGAAGGTGGAGGAGTCATGTCCTGTGAAGGAGTCGTGTCCTGAGGAGGGTTCACAACTTTTGGTGGAGTCACATCTTATTCTTTCGCAAAATATGAAAAGAAATCACATGATTGTTCTTCTTGTGCCTCCTAATTCCAACTTGCTTGTTCATCAAACTCAACGCCACGACTTATAATAATCCTCCCATTGTTTGGATTGTACAACTTGTAGCCTTTGGTGTTTGAATCATAGCCAATGAAAACATATTTAGAGCTTCGATCATCAAGTTTTAATCTTTCTTGGTCGGGTACATGTGCATAGGCAATGCTACCAAACACCCGAATATGTCTTACACTTGGCTTTCTTCTGCTCCAAGCTTCTTGAGGAGTCACATTATCCACATTCTTTGTTGGCGAGTGATTGGATAGATAAACTGCACATGAAACAACTTCGGCCCAAAATGTCTTGGGCATATTCTTTGCCCTCAACATACTTCTTGCAATGTTAAGAATAGTCATATTTTTCCGTTCTGCAACTCTATTTGTTGTGGGGATCTGGGCACTGTCAAAGGACGACGAATTCCATTTGTTTCACAAAAATTATTGAATTCATTAGAAGTAAATTCACCTCTTCTATCGGACCTTAGAGATTTTACTCACAACCACTTTCTTTTTCAATAAGTGCTTTAAAATTTTTAAAAGCAACAAAAGCTTCAGATTTCTGCTTTAAGAAGTACACCCAAGTCTTCCTACTGTAATCATCAATAAAAAGCAAGAAGTATCTACTTTTACCAAATGATGGCGGTTTGATGGGTCCACATACATCAGTATGAACAAGTTGAAGAGGCTCGATCGCTCTTGACATTGCTTCTTTTGGGAAACTTGACCTTGCATGCTTGCCTAAAAGACATGCTTCACACAGTTGGTTAGGGTGACTAATGGTTGAAATTCCATTTACCATCTTCTTTTCTCTGAGCATTTTGAGGGCTCCAAAATTCAAGTGACCAAATCTCATGTGCCAACACCAAGCTTCATTTTCCACGCTAACCTTCAAGCACTTTACATCGATCGTCTTGAGATTCAACAATAACATTCTATTCTTTGACATTGATACTTTATCAACCAAGTTGGCATACTTATCTTTTATCCAAAGACAACAATCTTTCATGTGAATTTTATAACCCTTTTCAAGGAGTTGTCCCAAACTCAGAATATTATTTTTTAGCTTGGGCACATAATAAACTTCGGTAATAAGGCTATGGCTCTCATCCTTTAGAGAAATTAAAATTGTTCTTTTCCCTTGGATTTGGACTTGCTCCGTTGTCAAGGTACCATGTGCTTGCATCATTGTTCTCCTCATTCTTGAGTGCTAGCAACAAGGTTGGTTCTTCAACATCTTATTGATCTTCAATGAGATTGACCCTCTCCCCATTTCTGCTTTCATTTTGGCATTCCCAAGAAAAATGACCAAATTTCTAACAATTATAACATTAAACATCGGACTTGTCATGCCTCTTTTCATTCAATCTTTGATAATTGAATCTTCCTCTTCCTCTTGATCTTCCTCGACTTCTTGATAATGAACTTACATCATTGTTTGTACGATTTTTACGATCACTTCTTCCACATCCTTGTTGGCCATAACCTCGACCTTGTCCACATCCTCGTCCCTTTTGATTCTTTTCTTCTCGATTGTTTTTCAAAAATACCTTGGCTTTGAGGGCTTGTTCAATGGACTCATCTTGTCTTCTGTTGAATCTATCTTCTTAAGCTTGCAAATCACCCATAACTTTTTCAATAGTCATAGAGTCTAAATCTTTTGACTCAATGACACAAACCACATAATCAAATTTGGAGTCAAAGAACGAATGATCTTTTCAATCACACAAATATCTTCTAAAATTTCTCAGTATCTCTTTATTTGGTTAACAATAGCCACCACCCTTGAGTAATAATTCGAAATGGACTCGGATTCCTTCATCTGTAAGGTTTCAAACTCACATCGTAATACTTGGAGTCGAACCTTCTTTACTTTGTCAACTCCTTGAGGGCGAGAGCTTGTTGATCCTTCATCATTGTTTTCGTCAAAGCCTCATTTTCTTGTCGTGACAATGACGCCTCGTCTTGAGGAGACTCATAACCCTTGTGAGTGATCTCCCAAGTATCTTGTGCCCCAAGTAAAGCCTTCATACGGAGACACTAATTTTCATAATTGTCTTTTGTAAGACGAGGAAATTAAAATGGAAACATACCATTGTTGGCCATCTTCTTTTACTATCAAATCAAGCTCTGATACCACTTTGTTAGAAATAGGTGGAAAAAAATTATAAGACTTTTATAGAGAGGAAGAGAAATAGAATGTTATTACAAGAGTACAAAATTAAATGAAATTTTTCCATCACTAACAATCCTTTATATAGGGTTGTAAGTGACTATTTGAAAGATTACAACTCTACATTTGCATCCATTCATCATGCAAAGTTACATCTATTCATGATGAATGGGTACATCTATTCATTAATATTAAGAGTTACACATTTTCATAAAAAGGTTAAATTATAACTTTTCAACAATGATTAATCGTTTCTCAACGTTTCGATTACATGTTAACCTGTAATCTATCACAAATTTTTTTCACATGTTCACTACTTTTTTTGAGAATAATGAAATTATCTCTCTGATTTCAAAAAAAGAAAATACTTAAACACAAACTTCATGCTTATTAAAAAATACTTATAAGTTAAACATTAATCATATTTTTTAACGGTTTAGTTAATCGAAATCGTGTAAGGTTTATTTTGCACACCCTAATATGTCAGAGCATAGTTTTACATTTATTTTCTGTAATTTTATGCCTCAAGGTTGCCGGGCTTGAAACCCAGATTTAAAATGTAGTCGTAAGAACTGAGAGTGACCCAAAATGGTGAGAGGGGTTATAATGGACGGTTTTGATCCTGTTCAACTATCGTTTATTTTAAATCCAAGGGTGGAGAATTCTTTTTTTTTTTTGCTTTTGGAAGGAGGAAATCTTTTGTTTTGAAGGAGCGGCGGGCCGATTAGTCCCTGAAACTTTCTTATTAACTCAAATTTTTGGGAATCTCTTTTATTAACCGACACTAAAATATTTTCTTCCAAATGTAAATGAAGTAAAAGTCGAGGTACAGTAGAAATGTATCTTAATTTCTCGATATCAGATAATAAAGATTATAAATCAGATCAATATAAAGTTGATGTTTTAATTTGAGTTTTATGAATTTTGAGAAAAATTAAATTAGAAATAAAAAAAAGATAAGATAAAGAGAAGCATTTTAGTAATGATTATGTCGCAAACAATGACCGACGGTGATTGAATGATGGTAGAGAAGGATATGCCTTGACAAAAAACAAAATATTAAGTTAAATTCATAAATAAAACTACTCAAAATGCACAGATTTTCTACTATCGTCAGACAACTAATAATTGAGTGACTAAACTAACTAAATTCTAAATTTTGGGTGATCAAAACAGAAAAAAAGATAAATTTGAGTATCTAAATGTGTATTTTACCCTAAGATTAATTATCATTAATAAAAAAATATTTTATATTTTGTTATCCGCATTTATACCAATTTAACTCATACACCAAATCACTAACTTTAACTTAATCAGAAGCTTAATATATATGTAGTATACCTATTTTCCCTAATGAATTCCATTTCCATGACGGCCAGCAGCAATAATTCCACATGCAATATAAAAGTCAAAATGTTGATTGCCTTCTTTCATTGTGTGTCAAAAAAGATTACACATGCTCTAAAAAGCATTAAACATCATCATAAGAAAGCCTACTTCACAGCAAAAAAAAAAGTAGAGAATCAAGTGTATGATATTTGATCATAACATTTTTTTACCAAAACCTAATATTAAAATATTGAACCAATATGGTTGGTCCAACTGGTAAGCAGCTTGGTACCGCTTAAGCAGATTTTGAGTTCGAGGCCTTATGCATACAGAATTTTTCACTGAAAACTCGCTCACCAAAGCGAGGTGTGGAACGCAGATCGGTCGGAATTAGTCAGAACAAAGCTCTTGGGAACGGGAAGAGCAATAAAAAAATCAAAATATTGAACTCAAAGTTTGGAAACTAATGAGTTCAACCCTTAAGCTTCAATTTCAAAAGCTGGACATTTGATAGAACCCATTGAAATGTCAATTTCAATCAGATTTTCTTCCTCATTTATTTCTGCCAACAGTTCCACAAGCTCTTGCTGCTGGAAAATAGATTCTGGCAAGAAAGTTGGCAAATTGGACTGCACATTTTGTTTTGGTTCTTCAATATTCAAACCAGTGGTGTCATTGCTTGGAATAGCAATTTCAATGAGACCATCTTCTTCTTCATCATCATCTTCTGAGGTTAAATATTCATCAATTTTTTCAGGGTTTTGCTCCACATTACCTGAAACCATCCAGTTCAGCTCACCATCTTCACTGCTTCACTCTCTGAAGTCAAATCCAGTGATCCATCAACTTGAAACTCATTCAAAACGCCATTCTCAGCTCCTCGGGCAGCATCTGGAACAGTATTTTTCACCAGTACTGGCTGCACTGCTTCATCTTCAAGCACCACCTTTGTTTTCTGGGAGAGTTTGACTATGAAACTTGATGAAACCAAGACTGTTGTTGTGAATAGGATGGCATAGAATCCTAGACCAAGGAAACAAGTCAAAACAATTGAAGGAACAAGGATTGAAACACAAAGTAGATAGGGTTTGAAGAGATGGAATGGAGAACAGACATGGTTCTTAGTTGCTATTTCCACCATGTTCAGATGTTGAAAGTGGCAAATAAAAGAGAGCAAAAGCAGTAAAGGATCTTTTAAGACTTTGGGTTCTTTTTATTTTCATAAAATGAGACCTCATTTACCAAGGAGTGAAGGAGTTTGCTAGAAATGAGGATATATTGGTAGCCTTTATTTGCCTCTTGGATTAGCATTACTTGAAAAATGATAAAAAAGAAACAGCTCAGTTAGCCTTCTGTGTTGCATAAAGCTCAAGTGCTTTGTTCTCATCTGAAAGTGACTTGCTTTGTGAGAAAAAGAAGACTCTTTTCCCATTAAGCTCAACTAGGTTTGGAATTGCAAGCCATGTGCAACACAATGTTTACCCACATGACACTATACAATTCTTAAAAACTAAAAAGGCTTTCTACCAAAAAAACCTGAAAGCCTTAATTTTTAATTTAACCCTCGAGTTATATATTTTTGCAATATTAACCCGGAAAGGCTTTCTGTTGGTAACTTTTGCTTTTTCGATAAATAGGGATGAAATAATAGTTTAGTCGTGAAAGTGAATAAAAAACTTTAGATAATTAAGTGAGAAAATAAGTATGTTAGAGTTTGTGACCCACATTTTGTCTTGATCAAGTCCAATTGCTGAAGATATAAAATATTGATAAAGTGCGATCCGTCGGACGAATACTATTATATGTGAATCAAACCACTAATATAGTGAAAACAAACTTTTATTACTTTAAAGTCTTGATTGACATCAAAATCAGAATTTCAATCCGGTCAATTCCTTCCTAGACATCAATCAAGCCACTAGTATATTTAGAACTTCATACCTTGTAATCCTAGTGAACAAATATCATCTACAAACCATTCAATAAAAAGGGTTTTATTCATGATTTTGGTCTCTAAATATATTCATTTTCACACTTTTGTAAACTATCGTCTTCATATCTTGTAATTTCCTATTGAATATATTGAGAGGAAATGATAATTTAGGTATCAAAGTGGACAACATGTATAGTTTAGGGGTCAAATCATAAATTGGGAGAAAAAAAGGACTTTGGCAGAAAGGGGAAAGGTAGTCTGTCCTTTTCACAAGAGGAACTCCTTTTAATTGATTTACTGTCTTTCCTTTGCAAGTAAATAACCCCAAAGGCAAATAACATGAGGGCTCAAAAAGCCAAAACATCAAAATTGGAAGGTAGGCAATAATAAAAACCAAACATGATAATAAGTAATAATGTCAGACATTTCACCGATTTTCATTTGTCTGCAATAAAATCCAACAACATGCAATGATGCTACATGTTACTCCATTTCCTGCTGCTGCAAGCCCCTTCAAAGTTTAGTTTCTTTATTTAACCATCGATATTTGATTTATTACCTGACTAATTTGAATTAAATTTTGTAGAGATCAAATATAGGAACAACCCTCTTAACTCAATTTTCTTCATTTACAACACTAGGATTTAAATTTCTGATCTCGCTTAAGGGACCTAACACCTCATCCCGCTATACCAACTGATTGTTGGTTCAAAGTCTATAGTCTTTAATGTTAGAACCAAACCATAACTTAATATAAAATCTAACTAAGATTTGTTATGCCAAATCATCACGAATAAAATATTAGATTTCAGAATCGTACCTAAATTAATTGATAAATTGAAAACCTTAATCTTGATGTTGAAATTACAAATCTTTGATATTGGTATTTCAAGAAGATATGCTATCTTTTTGTCATAAAACTCTGTGACGGGGAATGAGAGAAAAATAACTTAACATATTTCTTTGGGACCACTACCTCTTTATATAATTAGTTATTAAATTAACTATTAAGTATTTATAATTCTGTCCCTCGTCAAATTATAAATATATCTTATAACATCTATATATTTATTTTTATGACACTTTAATACTTTTAGCACACCTAATATAATTGGTCATTTAACTTTATATCATACCTTATAATAACATTATAAACTATACATATGTGCCTGTTTCAATCCAACATTTAATGGAAGAAGAGATGGTTGTTTTGGTTGGTAGCGTCAGATACCCACTGCTCCACTGTTTCTTGCAATCACTCGCAGCAATCAATCAATGCAATTAGCTAAACGACAAGATACATGGAACTTAAATGCATGAGGAGACAGATGCACTTGAAATCTTCAATATCTTCAAAAACAACCAATGAAAATGATTAAGCTATCGATTATGTTGATTTCCCTCAATGATTTCGTACCCAAATCTGATAATTTAGTGCATTTCCTGTTGAAATCAAACAATAAACCAGCTCATATGTTAATCGGGTACACATGTAGGTGACTTGGCATGTGCAAACAGGATGATGTAAATGAAAGAGGAAAACGAAGTCCTTGTTTTGGTCTGTGTCTGAATGGTTTGATTGCCTTTACCATAACCATTAAAGTTGTTACAATGTTTAATACTGAGAAAACACTTTATTTTCAAAAAGAAAATATTTCATTAGAGCAAAAATTTTTTGGGTAGAAATTATTCCAAAAAAAATTCATGTTCTAGATGTGAAATTTTTATTTTTCATAAATGGATTTAATTCAAACTTTAGAGATTAAAATTTTAGAGTTTTAAATTTTAGGTTTAATATTAGAATTTAGAGTTCACAATTTATGTATTAGAGTTTACGATTTGTGTTATATTTGATACACAATATGTGTAAAAAATTACACAACACTTCCTATTTATACTATACAATCTAAAATTTAAATATCAAATCCTAAACTTTACTCCTTAAACCCTAAACCCTACAACCTAAACCTCAAGATGTTTACATAAGTTTGTGTATCAAAGTTCTTCCCTTAAGATTTTAGAGTTTGTGATTAGAAATTTAAGTTTTATGTCGTGGAATTTAAAAAAATATACTTGTGTAATAAAAATTTACACCAATATTACATCAATTATTATCTGTTTAATAATTTGGAATTTACGATAACATATTAGATTTTCTTTTGCTAACATGTCAAAATAAATAGTAACCATATACCTAGTGAAAAAGAAAAAGGGTATTAGGTTGATCATCATTAATAAACAAGGATGTAACTAGGATTGAATTTTTTAATAGTTTTAAATGTGATTATAGTGTAGTATCTGATTATACTTCATACATATTTTTAATTATTTGGCAATGCACATATCTTACAGACAAAACGATTTGAACTCGAGTCTTCTAGGGTGAACATTATCATTTTTTCCACTGGAATCACTTGTTGGGTTTAACTAGGATCGATTTTGAAGGAGAAAACTGCATAAAAACCTAAAAAAGTATTTAAATGAAGATAATTAATGAAATCAAAGCTTAATTTAACTATAATCAAACGTACAAGGACCTAAGTTTTTATTAAAACAAGAAATTGAGAGAGTCATGGGCGCTTCCTGTATCTCACTGGGCTTCGTAACTATTCATCTACCCACCCAATCATGCATCCTCTTATAGTTTTCACCGTCACAACTACGATAAAAGCCATCGTCTTGGACATTCCAATGCAACGGCCTCTGTTTAAGACGACGGCAAGCCTTGCTTTCGTTTATATAAACTCCGGGTTTAAAAATATCGAACGTCTTGACCTTATCACCGTACTTAAAGATGCTATAGAACAACGTCTTGTGCCAAAAGCTAGGATGGAAACGGAACTGGAACTCGCTGTACGTTCTTCCAGACGGTATGCTCTTGGAGATCATTGGTTTTCGACTTTTCATTCACGAGTAGCGGCGGAGCATCGCCGGACATCCGGTCGAGTATGTGAATGTGGTACAACTTTTCCCATGGATAATACCCTAACCCCGGTTGGCGGTTGAGCCATTACCGGCAGTATCAATGTTAGAATCACAAAGCTGTCTCTTCCAACTTCAGACATGATTCGTTATTGTTTTAATATCTATCATGTATGAGCAAATTTTATGACTTATATGATCTTATCTGTGGTATCCTAAAAGAAAGGTCTTTTATTAGTTAGTTTACTTTTTTTTTGAAACCAGAAGAATACATGAGAATCTCACAAAGATGGTTTCTTGGCTTACAAGTTACAATGCATGGAATGGGTCAATTTCACCAAAATCACATATTCTTCCTGCATCAGTGCCTTTCCATCAAGCAAAAAATGTAAGTTGTGATGTAAAAAATGCTTAGAATTTGTAAACCATCAGTGTTGTATAAATTATAGGCTTAAATGAAAAATAGGTGCCTAAAGTATGCATTTTTTAAACTTTAGGTGCATAAAGTTTTTTTTTTTTTTGTAAAAATAGGTGCCTAAAGTTTTTAAAGTTATAATTTTAAGTGCCTCGGGGTTAACTGCCGTTAAAAAAATCTTGGTAGCCAATTATAATGTGACACATTGCAAGTTTTATTTTTTATTTTTAATTTTTTTTAAAAAAAATTGAAATTTTCAAAAAAAGCCCCCAAATTTCTAAAATTCCAAATAAGCCCCAAATTCATAAATTCTTAAATCCCTCAATCCGGCCACTCCTGCCGTCGTTGGCCACGATTCCGGCGATGGAATGGAGCGTCCTCCCCTCTCCCAAACACCCATGCACCAATCGTCGTCGTTCAGCCGCCGCTCGTCGCAAATCGTTCGAATGAAATTTTAAATATTTCGGCCTTCGTTCAGCGTTTTGCACGACTTCGGTCGATTTTCCGTTGATGGGATGATAGGGTAAACGACCGTGGTGGTCCGGCGACGGATGTGGTCGGCGGCGGCGGCGCCATCGGCTATGAAATCCACTCAAATCGTGATTTGAGTTTTGGTGAGTTAGGGATTTCGAAATTAAGGGCTATTTTGTGAATTTTAGAATTTAGGGTTTTTTAAATAAGTTTAAAAAATAAAATAAATTAAAAATAAATAAAAAATATATATTTTTTAAAAAAATTGACGGAAAGTTAACCATGAAGCACCTAAAATTATAACTTTGAAAACTTTAGGCACCTATTTTTACAAAAAAAAATATTTTAGGCACCTAAAGTTCAAAAATGGTATACTTTAGGCACCTATTTTTTTATTTAAGCCTAAATTATATATATATATATATAATTTATACTCGATAAGGTAGAATTCTATTATTAAAAGGTGAAGCAAAACAGTAAATATTCGAAATCAACAAAAGAACATTACATACCAATAGGCTGGTATAAGCGGAAAGCAACTTAATATCACTTAAGTAAGTCTCAAGTTCGAGATCTTGTGTATGAATAAAATCTCAGCCGGAACTTACCTACCAAAGTCAGGTGAACAATGCAGGTCGATCCGAATTAATCTGGACAATACCTTAGAAAACTAAGAGGACAACCTAAAACAAAAGAACAATACATCTGAAAGCCATCCGATGGTTGGCTTTTGACTTTGCGCCAATACATATTTAAAATTGATAACATATTTTACATATTTTACCTATTTTAAATTGTAGTTAGCTATTAGTTGTGTTGTTACTAAGCAATATTATTAATAAATAAATATATTTCACATAATTTGTCAAAGTGTTTCAAATAATGAGAAATTTTTATGTTTGTGTCCTGTTTGCACTATTTTCAGGTGTTGGAAAGCATTATCAAATTATATATATTCAGCTTAACAGTGTAAGAAGCCGTTGAATTTTAATTTTTTTTAATTAAGTCTAAATATTTTATACCCAATTAAACATTTGTATCAAGAAGTTGAATCAATTAAGCTCTTAAACCAAAAAATTGAATCAATTAAGCTTTTTGACCAATAAATCTTAACATTTTTTTAGATTTGTTGGTGCACTGTGACACAGTGTTTCAACTTGACATTTTTCAGAATTTTTTATTTTATTTAGAATTCTTTAAAAGTTCTAAAATTCTAAAAAAAACTTATAAAATTTATAAAAAAATATTTTTTGATTTTTTTTTGCAAATGCAACAAGATATAATTGTAGTATATCATGTGCCGGTAATATCTAAAGAAAAAACTGTTAAAATTTAATTGTTAAAATTGGTTAAATGATTTAATTGATTCAATTTATTGGTTCAAAGACTTAATTGGGTGCAAAAAATTCAGGAGCTTAATTGATTTTTTCAAGACTTCAAAGACTTC
Source organism: Hibiscus mutabilis (assembly GCA_019671005.1). Lineage (NCBI taxonomy): Eukaryota > Viridiplantae > Streptophyta > Magnoliopsida > Malvales > Malvaceae > Hibiscus > Hibiscus mutabilis. Next base: position 39,411,897 of record CM033739.1, read on the forward strand.
TTATCAATGGCGGGTGGTAGAAGGACTTGTGGGAGCCACGATCCCCCCAAAAATTTTAAAATTGAAAAAATATAAGTTGATATAATGATAAATTTGTTATTTAGTACCCTAATATATATATAATTTATTGTTGACCCCATAAATTTATACAATTTTAAATGCCCCTCTATAAATAAAGTTGAGTTTCATCATTGTTTCTTACACCCTTAAGCCTATATATTTTTACACTTTAATAATTCATCTAGTTTATGAAAATCTTGACACATTTTTTATTGTATTTGTTAATGTTATTTTCCCTTCTTCTTTTGTATAATCTTTAATATCATATTTATTGATCGACTAATTCAAATCAGGTACTATAGAGACACATTATAAGGACGATTCTCCACTCAATTTATTTCATTCATGATATCAATGATTTAAGTCTTAAATTTTATTTAAAAGACCTAGCATCTCATCTTATTAGATCGACTAATAATTAAATTCATGTTATCGTTTTTAATGTAATATTTTCATATTTCATTCATTGCTTCAACTAATCTCATATTTTACATTCTCCCATGTTTGTTTGAACTTTCAACCAAATAAATTTTAAAATGTTAGTCAGAGCATCATATTCTCTACTTTACTTAAACCTCAAACATTGCAGTTCTATTTTGAAAAATCAATACAATTAGCCGAAAGGCAAAAGACAAAGGATACATATACATGTGCCAATTGCCATTAAAGATAAGTTTTACCCTTTGAAATGTCTCATACACTTGGTTTTTTATGGATAATTATTCTAGGTACCAGTGCACTTGGTTTTAGGGTTTAGAGATTTTGTTTAGGGACTAATGTTTATGGGTTTTAATGGGCGAGTTTTAAATTTAAGGAGTGTGGTATTTAGAAATGCTGGTGGATTAAATTTAGAAGGTTTTTCACTCATTTACTGTAAATTTAAGATGACAGTTACATGATTTGAATCACTCATTTACTGCATATTTAATATGACAATTTCATAGTTTAAATCATACTTAACATGACAGTTACAGACAAATTAATTTATTTGTCATTATTGCTGTGAGTGATTTATCGATTTTACCCCCAACTTTCATCCTATAAATAGAATGCTTCATATTCACTTTTAATGCATCTAAAAAACATTCTCACGTGTTTCATGCTATCGAAAAGAGATGGGCAATACCACTTTGCCCAACTTCAAAATTCGGGTGTACGAATTTTGAAGGTGCTGTGTTAACCTCGGGGACATCGTCCAGTGCAACGATTACACTAATCGGGCGAATTTGCTTTTAAGGCAGTGGTCACACCACGACACAACAAATGGTTCGATCTTTTTCAATTTGCTTTATTTCATCCAGTAAATGCTATCGATTTCATTTCGCAGTTATATTTCCAACAATTTAGAAGTAAATTCCATTGCTATTGAAACATGGTTAAAATGTAAAGCAAATTCAGCTTTTGAGAAAGCTCTTCTGAGTGATATGCACACCATAAATCGTCAGCGTCAATGTGATGTGGTTGTATGAATTGTGTTTTGAGATGGTTGAGATTGTTAAATTTTTGGATGCCTTATCGAATAAATTTCTGGTTGCCTTATCAAATTAAGTTGCATTTATGGGTGCTAATAATCTCTTTTAATGAAATTAATAGAATTTATAATTCCTTGTGACGGTTACGATTTTTCAACGCCAAGTAAAATTCGATGAAGGAAAAAAATCACGAATAAATATCATATTTATTCAAATATAAAGATTTTGAAAATCGATAAGAGAATGATTGTATAATCAGTTGAAAATTACAACGTTTGATTAAAGTTAAACAATTGTTTCATGGCTTTGAGAATTCATGATGAGTTTCTTTTATGATAGTTTTTGAATTTCGATGTTGCGAATGAAAAAAAAGTTGGATTAAGAGGGTTGTCCTCATGTTGGACCCTTGAAGTACCTTATCCAAAATTGTCGGAAAATATGAATAAAGTGTGATGCTAAGAAGCTAATTGACTCATGGATTTGTTGGCATAAATACTATTATGGGCAACGAACAATGATAAGGTAAGCTCTACGAATGAGTATGAGAAAAATACTGTTAGATTAAGAATTCTTCAATCAAACATCCTTATCAATGCATTGATTTGATTATCACGATATTGCAAAAAAATCCTAAATAAATTATTGGAAAGTATTGTAATAGTACATAATGTACATGTCTAGGATTAGTTCTATGATAGGCTTGGTATATAAGTGCGACCAGTGCACCACCTCTCTTTCTTAGATACCTACCTTGTGCATTATTCAATAATATGCTCATTATTCTAATTTATAAAAATATGACTAAATGATACTCTTTAATTTAATGCGGAAGTTAAAGAGTGATATTTGATAAATCTTATTAAGATAAATTTATTTGGTCATAGTAGATGGAAATCTTTTGTGGTATCTTCAAGTCAATAATTTTGACTAATATAAATAAAAACATGATAGACACCAGTTCTACTAAAAGATGCTTGTAGCTATTAAATCTCTTTGAATTCCTTTCCTAAGGAAAGGAAAGAAAAGAGATGGACTATCTTAGGAGTTCTGTTGAAATCTCTTGTAATAAACTTGAGATAATTTTCTTGTAGTTAGGAAAAGTTAAAAACTCTTCATAAATATTTGTATAATATTTTGAACCACTTCTAATGAAGAACTAGGAAAATTAAAATTCCTTTTAAATTTGAAAAATGTCATGAACGACTACTGATGAGATATAAGAAATTTTATAATCGTTTGAGATAATGCATACTGATCTTAATGATTAATAACTTCTCAAAACTTTGAAAATATATTCATGTGTAAACAAGATTTGAGTTTGTTTAAACATAGTTTTCTGTTTAAAACTTATAGCAAACTTTACTCTAGTATGATTGAGTATTTGTTTACACGTTGTCCAAGACACTTATTGATTTATTTTTATCTTAAAAATGTTAGAAATATGGGGTGTCTTAAAATGATGATTAAAGTTAGAGAGAAACGTAGTTGATCCTCTTACCAAAGGTTAAAGTCGAAAGTTGGTTCTATATTCGTGGAGGGGATGGGTCTAAAGCCCATTGGTTAAGGAATTCATGGTGGATACACAACTTAGTTATCTAAGTTCAATGTGGTCAAACGAAACCATGGAAAGACTCATAGTGTACATTTCTACCTACCTAATTGCTCTTAATAAATTCATAGTCCAATCTTTGGATGGTCTTAGTCAGAAAGACTTGATGAATTTACCGATTTTGGATGAATATCTACTATTAATAAGTTCATAACCCAGTGTTGAGTGTGTGGCCCTATCGCGAAGGACTAGATTAACTTACCGCTAAGAAGGATGAGTTCTATACTCTTAATAAATTCAATATAAAAAATTTGGGTGATCCTATTTGAGAAAGACATTTTGAATTCACCGATAAAAAATGTTGAGTTTTATTCTTAACGAATTCTTATCCTAGAGTTTAGGTGGCTGATTTATAATGAACTTGAAGAATTCACCTAATTTATTGTGAGGTTGAGTTTAAAGAAAAACTCTTAATGATTTCGTAACCCTAATTCGGGTGGTTTATGTTGAGATAGACCTTATGAAATTACCTACGTTCTGAAAAGGATTTGCCACCTTCTATGAAAGACATTGAGCTGTCTTTCTAGTACACTTATTAGAATCCTGAGGTATGGCTATATATATATATATTTATACATATATGTATAAATATATTTGTTGATTTATCGCGGACAGAGTAGGTGAATGAGGTTAGTCGTGTGTCATGGGTTTATCCCTATCTTTATGAGTTCAAGATTCGTTCACTTGTCAAAGAGAATGATCGCTCATTGTCACTATATAATAGTTCCAAATACGTTCACTAGTACTTAAGCGGCTAATTTCGCTATTGCTCTTCTCATGGTTTATCTACTTCAAATTCATTTTATTTGCGCATTTGTGGGAGAATGTTAGAAATGCTGGTGGATTAAATTCGAATGGTTTTTCACTCATTTACTGCAGATTTAAGATGACAGTATCATGGTTTAAATCATACTTAATATGACAGTTATAAACAAATTAATTTGTTTGCATTATTGTTATGAGTGATTTGTTAATTTTACCCCAGCGTTCAGCCTATAAATAGAATGCTTCATATTCACTTTTAGTGCATCTCAAAAACATTCCCATGTGTTTCATGCTATCGAGAAGAGAGAGGCAATACCACTTTGTCCAACTTCAAAATTCGGGTGTACGAATTTTGAAGGCGTTGTGTTAACCTCGGGGGTCATCGTCCAATGCAGCGATTACACAAATTGGGGTGAATTTGCTTCTAAGGCAGTGGTCATACCACGACACAACAAATGGTTCGATTTCTTTCAATTTTCTTTATTACATCCAGTAAGTGCTAATTGTTTAATTTCGTAGTTATATTTTTAACAGTTAGAATTTAGGGTTTAGCGTTAATATTCAGGGTTTATAGGTTAAAACTTAAATCCCTAACTATATTACTCTAAAACTAAACACTAACCTCTAAACCCTAAATTCTAACCCTAAACCCTAAATCATAAATTCTAAACCCCTACACTTAAACACCTAAAACTAAGATGCTTGTGAAAAAATTTTGTTTCCATCGTCCGTGCATGAGATATTTTCTCTTTTTATTGTATTATGGTGATCATATGGTAGTATTTGTTTATAGTTTTCCTTAATCCTTTAATAAGACACATTTTATAGAAAAATTGTTCAAACATGAATCTTCTAGTATAAACATCATCTTCTTTTTTTACCGGGATCACTCGTTAGATTCCATGCCCTTGGTTTTCTCAAATAATAAGAAAATGGAAATATTAATATTTTATCTTTAAACTATCAAATTAAGACTTCAACATCATAATATTATCAACCTCATAGTTTTAATTGGATTGACATAGCTATTACTATAAAATATAAAGGATTAAGAATTGAACATGCATTTTAGTAATCTAATTAAATTATAATATATTATCTTAATTTGATTTTAAATTTAGATAGACTTATGCACGCATGCAAATTTACATACTACGTTACTCAAATTCGAATCATTAAAAAAACAACTTCAACCTTTTACACTAAAACTACTCGATAAATTCAAAATTAGAACATAGACTTGCTTACGTGTGTTGTGACGAACGTACTTGAATGTGCCAATCTTCAGAAATTGTGAAGATTTAAGACTTTTTTCTATTTTTATTTCTTAAAAAGAAAAACCATCATCATTTCCCCCCAAGAGAATCTATCACTCCATCCTCTCCCCTAAAAACAACAGCAAAAAGAAAACCCTGGTAAAGCTGTATATTCTTCCACATGTTTCAAAACCATGGAGATCCCGGTAAAGCTGAAGCATCCCATAATCTTAGCACTCACTCTTTCACTTACCCTTTTACCCATCATCTTTTTTTGCACCCTCTTTTCTCACCATTTTAACCTACTTTTGGCCTGTTCTGCTCTCCACCGCTCTCTTGTTTCCGTCATCATCTTTGGGAAAACCTCCGCTCATTCCGCCACCTCTGACTCCGATCCGGTGGATAAGGCCGGTGCAGTCCTTCTTGACTACGTTGCCGGCGAACCAACCCAACTCACTGTTGACACTTATAAGCCTGAGTAGGAACTTTCAACTCTCTAGTCTCTACTGTGTAATCTCCAACTCTTTGCTGTGTAACTTCTCCCTTTTTCCTTTTATTTTCTGCTAACTGTAAATTTTGTGAGGACAATAATTAATTAATTAATTAATTAATTACTACTTACTTGTTTTTTGTATTTTTTATTCGTCCTCACTGATCCAATCCGTGTAATATATGCGTTTTCACTTTCAAAAAATTAAAAAGTAAATATTATCGTATAATTACATTAAAATATTAAAAAAAACTTATTAGATTACCCTGGCAAATGTCAATCAAAGGACTTGTTATATTGAGAATTTGAGATCCGTTTTGTTGGCTCGGATTTATTTTATTTTTTGAATTCTCTATTTTAATTTGATTTGATTCCTAATTCTATATTAATTTTAAATTTGTATTGTAGTGTATTTTAAAGTCTTATCGTGAAATAAATGCTAAAGTATATTTAGTTTTTAGACGTTTAAAGCTCTTTTTGTAAAAATTAGTGATTAATATTTTATTTCATTACATTTTAAAATTGATCTGTTGAGTATCCTAAAAAATTTGATGCAATGAACATATGACATGAAGCCTATCTTTTAATTTTATTTATTTTAAAAAATCATAAAATTTTTAATTTTCTCAAAACTATCTCGAATTTTCATTTTTCATAAAAAAAACCTCAAATCTCTTCATCCGCCGGGAGCATTCCATATTTCTTAGTCTTAGAGAAAACATCAATTTTTTTCTGTTGGTACCGTTCATTGTTTCTTTTTCTTTTATATAGTTCATATTTATTTTATGGTCATGTTCGAAATTTGTAGTTTTTTTCTTCTACAATATCGCCTTTAAAGCTCGAATCTGAATTATTTCATTATGAGTACAATGTGTCTTGATATCGCACATTGGATTCATTTGATTTATGAATTTTATGACAGTATTAGGTAGAGTTTAAAACTTGAGAGTGTTTTTTCATTAATATTTTATAAGATAATTATTTTTTAGAAAATAAAAAATAATAATTTATGTATAGTATTTTAATAATATATTTACTATTTGAGATATAAAATATTTTTTATAATATAAAAATTAAATTAAATTAACATGTTTTTGTATTTGATTATAGTAATCGTGATTTTTAAATTTATAAATCATTAGCCATTTACATATTATGTTTCGAATTATTTTGATTTTCAATTTATTCTATTTCTTCATTCACTTCTTATATTAATATTCCTTCGGTCCACTGAAATTATTCTTTATACCCCATTTTTTCAATTTTTAGACTTTGATTATAAATATTTTAAATAGTTAAATTTTACAAAATATATATTTAAAATTTCTTATATTTTTATTTATAATAAAATTTTAAAAATAAAAAATCAAATTTAAAAATTAATAATAATAATAAACAATTTTAATGGAAAAAGGATATTTAATAGTAAGACAGTTATACTCTAATATTCCATCACGTTTGGTTGATACTATCATGTGTGGAGAGAAGGATGATTATACTATGTCCTGTTTGTTTATATATATATATATATATATAATTTTATATTCTCAATTTTTTAATATAATTTTCTAAAACCCAAAAACCTAATATAAATACTCTACGTAGGTGATTCTGGAGTGCAATAGGATTACGACACGGTTAAGGTGTAGCACAAATCAAAATATTACAAAATACGAAACTTAAAATGTTAGCTATAACTTAAAATGTTATACTTTTTGGTAATATTTAAGGTTGTTGACAAGTATCAAAATTTGGCTCTAAAGTATCGATCCAAATTTTAATACTTATAACTTCTAATAACAGTTTAGATTGATATTAAATATTAAAATTTATCTTTAAATATCAATACTTGTCGCAAAATCACTAACTTAACATATTATAAAAAAGTATAATATTTTAAGGGTTTTATTTTGATACACAGTCCGTGTAAAATAATTTGACACAACTCTTCTATAAAATCTAAAATCTAAAACCCTAACCCTAATACCCTAAATTCTAAACCCTAAACTCTAAATCATAAACCATAAACTCTAATCCTGAATCTTAAATTCTAAACCCTACAACTTAATGTAACGACCCGGATTTTCGAATCAACAATAGGCATTGACTCGGGTCTTGGACCAATACGTCAGGTCAGGTGTTCGGGTTATGTTAGGCTTTGTTGTTGGGCTTTGAGGACCTCCATGAGTGTTGGGCTTGCTTGGTGGTTTTGGGTTTGGCTTATGTTGGGCTTTGAGGAAGAGCAATATGGTAAAAAAATCATTTTGGGAAGGCAAAGGCTGATGAAGCCTTAATTCCCTGCTGGAAAAGGAACAATGGTGATATCACCTTGTCCCTATCTTCATGCCATCTCTTTCTTTCTTCCCTTCTCATGGTGAGTGTTTGAGTTTGGAGAAATCTTGGATGTTTGAGTGAGAATCTCGGATTAAGGCTTGATGAGAAGTTGCTCATCACCCAAAGATCTATCTTTTGAGGTAAATATCTCCAGCATTGGTGGAAGTTGGGTTTGAAGCTTGGAGCAAGGAAAAAGGGGTGGAAAAAGCTTGGTTCGTGAATCTTGGTTAAAGGTCAGTGCATTTCTGACTCATTCACTTCATGAGCATCCTAAAATGATTGCTTTGTGTGGTTTATAGTTTTTGGTTGTATAGTTGAGGTTTTAGAAGCTTAAACCCCCATTAATGGTAAATCAAAGATGAGATGTTGATAAGGCGTAAAATGGATAGAAAACCACCTATTATACTCTAAATAACTTGTAGGATTGCTTTGGGACTTAACCATGGAGGTTAAGGGTGGGATTGAGGAAATCTCAAGCTTCAAATTTTGAAATATGGGCTCGCGTACCGATACGGGGTGGTAGCGTATCGGTACGCCTTTGTTATAAGGGAGACGAATTGTGAGGGATGTACCGGTACGCCTTCTCATGTATTGGTACCCATTGCATATTAAGGATTCCAGTAACGCTTTAGAGTACCGGTACGCTTGGGGCATATCGGTACGCACTGTTGTATTGCCTAAAAACGTTTTGCGTACCGGTACGCTAGGGTAGGTGTATCGGTACGGGTAAGGATCGGTACGGGGTGATCTCAGTACCAATATGAAGTACCGGTAAGGCTCGAAGCGTATCGGTATGGGGCAAGGGCCAATTCATTCAAACCTAGTTAGCGTATCGGTACTCATGGAAAAGTATCGATACCAGAGGGCAGTACCGATAAGTTGCTTGGATTAGTAATCCATAGGGATCTATGGTGGATCAGTTATTTCTACATGGTAGCTTGGAGTCCTTGTTGTGTGCTGAAGGGATGCCCATGTAGGTTGGTTACCGTGAGTAATGAGATAATCTAACGAGAAAGGCGTAAATGAATCCTAAAGACATATATTAAATAGTGTAACAAATGAGTCATGCCTTGGGGCATTGGTAATGGTTGGCTGGACGTCTTTTATCTTTCGGTGAGATATATTGATGCTCGGGGGAGCATGTGGTATCGTATAAGTTTTGGTTAGGAATTTAAATGTCCTAGAGTCAGTGTAAAGGCACTTAAATAAGGGGATGGGTACTCTGGGCTACGTGATCGAGTACATCTAACGTATCCACGGGCTATATGATCTGGATGCGGTCCAAAACCTATCCTTGGGCTATGTGATCAGGATATAGAAATACAACTTGGGGGCTATGTGAGCTCGAGTAACTCGAAGGGCTACGTGATCTCGAGTAACCTGATTGGTTATGTGACCTCAGAAAAAGACTACTTGTGGCTATTGTGATCCAAGTATGTCTAGGACGTATCTGTGGCTATAGTGATCAGGATATGATCCTAACCCGACGGATATGTGATCACGGGTAACCCGAAAACTATGTGAGCACAGGATAAATAGTAGGGCTTCGTTGGCCATTAGGGAATGTATGTTATTTATGTTGTTGTATGGATAATAGATGTTGACTATTTTACCCTTGGGGCTATGTGATCAGGGTAGGGTTGTTACTCGATGGGCTGAGTAAGCTCGAGTAACTCGATGGGTTGTGTGATGCTAGATAACCCTTGGGCTATATGATCAGGATAGGGGATGTAACTCAATAGTCAGTGGGACCTCGCGTATAGTAAGCCTGGAATGGCTTGGTAGACTTCTTACATAATAGTGGTATCTTGAGACAGTTGTAAGCTCTAGCTAGGATAGGCTAGAAGATGATCCTTATATGTTGAGAAGCCTTTCTGTGCACTCTTGATTATATTATCATGCATGCTTGTTTTATGATATTCATGAATTGTGGTAGAGTAAAAATGTACCACTGAGCTTTGTTAGCTCAGCATGCAGAATTGTGGTTTCTTCCGTGCGTAGGTTGACAGGTTACTTTTGGAGGAGCACATCGAGGAGGATTTCCCATCACCAAGCCAATCTCAGAGTACAATGCTTGATGTCTAGTTTAGACTGGTTGTATTTATAGGACCTTACCACAGTCGAGTCTGTATTTTATTCTGATTTACTGTTATTTGGTTAAACGGTGTATTTTATTTGGAACTTATGTTTTTTAAACCATTTAATCTTATTATCTACGTGGATTTTATAGTAATAGATTAATTTGAGAATGTTCAACTTGTGGTTTTAAACGAGAAATTTTGATGGGTTGATTTTGGGGGACCCGAATGTGGTGCTCTGGATCCAGGACGGAATCAGGGTGTTACACTAAACCCATAAACTTTAAACCCTAAACTAAACCTCTAACCCCTAAATTTTAAAAGTATGTATAAATTTTAATTTACACAGACTGTGTATCAAACTTTTTCTCGTATTTTAAATTGATAAATAACATTTTAAGTTTAATATCTTGTAACATTTCAGTTGTGTACTATAATCGCTCTGCGTACGTTCTGATAGTGCTAAATATGGTATATTGATGGTGTTAACTGGGATCATGGGGTCCCTAGCTGTCGATGGCTACCACAAAATTCAAAGTTATATGGGCCCACTTTTGCATTAATGAGTCCCATTTCTTAACACCATCAATCATTCAGCCTTTGATGTTGCTTGGTTTAGCTGTAAATAAAAGGTGGTGGGATTTATAGACGGAGTTAAGATCGAGTATTGGGATTTAGAAAGGACAATAGTTTATTGAGCTTTTAAATTTAAAAATTAAAAGGAGTAAATACTTTATTTGATTAACATTTAAATTTAAAAAGACTTAAAATTTAATTATACCAAAAATCGGGATTGGCAAGTTAGAGTGAGCTATATTACTCGCGATAAGAACCATGTTGCGGACAGATTAGTTGCGATGGGACGATCTCAATCGCATGATGAGAGATTGTTTGCGACGCCGCCAAGGGTGGTGGGCACTGCAGTGGCTAAGGATCAGTGCAAGCTGGAGGTATGGAGGCAAGCCGTGGGGCACGTAGATACGAATTTTTTGATGGTAACTAGGCACGGGTTAGAGGACCCGAGATGACTGGTCTTCGATGGGTGCAGGTAGTTGATTAGGTGTCATGAGGTTGTTAGGCTTTAAGATTATTTTGTTGCGTTTATTGCTCGTTCGAATTATGTAGGTATTGCTATGGGTACTCTTTTCCCCATTTAGATTTAGGGGGTTTTAACGAAGCCTGTAGTAATACTAGCTCTTTTCCTCTTATATATCAAAAAAAATCTTGGAGGGGTAACAGTCTCTCCCAACCTATTAATGGCCCCGTCCCTGGTGGGATTTATATTCTTATTGTAATTGTGTTTTTGGTTGCGATGTTTTATTATGGCTAAATTGGGAGAATATTTCTTTTTTGAGGAATTAATTGGAAAAGTATACCCATCAAGTGTTAGAATTTATGTTTTGATATAATAATTGAAAAATAGTTTTGGACTAAATTGAAAAGATTTCAAAAATGTTTTTAAGTCCAAACAACTTGAAAATAAGTTTGAAAAGTTTTTGAGAGGTTTTGGAAATGTTTTGAATGTTTTAAAGTATCCAAACTAACGTTTTTAACATACCTGTGCCGATACGGTATACCCCGTATCGATAAAGATAAGGGTTTAAGCTAAGTATTTTTACAGTAACCAAAAATTGTACTAATACTCCCCTAGGCGTACTGATACGAGTAGAATCGTTTCGATACGCTTGCAGGCGTACCGATCCTAGTTTCAACAACCCCAACAGCTATTTGAATTATAGATCGTACCGAAACGGACCAAGGTGTACCGATATGTGTAGCTAAAAAGAGCATAACGGCTAGTACCTGTACCGATACGCCTACCGCGTATCGATACGGATAGCACCAGAACTGTATTTATTACTAGAAATTTAGTCTCTAACGGCTCCAATTCCATCCCAACGGTCTCCAACGGCTAGGAACTCAATTGGGAGTATAAAAGGGACTTTCAAGCTTCAGCAACAACTAATGATCCTCAAGTCAACAACATTATGATGTAAAAATTGTCTTAGAGCTTAAATTTCATATTATTTGTATAGACAACACTTGTGAGCTTAAATTGTCAATGCATGCTCAAGTGTTTTAGGTTTTGGGTGAGAGCTTTAGAGTGAAAACAAACGCCTTCTAGAGGGATTTTAGTTTGCTTAAGAATTCTCTTGTTTGAGAGTGTTCCCAAAGCTCGGATTTTGAGCTTTGGTTGCTAGACTTGGTGAGTGAGTCTAGGTTGTAAAAGGTTGCCTCATAAGCCTAGAAAAGGGGAAGAATTCTTAGTGAATTGGTTGAAATCCTTAGTGTGGAGCTAAGGTAGTGGATGTAGAGCTTGTTAGAAGCTTGAACCACTATAAATCCTTGTGCATATTTTCTATCTTTTAGCCTCTACAAAATTCACCCAAATTACAACTTCTCCACCACTTGGCAAGTATATCGGTTGAAGGAAACGAGCCCAACAATTGGTATCAGAGCGAGGCTCAATCAAGAGGGATTAACATCCTATTGAGGTAATCCGACAAGCTCAACCATCAATCAAGTCAACCGGTTTCTATGGTGTTATCTATCGATAAACCGCCATTCTTCAACGGTGATCACTATACTAGTTGAAAGCATAGAATGATGTTATTCATGAAAAGCAAAGACTACCATCTTTGGGACATAGTTGAAGATGGACCGTTCGTGCCAAATCGAAGCAAAACGGAATGGAGCACGAAAGATCGCAAGAAGATGGAGCTCAATTGTAAAGCTTTGCACTTTTATTTTGTGCATTGGGCCCGGATGAGTATGCTAAAGTATCTTCTTGTAGGAGTGCCCAGGAGTTATGGGACAAACTTGAAGCAATACATGAAAGGAAAATGAGGTGAAGGAGACAAAGATTGGTATACTCAACCTCGAATACGAAAACTTTAAGATAGACCCATATGAAGACATCAAGAGAATGTTCGACCGGATCTCTACAATCGTCAATCAACTCAAAAGTCTTGGAGAAGAGATTCTGGAAGAAAAGCTCATTCGAAAGTTAATTTACTCACTTCTCGAATCATGGGAGAGCAAGAAGACGGCCATCATTAAAATCAAACACTTAAAAAAGCTCAAGCTTGACGAGCTCGTAGGATCTCTTCTTACCCCACGAGATGATGCCTCAACCCTTGAAAAGGAAAAATGAGAAGAAAATCAAAGAGTAAGGAATCAAGGATTTTGTTGCTCTTAAATCCTCCACAAGCAACCAAGAAGAATCAAGTGAGGATGAAGAGATGGCCTATCTCTTCAATAAATTTTCTCGATTCATGAAGAGCAACATAGAAGAATCCAAGCATGAATCGAACAAGAAGAAGATGGTGGATCCCCCCAAGTGCTCAAAATGCAAGAAGATGAGGCACACCAAATACGATTGCCCTCGCTTCAACATAAAGGGATCATCATCAAAGAAAGCATGTGTGGCAACATGGAGTGATGAAGACTCCACCGATCAAGATGATGTAGCCCACCTATGCTTAATGGCCCTCAATGAGGGGGATGTAACTTCTAACTCATCTAGTTCAAATTCAAATTCATATACATTTGATGAGTTACAAAAAGCCTATGACCAATTGGTTTTTGAGTTTAAAGCTTCATTTTCTAAAAACAAAAAGTTGATTTCTAAATTGAAAAATGAAAATGATTTGCTTGTGAAAACCAATTTGGAATTTGAAGCAAAAATAAAGGAATTTGAGCTTAAAGTTTTGGATTTATAAAATTTGCTTCCAAAGAAAGAAAAAGATCATCAAATTGAAGTAGATGATCTTAAGAAAGAAAAAGATTTCATTTCCAATGAACTTCAAAAGAAAAATAATTTGGGAAAATCAAATTTTTATGTAAGACAATCTAGTGCCCCTAGATTTATTAAAGGAAAATGTTTTAGAAGTATTTGGGTCCCAAAAGGACTAATTACTTCAACTAAAATGGATGAAATTGAAAAATAGATTCCTAAGGGGACTAAATTATGTGCTTCTAACATCATTGGATCCAAAGCAATTTGGATGCCAAAAATTACTTGATTGTCTTGTTTTAGGTGTGATGGAGCTTTGATCATCAAGTGATGGGATTAAGGGGGAGTTCTATACACACAAGGAAGAACACTTGAAGAATGAAGGCATCAAATCCTCCATTTGGTTCAAGTGTGGTAAAAATTAGTTGAATTTCTTTTTGCTTATTTGATTTATTTATTTTAATTCAACTAGTTTATCATATATGTTGGACTAACATTTGAATGATGCTTGAGTAAGGAGGAGCCAATTTTAAAAATAAAGCTTATTTTTGTCAAAATTTTTCTTAACTCTCCATTGTTATTGATCTTTAAAGTTTAAACCATTTTTGATATAACAAAAATGGGGAGAATGTTTTGAAAATTTGATTTTTCAAATGAATAAGGGGGAGCTTATAAGATTTTCAACAATTAATCTCTTATTCAAATTTTATTTTTACTAAGGGGAGAATCTAAAAAACAATTTTTCAAGTTGGTTTTATTATATCAAAAAGGGGAAGATTGTTAGGATTTATGTTTTGATATAATAATTGAAAATTAGTTTTGGACTGAAAAGATTTCAAAAATGTTTTTAAGTCAAAAAAACTTGAAAATAAGTTTGAAAAGTTTTTGAAAGGTTTTGGAAATGTTTTGAATGTTTTAAAGTAGCCAAACTAACGTTTTCAACATACATGTACCGATACGGTATACCTCATATCGATATAGATAAGGGTTTGAGCTATAGTATTTTTCCAGTAACCAAAAACCGTACCGATATGCTCCTAGGCATACTGATACGGGTAGGATCGTTTCGACACGCTTGCAGGCGTTCCGATCCTAGTTTCAATAACCCCAACGGCTATTTGAATTGCAGATCGTACTGAAACGGACCAAGGCGTACCGATACGCGTAGCTAAAAAGAGCATAACGGCTAGTACCTATACCGATACGCCTACCCGCGTATCGATACGGACAACACCAGAACTACATTTATTGCAGGAAATTTAGTCTCCAACAGCTCCAATTCTATCCCAACGGTCTCCAACGGCTAGGAACTCAATTAGGAGTATAAAAGGGACCTTCAAGCTTCAACAACAACTAATGATCCTCAAGTCAACAACATTATGATGCAAAAATTGTCTTAGAGCTTAAATTTCATGTTCTTTGTATAGACAACACTTGTAAGCTTAAATTGTCAATGTATGCTCAAGTGTTTTAGGTTTTGGGTGAGAGCTTTAGAGTACAAACAAACACCTTCTAGAGGGATTTTAGTTTGCTTAAGAATTCTCTTGTTTGAGAGTGTTCCCAAAGCTCGGTTTGTGAGCTTTGGTTGCTAGACTTGGTGAGTGAGTCTAGGTTGTAAAAGGTTGCCTCCTAAGCCTAGAAAAGGGGAAGAATTCTTAGTGAATTGGTTGAAATCCTTAGTGAGGAGCTAAGGTAGTGGATGTAGAGCTTGTTAGAAGCTTGAACCACTATAAATCCTTGTGCATATTTTCTATCTTTTAACCTCCACAAAATTCACCCAAATTACAACTTCTCCACCACTTGGCAAGCATATCGGTTGAAGGAAACGAGCCCAACAAATGGTTATGTAGAAAAATACCCCTTTTCGGTCCACGTAAGGCAAACTCGCGTTTAGCCAAAAGAGAGTTTCAAACTCGCGCTTAGCTAAAAGCGAGTTCTGTGTAAAAAAAAAACTTGATAAATTATTATTTTTTATTTCTTACCTACTCACTCAATACATAACTTTCGTTTAGCCAAAAGCGAATTTCAAACTCGCGCTTAGCCAAAAGCGAGTTTGCCTTACATGGATCGAAATGGGGTATTTTTCTACATAACCATTAATGGGGTACTTTTTCAATTAATTCCCAAAAAGAGAATATTCCCTCAATTTAACCTTTTATTATGGTTATGGACCTAAATCATAACAAATATTATTATAATTATTGTAGACCATTATTTTATACTATAATAATTTTAGATGGTACCACTATCACTATATAAGGTCGCTATTATGATAACAAACCACTATTTGAATCTTACAAAGAAACTGACTCTTAAAAGATATTTTTTTATTATTGTTTTGATATAAAAAAATCATAAAATGTTTTTAAAACTCTAAGTATTTAGAAACACTTTTTAATATTATGAATGTGAGAGTTCAGGCATATTGATCGGTGATGAGTTACACGAAGGTGAAGAAGTTAAGAAGGTGAATGGTGGTTAGGGATTTTAGTCAAATGAAAAAAATAGAGTAAAAAGAAATTAATCTACTTTTTTTTATTAGAAACGGATTAAAGACGATATATGACCCATTACATAGACAAATGTTACAATATGAAAACATTCTAACAGATTAACTGAGAGTCCAACAAACTAATTGATCTGTTAAGCCAATTAACAACTCAATAACTACCAAATCTAATAACACATTAACAACTAATGACTCATTTGTCTAACATTCACCCTACTTCTTCAAGTTTCTGAACTTCTGAATCAAAATTGTCGATTCTGAATTTCTTCAATCTGTTTAAACAAAAAGCATAACACAGTAAGTTGGTATATGAGGGAGCTGGTTCACAAATTGGCAGCATACTATTCTTCATTCTTACTTTCATTCTTCTCCCCTCATCTTTCTTTTCTTTCATTTCCAC
Source organism: Hibiscus mutabilis (assembly GCA_019671005.1). Lineage (NCBI taxonomy): Eukaryota > Viridiplantae > Streptophyta > Magnoliopsida > Malvales > Malvaceae > Hibiscus > Hibiscus mutabilis. Next base: position 39,428,606 of record CM033739.1, read on the forward strand.
ATTCGGAATTCCTTCAAAATTTCAACCTCCCTCTTCGACACTGATCTTTTTTACTTATTCGATCTTTCTTTTGTTGGAACACGGTTAAGCTACGAGAGTGCAATCTGAAGTCTCTCTTGGACAAGAAAAAATAATTTTTTTATGTCTAATCAAAGAGAGCAAGGTTGTTAAACACTTAACTTTCTCAAGATATTTTCTACCATAGACACTTGGCTGTTAGGCATCAAGTTCCTGGTACATCTTGGAGAAGAAGCAGTGAACGAAGAAAGTAAAATAGCATATCACTCTTGAACAAGATCTCAACATTCACCATCTTTCAGAACCCAACCAACAACAAGATTTGTAGCAATAAGCTCACAATGCAGAAACCAGTTCAAAGTGTATGAAAGTCATCTAGAGCAACTCACCAATTTTCAGAAACTGAAGATATACTAATCTTGGTTGATCGTAAAACAGTATACAATTTAAGAGAAGCAACTAAACTATAATTTGAAACGAACCAACTAATCAACATTCGACCAATTTATTTTTCCAAACTGTTCCTCAAATCAATCACAAGAACTTTCAACAAACAACTTGGACTCAATGATGTCTAGCAGTAAACACGCAGCCAGCAATATACAATGACAAACCAGAACAATCAGTAGCTGGACAACCAACCTCTCTTCTTTTGTTAAATCAGCCAATATAGAGTAATAGCCAAGCTAGTCGGTTCAACATCCAAATCAGTGAAACATGAACCAAGATTGGAACGATGACACGAATGGATAATAAGGCATGAAACAAAATCACCTAGAAAAGATAAGTCGATTGGACGACAGTTGATGATGCGAATCTGAAGCTAAACCAAGCTGACTAACCAGATATAAGATCTGAAACAATAAGTATTATTGACCTCATGCCCTAACAAATTAAGTGGTATTAAATCTAATATTTCATATAAGAAATCTTATAATAACTCATTAAAAATCACACACCCCAACAAATCTAGTGGGGTCAATAGCATTCCTAATTTCTATATTAACTCTGCCCATAAATCTAAGTTCTAACTCAATTCCAGATAATATAAACGGCGTCCATTTTAGGCTTGTGCAGAATAAATCCATCATCATTCATTCCAATACAATTACTTTAAAACGTCCAAAATTGCATGCAGTTTTTACAACATATTCCAGTCACAAGAAGGTTGAAAATTATGGTAAAATTGGTGATCTAAATTCTTATTAGACTCTAGTACAGTACTGTATAATGTGACAATTTTATGGTTTTTTGATGTCATTTTCATCACTTCTCTTGAGCTGGTTTTGCTGCAGTATTCACATCATCAACATCCTTGATCATGGCGACCGAAGCATCATCTTGCTTCGTTTTTATACCAGCAGCACTGTGACATGAGTTAACCGAGCTTTAATCGTGTTATCGAAGTGGTTTTATGTGAATTCATTCGGCAAATTAATTAAATCTTACCCGTAAGCCTTGCGATCCACGATACCGTCGGCTGCCTCCAGGTCTTTCTTGGCTGCAATGTTGCTAGCAATGACCCGCTTAGCCAGTTTCCTTGTTTCAACATCGGTATATACCTCCGCAAGGTAGAGAAATAGCTGGCATACGCTGGAAGTTCCGGTCGATGTCCAAAATACAGCGAACATGCGACCGAATGTACTTTGGAAGGTCTCTTCTCCGTACCCCGTGGTTGTCATGGTAGTAACTGCGCAGTAGATGGAATCGAAGAAGTCCATTCCTTCGACAGTGACCAAAACAAAGATCCCGAGGACAAAATGCACCCCCATAGCGATCAACGATATCTTGACCTTAAGGTAGTCTATTTTGAGGCTGTCAATCTCCTTAAGGGCTTCCACCGGACCAATTTTTCGAGCCGTGCGCAGGGTGTTAACCATTACCATTTGTTGCTTCACCACCAAGTACTTTGCAGCTATCTTCACTGCTACTCCGAACAGAAACAGCCCTACGGTTACGAAAATGCTGGATAGTACTTTCGCATCGAAACTGTGAGGGGAAAGGTCTCCATTACCAACAGTGGTCATTGTGGTGACACAATAGTAAAGTGAATCAACGAAATCATTCGTTTTTTTCCCTCCGATGTCGTCACTTATCGAGCAAAAGCTTATAGTTCCAATAGTCAAGTACACACCGAAGTATATGCCAAGCCACTTAAGATCAGGTATCTCAGACCGAAGAGTATCCGGAGGGGCACATTTTGCAGCTACCGAAGTAGTTTTGCAGCCCCGGAAGCTTCTTTTCTCGGGAGCATGTTCATCATTTGTTAACATGGCCTGCTTTGCATCGTTGGAAGTCATTGAATCGATCGAGTAGAAGCGATCCAGCATTAAGATTACCTGCAAGAAGGATTACAACATAGAATTTCAGAGTTGGAAACTAAAATACATCTATTGAAACTAATCTGGTGTTATCCTTAGCTCAAAAAGAAAACCTCGGAAAGTTCAACGGAGACAGAAGCGACTTACCGGAGAAAGCAAGTTTGCAATTCAATATAGAACGCTTATAATTAGAGGGAACTTTGGTTCCAAATGCATTGGAAAGTTCCTGGAAGATCCATGCTGATGTCGTTTTCTGCTGAAGTGAAAAGGGCAGTCCATTTCTTTTTCTTCCCTTTTCTTGGTATGTGCTTGGGATTATGGGAAATTTCGTATGCACATCCAAAATGAGAAATTTCAATATTTCATGCTTTTTTAAGGACTCGAATCCATTTCATTTAAGTTGGTGATGGAAATATCATTTCTTTATGCAGTAAATGTTGTACCCTTGATGAGTGTCTCCCAAGTTCTTAAAATGATTATTGAAATTAATCTACAAATTTATGTTTCAGATATTAGCCATATACATTTTTTTCCGGAATTGATCGAGTTGTGTTCTTGGAGTCGAATCTGAAAATCGAAACATGACTTGTCATGTACATTTCAGAGCACGAAACAGCTTTCCATTCAAGTTTGAAAACGTGTGTATATTGCTCTTTTGCTTGCATAACAAGCTTTCCATATGCACAAGAACCAGATAACTGGTAAAAAGGCAAACAATGCATCTGTGTGGATGATCACCGGGACATTTTCGGACAGTGTCTGATAACAAGTTTGTTCTGGTTCCTAGCAGCTCAGCAAATTCATATATTACCAGGGAAAAAGAGAAGTTCGATTCAGTTTGATGAAGACCGAGTACTCGATAACTTGAAACGGTGATTTATAAATGATTCTGTAAGATCATTCACCTCATTCCTCCAATAGATTCTGGGCTAATACTAAGTTAGCTAACCTTTCATTACAGGTAATGTTTGTATGGGGTCCTAGTTTCACCTGACTGAGCTTCAGTTATATCAGATACCGACAAGGTTCCGGACTGATCAACATCGAGATCCTCGAATTCCTCCAGGATAAGTGAAATGTCATTTTGGCAAACCTTCCCCATTTCTTTAAGTTTGAATATAACAAAATCAGCAGCTCTGCAAAAGTAGAGAAAAAACTAATCCAAGCAGATAGTGCTAGCTAATATCTAAACACAGCAACAATATGACCTCTTTCAGTTGAAAAGCTTCTATCTCCATACCCCCAGGTTGTAATTGTCAAAAAAGCGCAGTAAAACGCATCGCTTAGGTCTAAATTCTCAACTTTATGTAGGAAGATGGTCCCGGTTAATATAAGCACAATAAGTAGAATCAATGTTGTATAAAACTTGTATTTCACCCGTTTATTCTCAATCTCCTTTAGAACCTCAAATTCGCCAACTTTTTGGTACATATTTAAGGCTTTAACCAGCAATATCTGTTGCTTCTCCGCCAAGTAGTCAGCCGTTTTGCTAAGCACAAGTCCGATTAGAGCCATTCCTGTGAAGACAAATGCACAGGTCGCTGTTAGGAACAAGGTCTCCATATCCAACGGTGGTCATCGTAACAAAGGGTTAAGTCTCCCGAAAATGGGCTCGGAACTTGGAAGTGCTTCTCCTCCATTAGGATCTGTAGGACCAAAATCTGCTAAAGGAGCACTTCGAATATGTCGAAGCCGCCTTCTCTTCTTTGGTCCATCCCTATTACTCTTTCGAGTTTTCAGAGTTGCTACCCCTAATAGCAAAGGCTGGTTTGCACCATTACGGGCCATTAGGAAGATTCATCAGACATAAATCAGTTCCAGAAACATGCAATTGTCAGAAAATTAGACTTGAATGTAACCAAACTGGTACAGATAACATTCTTCTGACATTAAGAGACAAGTGGTTTCTTGATCTGCTGATTACCATGTGATCTGATTTTAGTTTTTGTTTCAAAGGTGAAGTAAATCTATTCAACCACCAAAATTTAAAATTTAGAGTTTATAAGTTAGGTTTTAGGTTTAGGGTAATATGGTTAGGGTTAGAGATTTAGGTTTTAACTTATAAACCTTATATTTTAACCCTAAAACCTAAATTTTAACCGCACCCCCTAAATTCAAAACTCATACGCTTAAACCCTTAAACACTAGACCCTAAACAAAATCTCTAAACCCTAAAACTAATACGATTGTGAAAATTGTTTTCACCGCCAGTGCATAAAATATTTTCCTGTAATTTAATTAAATTATATCATCATATATCATTATCAATGTTTAAAGTTTTTGAAATTAGAATGTTCAAAACGTTGAGGACCAATTTAAAATGAAAGTCAAAGTTTGAGATAAAATTGAAATGCTCAAAAGTTTAGAGACTAATTTAGAATGAATGTCAACGTTTTAGAATGAAATTAAAATATTTAAAAATTTAAAGACTAATTTAATAAAATAAATGTCATAATTTGAGGACATGTGATTTAATTAATTTTTTTTCAGTAAAAAAAAATTAAAACACAAAATAAACCAATTTAATAGTATGGAGGGAGTAATATTTTTTTCTGGGTTAGAGGGACCATCACGAATAACGTAAGTAAGCTACCAAACGGCGTGTGCCTCTATTCCCATTCTATAGTCTCACAGAATTGGCCAACACCGACTTCCAAACATCACTATTAAAATCTGTGCGTCTGATTCACAGTTCCCAATCCCATCTGTAAAACCCTAGCTAATTTCTAAAACCTTTACGAACCATTAATTAAAAAAAGTTTAAATGAAAAATAAATACTCAACATATATTATTTTTAAATTTCAAGTGTTTAAAGTATTTTTTTTTATAAAAATAGGTGTTTGAAATTTTAAAAGTTAGAATATGAGATGTCAGGCTGTTAAAAAAGTTAAGGAAAACTGTTAACTAATACAAAATTGACATGTATAATTTTTATTTTTTTAATTATTTTTTGTTTAATAATTTAAATTGTTACAAAAAAAAATTTTGATATTAGAAAATCTCTAAAATAGTTCTTACATCCCTAAAAATCCTGAAATTCTAAATTTCTAAATTATCACTGTTGTTGTTGCCGACCCTACCCTTTCAGTCGTCGGATTTAGTCGACTATTTTTTCTCACCCCGTCGTCGAAAACCGGCGAATAATGTGAGAATTGAACATTTTACGTCGAACGTGAAATAACCGTTCGATTAGCACATCGTTTGCTTATTTTCGGCGACGAGGTGAGAAAAAATGATTAGCTGAGTCCGACAATGGAAAAGGTGGGGTCGACGACGACGGCATGCGGTGATAGTTGTGAGGATTTGTGGATTTAGAATTTATGGATTTAAGGACTAATTTAAATATTTTTATAAATTTTAGGTTTTTTTTAATTAAATTTTAATTTTTTTAAAAAAATAATTAAAAAATTAATATTTATGCCACGTGTCGTGTTTTAAATGGATAACGACTTTTTTTACAGCTGAGTACCTAAAATTCTAACTTTTAAAACTCTAAACACTTATTTTTAAAAAAAAAATACTTTAAGCACCTAAAATTTAAAAATAATATATTTTGTACACTTATTTTTTATTTAAGCCTAAAAAATGATAATTACTAAAACCTCCATCAAACAAACTCCACAAGAGATCAAAATCTTAAATAAAAATGCCTTCAACTGCTCTTAGGTCTCGAATTATTTCAAATGATTCCAGTTCAAAGATAATTTCTCGAAGGGTTTTAAGTTCTGGAGTGCCTTCTTCTTCTTCAACATCATCTTCTTCAAATCCTGCTAAAGAAACGACCATTCCTTCACAATCCATTCTCTCCGATCAGCCGGCACCTCCTACCCCTCCTCCGCCACCGCCGGAAGCTCCCCCGCAGGTTTCTGGAAGGAAATCATGGAGCTTTCTTAAGTACGGACTTATTTCAGCTGGAGCTGGAGCTATTGGCTATGTCGGTTATCTATCTTATGGTGAGTCTTCTTTCTTTTTTTCCTATAAAAATAGATTATATCAGTTGTGAGTTCTTTTATAATGTTGTTTAAAATGTGGGTTTTTATATGTTTAATTAAAGATGGTTACTTTTTCAAAAATTAAATTGATTTGCAGAGTGTTCATATGAGGAAGTAGATCAGAAGGCAAAGGCATTGCGGGCTGCAGCGAGTTATACTCCTAGTGAAGATGCATCTGCTGTTGAAGTAAGTTTGAGCTAGTTTTGAAAAAAAAATTAAAGAATTTTCTCCTAAATTTAGTTGTTTGATTGAGTCATGTACAACTTGTTTAAGACATATAGCTGGTTTAGGTATAATTTTATTCTCATTCATATGAGATTAATTTGTTCTGGTGTGGTTGGTTAAACGACAGTACTAGCTGGCTGCCTTGCTGTTCAAGTAGTTGGTAAATTTGACTATAATTTCTTTTACAGTCGATAGCAAAATAATTTAGCTGCTCACATAAGTTCAAAATCGCATTAAACATGTCCATCATTGGGCCTCCTAAGTGATTCCTATACGATTAATGGCTGTAATGCAATGATGAACGGAACGATATCTTTTTATGCGGGCATGTATGTTAATGTCCTTGTGCATTTGACTGCACTTGCATGGTGCCTTGCTGAGAATTAATAATATGACATAGCCATTGTTTAGATGTTCAATGAAAGAATCTGATATTAAGTGGTAATGTTTTATTTTCCATTTCTTTTTCAGAAATATCGAGGCATGCTCTACTCTACTGCAATGACAGGTGAAGAACAAACTTCGTTTCTGTATCTCTTTATTATTCTTCGTTTGTTCATGGAAGCTGAGTTTGTGTTTGGGGTTAAGCCTTTTAAGTTTTGGTCTCTAAATTTTCCTTTAGAAAAATTGGGCTACATCATTACAGAAGGATTTTCTAAGTCAGCAAAACTGTTCATTACTTGGTGCTCTTTGCTCTCTATTAACGTAGTTATGATTGACTTGTTTACATGTTTTGCTTCCATTCTATTTTCTCATGGTTTCTTTTCTTGTAACATTCCAGTTCCAGCTAAAGCACTTGAGTCTTACTTGGATCTCAGGAAGAAAGTGGAAGAACATGTGATGGTGAGTGCAGTTCTTATTTCTGTAGCTTCTGGTTTTCTAGTATTGACCACCTATCTTTTGGTTTTTCTTCGTTATATTTGCATTAACCTTTTCTTTATTTCGCACTTTTTCTTATATCGAAGGAATTTACTGATCCAACCTCAGATAAGCTTCTTCCTGATTTGCATCCCCAAGAACAACATGTTTTCACACTTGTCCTAGATCTGAATGAAACATTACTTTATACAGATTGGAAGGTATGAGTTTGAAATAAATTATTTTTCATTCTCCTTTATAAAATGTTAACTTTTTATTTTGATATTTTGAATTTCGAAGCTCATGTTGAAATGTTTGTTATTTTTTCTTTCTTTTTTTCCCTTTTTGGTTGGCAAAGCGAGAGAGAGGCTGGCGTACCTTCAAAAGACCTGGAGTTGATGCCTTTTTGGAACATATGGCAAAGTTCTACGAAATTGTCGTCTATTCTGACCAGATGAATATGGTAATTAAATTTGAATACTTTTCATCATGACTACCATTTCAAATTTATATGTATTTGATAACCGGTGATGCCTGAATTTACTTATTTGTTTGTTCTGGTTTGTGCAGTATGTCGATCCTGTCTGTGAAAGGTTGGATCCTAACCATTATATACGATATAAGTTATCAAGGGGTGCTACTAAATATCAGGATGGTAAACATTACAGAGTAAGAAGTTAATCACTTTCCTCCGAAACATTTCACTTTTGGTTTTCCCTTCTGCAGTTTTCTTCCAAATAAAGTGCATGATATTTGTGAGACAGTCGGCAAGAGCTGATACTTCAAAATGACTAACAAATAGTCCCTATTTTCAGGATCTTTCAAAGCTAAACAGGGATCCAGCCAAGATTCTGTATGTGAGTGCTCATGCATTTGAATCTAGCCTTCAACCAGAAAATTGTGTCCCTATTAAGCCGTATAAGCTTGAGACAGATGATACAGCACTTTTGGATCTTATTCCATTTCTTGAATGTGAGTCTGATTAGTTTTTTGTTTGTTTGTTTGTTTAGACGTTTGGCATGTTCTTTTGTTGATTGTAGTACTATTTGTTTTTGGCTGTCCGCAGATGTGGCACGCAATAGTCCAGCTGATATCAGACAAGTACTGCAATCTTATGAAAGAAATGATATTGCGAAGGAGTTCCTCGAGCGTTCAAAAGAGTATCAGAGGTGAAGTATATTCTTCCCTTTCTGCAGTGTCATGTCAAAATCTGACTCAAATACACCAATTTTGTACTTGCCAAAATATTGTTGGACGACATTTTGATATGGGGCAATGATGACGGTGCAGGCGAATGCAAGGACAGAGACAGCAAGGTTGGTTCTGGCGGAGATGAGGAAAGAGTCTTGTATAGTCAAATGATTGCTGATATTCCAGAAACCATAGGATGGAGTTATGTATAGTCGACGATTGTGGATTTCAGAAACCGTTATGCAGGATGAATCCTAAAGAACGTGAAAGACGATATTGTTCAAGTTTTCCCCTCCAATTTTGCCGGTTAAGAAGCCATTTCCTGATGAAGATCATAAATCGATGAAGCTTGCATCATCTAAATGGCTGACCAAACAACTTGTTGATCTTTTGTTAATTTTTTTACCCTTCTTGCCGAAATGTAGGCGAAGCTTCCACTCCACTGCTGATTTGTAGGCTTAATCTTGCAATATTCTTGCCTGCCTGTCAGTGCCATATGTTGGTTCGCATGTCGGTCTTTGCCAACGACTTTGAAAGTGTGAAATGGTTTATAGTTATTGCAGTCGGCCCTGCTTCACGGCAAATCTAATTGGAATAGGAAGGTGGTTCCCACTCGACTTGGATGCTTTTAATAAGAACGGGACATGTTGCTTTCCTTTCCACAGTGGACGGGACGGCAAGATTTTAACAAGCTTTCACAATAATTAATACAAACCAATATTTCTTAAATAGCATTTAATAACCTGATGAAAAATTGCACTCTAATTCTTTTCCAAGTCTACGGATTTCATTTTGCATTCTATTTTAACTCTTATTGAAGGATCAAATTGAAAAAAATTAGTAGATTTAAGGACTAAGAAGTCACTTTTATGTCAGTAAAGTAAACAAAACAAGACAAGCTTTTCTTTCTTAAAATATTCTCATGGTGTAGCACGCGCGCTATAACTGGAGAAGATAATTGGAATGAACAGGAAACTTCTTTTATTTAAGAAAGTATTACGTAAATTATTATTAAATTTTGTTTTCAAACTTATTTTGATTACTAAAGTTTTAAAATGTTCAATATACTTATTGAAATTTAGACATTGAACGATGGAAAGTTTTATTGGCACGAAAAAACATAATGTACACAAAAAATAGATTTCATCCAATGACGGAAGAGAAATCAACGAAAAAAATCAAAAAAAATTTGGCGAAATGAAAGTCGAATCGCACTCAAGGGGCGAGACAAAATTACTGGTAAAACTTGATACCGAACGACTTGGGCTGGGAATTGATGGGGCGGGAACGATTTTGCATTCTTCACTCTGTCCCCGACATTTGCAGTTACGATTTTGAGAAATTCCCATTAAATGTTTCGGGAATTTTTTTTCCCCATACTCTCCCAATGTGGACCGTCGCGATTTTCAGGGAATTCTCATTCTCACAAAAATTAACAAAATTACTATTTTACTAACTAAAATAAAATGGCCAATTCAGTTTAAAATATAAAGTTTGAATACTTCGATTGAAAGCAATTACGAGATGATAAAGATTGAGAGGGTGTTGTGTTGGGAAGATTTAGACGAGGGTTTTTGCTTATATCTAAAAACTAAGATATAAACATGTTGAGAAACTTGAGTGTGGCTAAGTTTGAGAGAAAGTTAAAGCGATAATAATATAGTTAAGATTTTTTTATTAAGATATATATTAGGGGTATATAGATAAATAAGTATATTCAAAAAAAATCTTGTAAAATATCTAGGTCCTTGCGGATTTTTTTTGGGTTCCTCACGGTTATTTATACTATTGCGGTTCGGCTATCCCCACAGTTCGGATATAACAATCATCGTCCCCATCTCCATTTGAACTTTGGTGATAAACTTCGCCCGTCCATGTCTTCGTGAGTGGAGATTTCAATTACTCCTCATTCTTGTCGGTTAGGATCCTCACGATTTTCGAATAATCCCTGTCCACTCCTACGAACGACAACGATGAACGGTAGAATGATAAAAAATATTCAATATCTAAACTTTAGTAAATAAATTAAATATTTTAAAATTTTAATGACTAAAATAGATTTAAGAATAACTTTTAGTGGTAATTTACGCGATTTATCCGTCAAAAATCACTTTTTGCCTTTCTTTGGTGTACTACTAATCTTCTCCATATATTATCAACCACGTCCAATTTGCTAGTACTTCCCGTTCTATTTTGCAGTACAGACAGCGACAAAAAACCACTCATGTCTCTCTCTAGTTTCTATATAATCAATCTCTCTATGCACCAAGTAAAACGCTTGACTCAGCCAAAGTCTTCCAATGAAACTCCCACGTTTCCTCTTCTTCCTTTTCCTCTACCTCTCCCTCCTCCTCTCCGCAACCTCCCATGGCGGCGGCGATGACGACGATGATGACAAGGCAGGTGAAAGCAACGAGCCTCATAACCTGCGTTCCAGATCCCTGATTCTGGTCAAGATATGGTGTTTGATTCTGGTGTTCATAGGGACCTTCATCGGTGGGGTATCACCCTATTTCCTAAAGTGGAACCAGGGTTTTCTGGTTATGGGAACGCAGTTTGCCGGCGGGGTTTTTCTGGGGACTGCCATGATGCATTTCTTGAGCGATGCTAACGAGACTTTTGAAGATTTGACGACTAAAGAATACCCTTTTGCGTTTATGTTGGCTTGTGCTGGATATTGTTTGACTATGCTTGCTGATTCTGTGGTTTCTTATGTGTATGGGAAACAACAGCAGCAGAGTTCAACTAACAATGGGGATGTAGAGCTGCGAGGTAAGAGAAAAAATGTTTTTTTGTTCTTCTGTTTTTGTAAATTTTTAACTTTTATGTTGTCGTGATTGTATGTTTTGTTTAAGAATTTGAGGCCAGCTTCGTTTGTTGGTTGTTCATGGGAAACAAGAGATGCGGAATCCAAAGTCTATGATGTGTTAATCAATAATCAGGTCCCACATAGCAAAGAAATTTTTTTAACATAAATCTATTAGGTGAGACAAGGGAAATGTTGCATGTTTTTTTTTATTGGTTTCACATGGCATGTCTTGTTTGATTAGATTCTACTTGAAATTTGTTTGGTAATACTTTAGGACTAAGAAATTAGAGCCATTGTATATAATCAACTCCTAAAGAGATGGGAGACATTAAAGAGATCTTGATATATAAATATAGTGGTACTGCATACCTATCAAACATGTCTTTCTGTAATAGGATAATGATCTCGTAACAATATGTTTTGCTCGCAAACTACACATTTTTGGTTAAGTTGCTAGCGATTGAACTGTTACCATAACTGATTGTTCTACTTCTGTTGTTTGAAAAAAAAGCATTGAAAGTACAACAGCACGGGACTTAAAATAGGGACAATCAATCATGGTTTCATCTTCTTACCTCATGATTTTATTGTCTGAACTGAATTGCAGGGGCTGAGCAGAGCAAAACTCATCCTCGTGGTCATGGAGATCCACCACCAGTAAGCTCTAATAGCCTGAAAAGCTACTGATTTTTCTAAGAATCACTTTAGACCGATGTTTTCGAGATTGATATATGCTTTTCGTAGGCAAGTAACGGCACCGATGCAGCTTGTGCACAGTCTTCATCGCTCACAGATGCGAGTTCTTTCGGAGATAGCGTTCTGTTGATCGTAGCGTTGTGCTTCCATTCAGTTTTTGAGGGCATTGCGATCGGAGTTGCAGAAACTGAAGCTGATGCCTGGAAAGCCTTGTGGACAATCTCCTTGCACAAGATATTTGCGGCGATCGCAATGGGGATAGCACTACTCCGAATGATCCCAGACCGCCCGTTGTTTTCGTGCATAGCATACGCATTTGCATTCGCCATCTCGAGTCCTGTTGGGGTAGCCATTGGGATCGTAATAGATGCCACGACTCAGGGTGCTGTGGCCGACTGGATCTTTGCCATATCGATGGGGTTAGCCTGCGGAGTTTTCATCTACGTATCGATAAATCATCTGCTGTCTAAAGGTTACATACCCCTGAAGACAGTTTCTGTCGACACACCGCACCACAAGTTTTTGTCCGTCTTGTTAGGTGTCGGAGTGATCGCTGTTGTGATGATCTGGGACACTTAAAAGGAATTTCAAGCTTTTGGACCATCCTTTCTTTCTCAAAGCTTGGGAATGTCAAAACTAGATTGAATGCAATGGAATCCAACAAATACATATACCATTTTGGCACGAAAGATGTTTCAGGGTCGTAGATGCCAAAATCAAACACGAAATCTATTAAATACAACTATCTAACAGTGTATTAACCAACTAAACTAAGCTTCGAGTTTATACGAACAAGAAATATCGATTCGTCAAAGTATCATGCATGACTTGTGTACTAAGAGGGATTGTACAATAACGTGAGACGGGTTGAACAAAATATCAGATTCATCTAATAAAGTGGAAATTCTGATGAGTATCTTCAGAAGCAGTTTCTGCTTTAGAAAAACTACAACAGAGAACGTTCTTATTGGTAAAATTTCATAATTCTCTACAAATGTGAATTTCGAACTAGTCGAGTGAGTGATACACATACTGCTCTAGAGATCCACATTAAAAGCTTTCTCAAGGCAAAACGATACTATAATGGGTCCGGCCAAGTCTCCGGCAGCACAGCCTGTAGAAGAAACTTGCAGAGCTTAAAATGATCCCATTGTACACAAATTCGGGATGTCAATAACACAGGTAACTATTTTCTGTATGGTACAAGAGTAAATTGATGCATATAGGTTAGAACTTACCAATCCACTGACCCATTGATGGCGAATAAGAGTAGCGCCAATCCCGGCTCCAATAGAAGCAAAAATCAATGATGCGCCACAATTGATGGTAACACCAGAAATCTTCTTTCCAAGAAGTTTAGCTTGCACCGTTATGTTGACCCCACTACTCTCTTCGGAGTTTGTTATGCGAGAAAAGCATCGGTAGATTTCAATACCTGTTTGGACAATCCATGCTGCAGCAACTCCGAGAAGGTGACCTGAAAAAACATAGGGAAAAAAACAAGGATGTTACAAAGCTAAAGCAACTATTTACGATAGCACATAAGACGTATTGGTAATAGTTTTTGACCTCTGAAAGTTGTTCTGCTAACTCTGAAGAAGTACACTGCGGTAGGCATTCCTCTTTGAGATTTCCGAACAGCTGATTTCGGAATATCTACATACGTCGATTAAACTCATCAGTACCTTACAATAAGAATACTAATAACGACATTTGTTTCCTTTTTACATTCTGAGGCAAGTTAAAGTACAACCAGTAATCCCCAGTGAAAACAGAAAGTACCTTTAAGGAGTTGCCACGCCATCCGTTGTGAAACATTAATGACAGCAAGTCTTTCAAGAACCCGTCTAGTTGTTACAACGGTGGTCCGAGAAGGCATAGACCACAATAAAGTTAAAGCTGTTCGGACATATCCACGCCAGACAGATTTATGATTGAAACTAAGATTTAATGAACAACACAGAAATTGAACATGTATGTCATGTGAAGATATATATTTAATTATCATCTAAAATACTTAACTTCAAATATTGTTATCAATATGAATTATACAAATAAAGGGTGTTTTGCTCAACTCTCACTGAAAAGGCATATCCGAATTTCATAATCTGAACAATGGCGACAGAGTGAGCGAGATAGTGACAGACAGAAGAACAATATGGTGAATCTGGCAAATGGCAAGTGCCAACTCACCTCACGAATGATTTGCTTCACTGATTTTTTGAAGGGAACAACTAAATCGACAACGCGCTCTTCTGGAGAGTCTTGCAGGAAATCATCTTCCTCTTCCGTGTTCAAAGAAGGCTCCAACAGAGGCAAATAGAACAACAGCAATGACCTCAAGGTTGTCATAGCACTCGAAAGCAGAATAAAGGGGCTTCAGTTCAATCTTATACTCCTTCACAGTGTATTTGAGAGAATCATTCTTCGAGAAATCTTCCGATAGTCTTTGTGTTTTCGAAAAGTAATCTTCGGGCAATGCAGCAGCAGCATCACAATAAGAAACCTTGGGATACCTACATCACAATCACTAGGGATTAAATATAAACTTTGGTAATCGAAGCCAAAATTCGAAACTATCGAAACCGCTCTAACATATGCCTAATCCAAAATTCGAAACTATCGAAACCGCTCTAACACAAACCAAATTGGCTAAATTCCATGAACATCCATTATACAATCCAATAAAATCAGCACTATTCACAATACAAAAATCAAGTTCAGCCATTGCATACACATACACATGATGACACGAGCAATGATATAAACAAAATATAATTGTCTAAATACCATCAAAAGCCATAAATTAACAGCAAAGCAATAACAAAGTAAACACAAACAAGGATGTAAACATACCCAAAAAGAAACCTTGAGACAAAAGGGGTTCCAGCAGCGACGGTAGCTGCGGCCGATGCGGCGGCAGCGGAGGCTGAGAAGAACCCAGACGAGTGGAAGCTTTGGGAAGAGTAAAAGCTCGTTTTTTTCTTGTTTAGATCTAGTAATATTGCTATTCCCGCCATTGTTAATCTTCAATATGCAGCTGAAAACAACGAATGAACAGACCCACCAGTTTGGTTTATAACAATTCCATCAAAATGATCACCTCATATTGTTTTCTGCCTTTCGGTTTTCTCCAGGAAAGTTTGAGCCTTTGAGGGGTGATTTTAACAATTGATCAGAAAAACAGTAAAGGTGTAATGAATATAATAGAGACAGAATTGATTTTTTTTTTTAAGAGTGAAAGCAACTATTTCTTTTATCGGTTTGATCTTGTAATTTCATTCTATTTGTTTGATATTTTCGATTAAAAATTTGACATGACCCAATAATATATTGGATGAATTTAGAACAAGCTAGCACACCGCTTAATACTACTAATATAATACATAGCTGAACACCATTAATTTTTGATAAAATGATTATTAAAAGTTTCAAAAGCTCGACATGCCATTAATTATATTTTAAAACAAAATTAAAAGAAATTATTTTATGAAGAATTCACACCACTTTATGCATGGTCCTATCCAATTAAATAAAACCACGTGATTTTTATTTCCACATAATATTTTTTATAAATTAAAATTTACAAATCATCATCTTCTTCCTCATACCTCATATATTAATTTTTTTAAAAAACCACAAAATTAAAAAAAACAAAAGCTTAACCCACGAATCAAAAAAGAAAAAAAATAAAATAATTAATTTTAATCTATTAAAATCTCTGAGATTAACATATTCGTTTGAACTACAGACAAATTAATTAGAAAACATAAGAGAACGAAATCATAAGGAATATGTATTCTACGGTTTTCTAATTAATTTGTCTCTTTTGGGTTTTTTAATTAATTTGTTTGCAGTTCAAACAAATATGTTAATTCTAGGGTTTTTGACATATTAGAATTAATTATTTTTATTTTTGTCTATTTTAATTCGTCGGTTTAACTTTTGGGGTGTACTTTTTATTTTAAGGATTTTTTTTAACAATGGCATCTAAATTTTATTAATCACTATGAAAGATAATACAATACAATGCATTAAAAAGAGAAAAAAAGGGACAAGTCCACTACAAGCCTCTTACAATGATGCAAAGAAAAACATACACTTCCATCGAAATTAGCATACTAAAATCTAGAAACCTTCATGAATCTCTTTGTCTCTATCCAAACGAGACGCTTTACGGGATAAAAAAGAAGTGATGAGTGAACCAAGCTATCAGGCAGATAGCTCTGCTACCTAGGTTTGATTACATCGGCAACCAACCATCAACCGAGTGGGGATCCATTTTTCTAAGACCACCGACAGAACCATAATCAGAGATTAGCACCGTAAAGATCTCTATACGAGCACTAACCGACCGCTAAGGTATGCTGAAATTATGCCACAAGGATAGATGAAACGAGCCACAAAAATCAAAGAAAAACGTGTCACAATGATAGAGAAAACGCATGCCACAAAGGAAGAGATTCTTATTAAAATAAAAAAACAAGAAAAATAATAGACCGGTGGTCGACAACCAATATTAAGATTGGTTGCCGACCACCAACCAAAGGAAGAAAAGTAAAGTTGTTGGCGGCAAGTATTGTTGATTTTATATTCTAAAAAATCATGTAAGGTTGATTTTTATATTTCATATATATATTATTTTAATGATTTTATTCATTAATATATTAGAATTAATATATGAGGTATGAGGAAGAAGATGATGATGATTTGCAAATTTTAATTTTAAGAAAATATTATGTGGAGAATAAAGATGGTGTTATTTTATTTAATTAGGTAAGACCATGGATGAGGTGGTGAGAATAGTTCATGGAATAATTTTGTTGATTGTAAAAATGAACAGGGATCAGAGACGATGATCTGATGATAATCAGAGCTACCGTCTCAGTCGAAGTCTGAGCACTATGGTCCTTGTGTCAATGGTAATGTCTTGGATGGAAGTCGTCCCCCTGTTCCACTGTTTGCATGTTCTCTTTTATACTGCCAGGACATGTGTCGTGGCCAGGTTGTCATGGCATACTGATGGGATTGACTATGATTAGATGTCCTAGGTTTGTGCAGCCAATCGCAACGATAACGTGCGTTACCACGTAATCGCTGGATGCAATCTCGTTCATAGTCATACTTCGCTCGTCATAGGCTGCGAAAGGGACTAGATAATTCAGAGATGGTCGTACATATTTATCGTTATCACGTGATCACTGGATATCCTTCGTGCGATATCGTCCGTGATCATATTCGTGGGCTACACGGTCGTGACATGTGGCGGTAAGTGTTTGTAGGTACTAACAATTGCCCCTAGGTGAAGGAAGGTTATAAAGTGACCTTTGCAAGCTTGAGGTACTCAGAAATGGCTCTTTGGGTTGAAGATTTCATGGTTATGAGGTATAAATCACCGTATAAGTATTATAAAGGTTATACGAAGTGTCACGTAATAACTATCTATAATGAATCATTGTATACGAAATGTCATATAACAAAATACTTTATTGGTGAAGCGTTTCAATGAAGACACGGTTCTTGGGTATAAATAAATATTTTGTTGTTATTTTTAAGGTATTATTTCACTTATATTGTCATCTGCTTTTGGGTTTTCAAAGAGAAAAAGAAGAGAATCAGAGAAAAAAAGTATTTTGAAAATAAAATATAATTGTTTTTGCTCGGATGGATAGTTCATTTGTTGTGGTCAGGGATTAGTATCCTTGCACTACAGAGGCAGACGAGTTATTGAAGATGCTGTAGTGTCGGGGTTTTCGTGCTGGTAACCATTTTTGTTATCGATTCAGCTTATCAAATGGGTTATTTCGACTGAATACATGCTCTGATGAGGGAGAGTCGTGGTGTTTGATTTCTCTTTTTGCTTTTGAAGTCGAGTTCTATCTACAATTGCATCATTTTTTGTAAATTGGTTAAATTGATTTGATATGGCACAAGGTCAATTAGGTGGAAGTAGTTGGTGGACTTTGATGACATACTTCTTGAATTGTAAAATCTATAGGAACAAACCTTCTATCGACGTATTCCATTACTTTTATAATATGATGGCTGGCCATGATAAGAATGCAAAGGATTTTATAACCATTGGTCATAGTAGAGGAAAAGTGTCGGTGATGAGTAATCAATATGATAATCTTCACCTGGATAAGACAAAATATATCAAAGTAGAGTGTAGTGTTAGAAGCTTTCTATTTTTTGTTGTATGGCATCGGCCGGCGAACGATAGGTTTACACCGCCTAACATAGGGGAAATGTCGCATGCTGAATTGAAACTTCTCAAAAAGTTAGAAAGTGATGCACCTTCGTATTTTGAGGAGGTATGCACCGTTAGAAATGTTTCGGTGTATTGTCTGGAGGAAAAAAGTCCCAATGGTTGGGATGAAGAAGATTTCAATGTTTTTCTATATGGCTCCTTGGTGAATGTGCCTATTCGTGTTGAGGCTTGGACCTTTGGTGAGAGAAGTAGTAAATGAGTGGTAAGGGTTTTTCTGGGTACTGAAAACGAACCAGAGGATTTCTTTTCTGAGTACATGGACGTTCGTACTCGCCCTAAGAAACATCATGGGAAAGATCTCCCTCCAAGTGAGGTCAGTAGAAAGGTTACTTCTATTGCCCCGAGAGGTTGTGCTACTGTTAACTCGTTTGGCTCTAGTCATGGTAGAAAGAAGGAAAAATGTGTAATCTTAAATTTGCATGTTGTGTCTGGTTTAGAGGATAAAGGTAGATGTCCATGGTTGGAACGCAGGACAAAGAGACGGATGGATATAGGTATTAGTTTGGTGTAGCCTTTAAGAAAAACAAATTTCTTCTGCTTATTTGTATATGCTTTGTTCATGTTTACTTATGATTGTTTGTTTTTGTTTCTCTCTTTTTTGTAAACGTCTGTGCTTTGTAGGGGTGATAATTTTTGCTCTTCGGGCTATAGTGTCAGATACGTCGCTTTTTATTTCTATATTCAGTCAATTAAGTTCTTCAATTTCAATGGAAGTGGCATCTTCAAAGGCTCTTAATAGTGGGGAAATGAGTTCGCACTGCGTGCTAGCTGTAAACACAATTACGATGTCTCTGGTAGATATTATCCCCACTTTTCCTTGTGCAGATATTTTTCCTGGTATTTAGAATGCCTCCAAAGGGGGTTCAGTAGATATTGTATAGGAGGCACGAGAGAGTATGGCAAGGCAAATGAAGACTTACAGTTCGAGGGGGCGTTCTATAGTGGTCAAAGATAAGATGTTGGGGAAAATGCCAGTGTTGAATGTTAGAGTTGTTAAGAATTTACATGGGTTGGGCTCTGAGGTTTCCCGTGCTTTCTTGGGATTATGTGACTCTCCTGGCGCGGTTGTATCTGGCATCGTCAGGATCGCTATTTCTGCTTGTTTGACTAATGTTTTACCTGTTGTTTATGTGCCGTTAGCTATTTTAAATGGTGTTTTTGTTGTATTTAGTTTGACAATTTTACTTTTTATCTTGTAATGAGCTTATTTGTTTTTTATTATTGTTATTGGTATATTTACAAGAGTAACTACTACGGATTCTATTGTCGTTTATTGTTCTTCTAAAGATACATCCCCTGTGGCCGCACCTATTGAAACTGTGACCTTCTCAGAGGTTGCGATGACTTATTCGTTGTCGTTGCGCATTGATTTTCTCCTGGTGAAGGCTATAAACCTTTGGCCCCATGGGGTGCGTTCTATCATTGTATGGGGTTTATAGATACGAAAAATTAGTTTTATCCTGAATCTGCTTCTAAAAAACTGTCCGAGTTATACTCAAATAGTTTTGGTACTTCCAAACCTTGCACTAGTATTAGGAGGACTGTGGAGGGGGTTGGGGTCTCATTCAGTAGCTAGGTTGCATTTAATTTAATATGGAGATGAATGCAAAGACCCTTCTTGAAGAGAATGCGAAGTTGCGTTCGCAATTAAAAGGCTACGCTACTCTCCTTGAAGAGAATACAAAGTTGTGCTAGCGAGTGGGGAGTTAGAAAAGAGAAATTCATAGAAAATTTCTAAGAAGAAAAGTGAACTTGATCGTGCTCTTAGGATCAAAAATAAGATGCTTACAACTATGGAACAAAGTTTCAAGAACGAGATTCAAGGTCTTAAGGAAGAACTTTAGCATACGAAGAATGCAATAGATAAAAGCTTTACAAATTTCACGAGAAGATTGACTGAGCTGAAAGATTCTCATAAGAATAAGATTATGGTACTAGAAGCTACTTATGACATTGATGTAGCTGAGAAGGTTAAAACAGCTGTAGCTACGACCACCGCCTTTATGATCGAAGGAATTGGTAAAGTTCGTGACACTGCTATTCTTAGCTTCCAATTGGAATGTGGTCCTTTTGATGTTAGGGGTGTGGATTTTAACATCCTTTGCGGAGTAGCCACGGACTTTAACGTGAAGAATCCTTTTGTACATTTTTTGGAGGACTTTGCTGCAGAGTATAAAGGTATTGTGAGTCCAGCTATTTTTGAGTTGAATGCTTCCTCATCTCCAAGCAATCGAAGTGGTGCTAGTGATATGATCATGATAGTAATATGTTGGGTGAGTGTAGTAGAGATATATAATTGTTATTGTCGTTTAGCTTTGCAGAGTATAAAAGTATTGTGAGTCCTGTTATTTTTGAGCTGAACGCTTCCTCCTCTCCAAGCAATCGAGGTGGTGCCAGGGATATTATTGGTGATAGTAATGTGTTGGGTGAGTGTAGTCGAGATATATAATTGTTATTGTCGTTTAGCTTTGCTTTTTGTATGAAGAAACTTTTTTGGTGGTTAAATAATTATTTTACTATTTTGTTGATCACATTATTTTGGTGAGATTTGAATCGTCAAAACGATTGGAATCATTTGAATAACCTGAAGCACTTTGTGTGTTTGAGTTTCTTTGCAACTCGTTGTGGCTTACTTTGTGTTTTCTTCTTTTTTATGTCTATTAGCGGAGTTGTGTAGTGAAAATTATCTGATGTGGTGTATGCAGGCCTTACTACTATCTTAGTGCGATCTAGCTTGCTAGAAATTTTTAGTTTTTCTTTTTGCGATAAAGCTTTTCTATTATTGGTTGTGCTTACACAGTGAACTAGTTTTACCATTTTAGAGGTTAGATGGTGCTACTAGTGTCCCCATAATATTATATTTAACAATAATATCTTTAAACTATTGAGAATAAGACTATTGTATTTATTCGCGCGTTCTTTTGGATACCAGCATGCTAGGTATCTATTGGCTCCTTGTTGGTGATTTAGACAATTTGAGGCAGGTGGTGGTGAAAAAGAAAGTTTATGACTGGCGGTGATAGGTGCGTGCGCTTACCTGTGCATTTATTGATTAGGAACTTAAAAGTTACATGATTTTAAGTGTTTGCTCGAGACTTTAGGATATGGGATTTAAATGTTTGCCTTGGTAGCTTTCCGTTTAAGGATCTAAAATGTCGTCGCTTGGTATTCTCGCTATCTGCTATAAATAGGGCTCTTTCAGGTTTGTATTCTCATAACCTAATTTATAAGTGGTTTACTCTCTCTTTTTGTTCCTCTTTTTATAAGTTTGCTTGTACCATTTTGAGAAGGGAAAGGAAAATATGTTTATGGTGATGAGTGGGATGGGGAGACTGCGCATTGTAGATCTTGGGGAGTGCTATTTTTGTATTTTGGTTATTTGTATCACCAGAAAACAGTATTTGAAAGGCTATAATTAGCCGTTTGTAGTAAGGAGTGCCAATAGATAATGTATTCAGAAAATCTTGAGTGCAAGGTTCTCCGAATACTATTGTCTGTTGGTGTTTGTTGCTACATCAGGAGGAGGCAGTTGAAGGCGGGGCAGATTGCTGAGATAATTGATTTACGTTGGAATTTGACCTTTTTCCTCTTAATCATCAAGGTGGTTGTTCGTTTGTCAATTATGGTGCTAGGTATCGTGACGATAGACGATTGCCTCAAGATGATTTTTGATGCAGAGTAGAAGTTTTTGGAGTTGAAAATAGGAGAGATATTTGTCATCTCTACATACTCTGTCTGCTACATTAAGAAGCCCGCTTTTTATCTTGGGGTATTTTATGGGCTTCTCTAGATCGAGTTCGCTAGGAATATTCGCAAACACTTTGTCTATTTCCCTTGTATAGATTAATGATTGTAATATTTTTGTTTTGTTTGCATGAAAAAATTGCTTTATGAGTATTTGAAGTGTTATGGTCACTTTATTTATATTGATTCGTGTGCATATACTTTGATTATGTTTGAATGAGCTTTTGCTTTCCACATACTAACATAATCATCTATGCTTTTGGGATGGGTTATAGTTGGGATGAGGTTCGCTGGATTGTAGGTTGTGAAAAGTTTTGTATATTCGTAATTTTTTTTATCATAGTAATTGGAAGTTTGTGGGGAACAAACTATAAAGTTAAAGCTATGATTGTATTCTCGTGTTCGCATTTTGTTCTATTCTTTTTTTAACACCCCTAGAACTTACTAGGAGATTATTGGATTATGGTTTAAAAGTTTAAGGCATGATTGCAGAGTAATTTATAGCATGTTATTGTTGCTCAAATCAGTTTTCCAGCTGTAGTGGAAATTACCCATACTGTTATAAGCCGATCTGCAACTGAAGATGTAGTATTTCTTTATTTTTGGCTTGGAGCAGTTATTGTTTTTCTTTGCTGCGCTTTCTTTTAGCTGCAAGTATGATTGAATTTTACATGTATAGGAATAGTGGACGATTTTCAGAAAAATGCTGGTATACTGACAACCTGGTATACATTTTGGAAATATTCATGTGCTCAACGCTAGATATGTGAAAAGGTTGGATGAATATGTAGGAATGCCAAGTGTGTTATTTTATTTTCTTGTAAAGGCCCGCGGTCCCTGGCTAATGAAATGGCTAGGGTATTTTGATGGTGATTTATTCTTCGTATTAAAAAAATCCACGAGTCGGTTTCATTTTTGTTTTTATTAGTGAGGTTTTTTTTTGTTTTCTTTTCAGTTATTACTACCCTATTTTTAATAAATAATTTACTACGATCTTTTCATCTTCATTTCAACTAGATGAATCTATTAATTTTCATATGCGCTAGAGGTTAACAATTAAGTTGCTCTTCAATTCTTACAGATGCATTTACTCGAATCGCCTTTGTGTTCCTACATGTTTGTGGTAGCTGATGGTTGCAGTATTTTCATTGAGTAGATGTCAAAAGCATTCTTGGATATCATGCATGAAAAAGATATTGATCACACATGAATATCTCTGCCCATATCTTGTCCTATTTTTTTATCTTCAAGCATTTATGATGCGAACTGAGTATTCTCTCTTGGTACTTTTGCTCACCAAAGGTATTTTTTGTTATGTAGGGAATGAGGATGCTTATGTTGCTTCAAGCTCTCATTGCTCATATCAAGCACATGTTGTTTTAGTCACTGAATTCTATTATGAAGTTTAACTTACCCTTCAAAATAGATGAATCTTGTTTTGAACTAGGTTGAAGATACTACTGTGAATTACATACTGTAAGATTTTGGTTTTACTTTTATTTTGCTTTATTTTAATGTTTCGTGAGAAGAGATTGTATTATCTTTAATTATTGTATTTCTTCAAAGTTAGTAAGCTCTTTGATGTTATGAGCAGTGTAAATCGATGTATGCTTTCATTGAACATTGTCGTTCTTGTAAAACAGTGTCATGACTATTTATTTTAGGTATTACGCAAGTGACGATATTTTATTCTTGATATTATACATATTTACTTTAGCAGCGTTTTACTATATGCGCTTCTTTCTTTATGTTCGTTTGCTTCAGAAGCGACGATCATTGAGCTGATTTCTTCGTGTGTACTTCTTAAAAGTAGCAGACAGGTTGAATATTATCTTTGCGTCGTTTTACTTTATGCGCTTCTTTCTTGGAAGCGGCTAGCAAATATTATATTGGTGATTGGCCGCTTTATCATGCACACTTACTTGAAAGTGGCTAGCGAACCTTTTCTTTTCTCATATGCATGAAAATTATTATTTCTCATTATTTAACCTTATACGAGCTTGTGAGTAGTGAACTATACTGTCTTACATGCTCGTATATCGATTTTTTAGACATATGAATCCCTGCCCTAGGTAAGGGGATCCTTTGTTGTAATTTTTGGCACATTTGCTAGGGAGTAGTGATCTCTAATGTGATTCTTTTTTGCGTACTTGTTGAAAGTAGCAAGCGTTTTCATGACCTTATAGTATTATTATTTTTAGAGCGAATTTTTCATTATTCATGTGTGTAGCGATGTTTTTTCTCGCTAAAAATGATTTTTAATTTTATTTGGAAAATATTTTCTTCCGTGTGGGATTTTAGAAAACCCGCATTTTATTTAAAATTGGAGTCGCCACCGGCCACTCAAGGTGGACCGGACACCGTAGAAAACCAGAGATTTTGAAATATCGGGTTCGGGAGTCAGTTACGGATGGGGAAGGATTAGCACCCCCATACCGCCCAAAATTGGTACTTTAATAATTACCGCTTTATTAATATTAAACTTTCCAGATTAAAGTGACGATTAAATTAAAATTTGGTTATAAGTGCGAGTAAATTTTAAAAGCCCCGTTATTCGAGAATAAACGCCCAACCACTATCACTACGCCTGATACTGGCCCCGTTTACGCTCGAATAAAAGGGCACCGCATTGACAAAATATATGTTCGTTATGCAAACTTAAAAAACATGGCAAATATAAATAAATACATTGCGATAAAAAAAAATAAATACTAACATAATAAAATACTAACATAACATAAATAAATACTAATCTAAAACATACATACCTAAATATTAATCTAACTCATAAATAAAAATAGATCTAACATAAATAAAATACTAATCTAAAACATAAATACATAAATATTAATCTAACTCATAAATAAAAACAAATCTAACATAAATAAAACATAAATTTAAAACATACTAATCTAAAACATAGATAAACATACAAATTAAAAACACAATTTTAAATTAACTACTACTTCATTAAAGTATAAAAAATACAACATAAATAAAAAGGAAAGAAAATATACCTAACTAGGAGTTCGAATGACGAACCCTGACTAGACCCCACCAAGATCTACCACGACCTCTCCAAAAATATTAACTAGACCGGACCTAAAATAGGACCCCGATCAAACCGACTAGGACTGAGGGGACTGCCCCTTGGCCCTGGGGTAGCCGAGAGCACTGCTCTCTTATTTGGCTACCCAGCCGATTGCCTTAATTGCTTCTCTCAATTTCCAATCTCAATTGCCTATTTATAGGCATGTAAAGGGGGTGAGGTGGGTGACGTGGAGCCTTGTGCTCCACTCCCCTCCCCCTTTTTTTATTATTATTTTTTTTTACTTTTTTTTAAATTAATAATATTATTACAACAATACTAAAAATACTAAAACCCGGACAAAAATGAGTGATTACAGTTGCCCCTCTTTGCTTGTTCTTGTGAAATGAGAACAAAGCAAAGATCAAAAGCACTCATTTTTGTCTTATCTGACTAAACTTCTCTCTCTTTGACGCGTGTCTTCTTTCTTTGGTAGATCTTCTTTCTCTTCGGCGCAAGTCTTCTTTCTTGTTTTGATTGATCTACCTTGTCACTCTAGGGAAACAAAACCTTCAAAATGGGGGGTTGTTTGTTAGGGAAGCCAAACCGAGTTCTACTTGCTGCATTATTGGTAATAAGCTAATACCTAAAGAGAGTTCGACCCGGCTGCAACACCGACGAAGAGACAGGGTCTACAAAATTCGATCCAGTTGCAACACTGAATAGGAGGCAAGACCGATATGTGAAAGTTCTGATGTCTGATCCAGTTACAACTCTGATGAAGAGGCAAGATCAGAAAACTGACAATTTTTCTCTTTTTTCTCTCTTTTTTGTTTCTTTTTCTCTGCTTTTTTCATATATTTTCTCTTTTTTTTGATTTTTTCTTACAACATTGATAAAACTTGAAAGTTGGTGAATTTTGACCAAGCTACAACACCGACGAAGAGGCATGGTCTAAAGTTAGTAATGTTGATCCAGCTACAACACCGACGAAGAAGCAGGATCAAGAGTTAGTGAATTTGGTCTAGCTACAACACCGACGAAGAGGCAAGACCGGAAGTTGGTGAATTAGGTTCAGCTACAACACCGACGAAGAGGCAGAACCGAAAGTTAGATTTGACCAAGCTACAACACCGACGAAGAGGCAAAGTCTGAAGATTTGATCCAGCTACGACACCGACGAAGAGGCAGGATCGGATAGTTATTCTTTTTTGTGATCAAGCTACGACTCTGACGAAGAGTGGTTGAAAGCTTATTTTTTTCATTTTTTCATTTTTTGTTTTTGTTTTTGTTTTTGTTTTTGTTTCTTTTTGTTTTTGTTTTTCTTTTTTTTCTTTTTTCTATTTTTCTTTGATTTTTTTTCTTTTTTTGATTTGTTTTCTAGCTACAACATTAATAAAGAAAACTTGAAAATCAGTAAAGTTGGATCTATCAATAGAGAAACAGAAATATTAACTGGAACCCTACTACACCATCAGCGGATAAGTAGGACAGCAGCAACTGGGACCTAGCCACTCCATCAGCGGAGGACTGGATCGGATAATGATGACCTAGAACCGGCTACACCATTAACGGAGAGCAGGATCTGAGGGTGACAGGAGCTTGGATCCGGCCACTCCATCAGCGGAGGACCGGATTGGACAATGACAACCTGGAACTGGCTACACCATCAGTAGAGAGCAAGATTTGAGGACGGCGGGAGCTTGGACCCGGTCACTCCATCAGCGGAGGACTGGATTGGACAATGACGACCTGAAACCGGCTACACCATTAGCGGATAGCAAGATTTGAGGACGACGATAGCTTGTACCTGGCCACTCCATCAGCGGAGGACTGGATTGGATAATGACGACCTAGAACCGGCTACACCATCAGCGGAGAGTAGGATCTGAGGGCGATAGGAGCTTGGACCTGACCACTCCATCAGCGGAGGGCTGGTTTGGACAATGACGACCTAGAACCGGCTACACCATCAGCGGAGAGTAGGATCTGAGGGCGACAGGAGCTTGGACCTGACCACTCCATCAGTGGAGAGACTAGATCGAGCGACGAAAGTTGATAAAATTTCTTTTGATTTTTCATTTCATTCATTTTTTCTTCACTTTTACTTTTTTTTATTTTTCTTGATTTTCTTTTTTCTTTCTATTTTAGATACAACATTGATACAACTAGAAAGTTAGTAAATTTTGAACAAGCTACAACACCGACGAGGAGGCATGGTCTAAAGTTAGTAATGTTGATCCAGCTACAACACCGACGAAGAGGCAGGATCAAGAGTTAGTGAATTTGGTCTAGCTACAACACCGACGAAGAGGCAAAACCGGAGTTTAGTGAATTTGGTTCAGCTACAACACCGACGATGAGGCAGAACCGGCAGTTAAATTTGACCAAGCTACAACACCGATGAGGAGGCAAGGTCTGAAGATTTGATCCAGCTACGACATCGACAAAGAGGCAGGATCGGATAGCTTTCTTCTTCTTTTTTCTTATTCTTCTCTTTTTTTCAATTTTTCTTTTTCTTTTCTCTTTTATCTCTTTTTCTCATTTTTGATTTTTTCTTTTTTCTCATTTTATTTTTTCTTTTTCTTTTGACTTTTTTCTTTTTTGATCGATAAACAGGTAAATTCTGAGTAAAATTTAGGTCTAGCTGCAACACCGTCGAAGAGGCAAGACCGGAGAGGATTTGATCAGTCACACCACTGACGGAGAGACTAGATCAGCAAAATATAGGACCCACTACACCACCGACGGAGAGGTAGGACCGAATAGAAACTTTGATATGCAACACCGCCGATGGAGGCAAGATCTGGATAGGATTTGATCTGCTACACCACTGCCGGAGAGACTAGATCAGCAAAATGTGAGACCTGCTACACCACTGACGGAGAGACAGGATCCAGATGGAAATTTTAACTTACAACACCACCAATAGAGGCAAGATCTACATTAAGTTGGCGTACCACCACTGATGGAGGCATGATTTGCAAGATGTTGAATTGTTGTGCTATTGACAGCGAGACTATGTCTGGAAAAATTTGCCCTGCTTCTGTCGGCAGAGGGTAAGATCTGGAATGTTGGCGTCCGTCACACCATCGTTGGAGGAATCAACTCCTACAAAAGAAAAAACATTAGTCAGTAATTGTCAAAGATTTTGTCGCTGATACCTTTTATTTTGGGTGTTTCCATCTTCTTCGTGTTTGGCCTCCTTCAAGACAAGGGTTGGCCTTCTTGTCATTGCCCCCATATCGAGGGTACTCGGTCTTTTTTCTAGACCTGTTATGTACAAGCAAGATTGCATGAATGTATCTAATGCATGTGTCTACCCTAAATGCATGGTGACTTTGGCGTATGCACTTAATCTAAATGTATGACGTTTGCAAAAAAATGGTTTAATGCAATATGAATGCAACTACATGCATGAATGTGGCATGATTTTTCGATCCTCAAAGGGATGCCCCTGACTCCTCACTGGTCCCGTCAAGATCTTGGTTTTTTTGTATGTGACGGTGCCTCAACCTCAACTTGGGTTCGATCAGTCATCTGGGTGCATGCCCCAACATTTTATTAATTCCTATGTCATCGTCTGAAATTGCTCTTGAATTTGACACTTTGAGCGCTGATTCTGTTGCCCCCTAGGTTGGGTTTATAAATTGTGTGTTAGTTCATGGCAGCTCATTATTATTATTTTTGGATTGGGTGCAATTTTGCAGACTGTGGTCAAAGATGCAAGAGTTTGACTCGGCAATGAAGGCTGGACCTTGGCAAAGAATGCCCCTGGACTGGGACCTTGTTAGAGGCACACTATTTGTAAAAGATGTGGGGGTGCTTTTGGACATGCCCCAAGATCAAACTTTTGTAAGAGGCTTTGTAAGGTGCTAGATCGACCATCTTTGTTGTATTTAATGGGGCAACCCGAGGATTAGTTTTATTATTCTGAAAATGAATGCATGCAAAATGTGTCCTAAATCGATGCAATGCAAAATTAAGATTGTGATGATGTTGTGCAATGATGCATGTGAACTCAGTGCGATGAGAATAAAATAAAACGAGTTAGTGCCAAATAAAATGATTAAATAAAACAAATGATAAATATAACAAAAATAGAGTAATAAAAACTGTACATAAACAAGAAACAAGGCACCAGAGCCTAAATAGGGTGACCACTAATCGGACAGAGTTTCACATGGCTCTAAAGGGTTGTCTCCTACGGCTCACTATATGCAGTTTTGGTGCTAAGAGGTACCCGAATTGTCCTCGCTGTCCTCTACTAAGAGTAGCAAGGCCCCCGGTCATCACCCATTATAGGCTCCTTTCAACCGAGTTCAATTCAGGGGGACCCATTCACTTATGCCTGCACGAAGGAACGATATCCTTACGAAAGCATAAGGTACTGGAGCCCCGAAAGTACTTGCTAGGCCTACACGGGAGAACGATATCTCCACGAAAGCATTAGCGTTTTCCCCCACTTAAAAAATACGGGTTTATATGCCAAATTTTAAATGCGTTAAAATAAACGCACAATTATAACCGAATGTTAGTTTAATAGTCACTTAAATCCGGAATTTCTGATATTAATAAAGCGGTAATTATTTGAAAAAAGCTCGACTCTCTTATTTTTTTGAAAACAAAAATTTCCCCAGCGGGGTCGCCATCTGTAGCGATGTTTTTTCTCGCTAAAAATAATTTTTAATTTTATTTGGAAAATATTTTCTTCTGTGTGGGATTTTAGAAAACCCGCATTTTATTTAAAATTGGAGTCGCCACCGGCCACTCAAGGTGGACCGGACACCGTAGAAAACCAGAGATTTTGAAATATCGGGTTCGAGAGTCGGTTACGGATGGGGAAGGATTAGCACCCCCACACCGCCCAAAATTGGTACTTTAATAATTACCGCTTTATTAATATTAAACTTTCCAGATTAAAGTGACGATTAAATTAAAATTTGGTTATAAGTGCGAGTAAATTTTAAAAGCCTCGTTATTCAAGAATAAACGCCCAACCACTATCACTACGCCTGATACTGGCCCCGTTTACGCTCGAATAAAAGGGCACCGCATTGACAAAATATATGTTCGTTATGCAAACTTAAAAAACATGGCAAATAGAAATAAATACATTGCGATAAAAAAATAAATAAATACTAACATAATAAAATACTAACATAACATAAATAAAATACTAATCTAAAACATACATACATAAATATTAATCTAACTCATAAATAAAAATAGATCTAACATAAATAAAATACTAATCTAAAACATAAATACATAAATATTAATCTAACTCATAAATAAAAACAAATCTAACATAAATAAAACATAAATTTAAAACATACTAATCTAAAACATAGATAAACATACAAATTAAAAACACAATTTTAAATTAACTACTACTTCATTAAAGTATAAAAATTACAACATAAATAAAAAGGAAAGAAAATATACCTAACTAGGAGTTCGAATGACGAACCCTGACTAGACCCCACCAAGATCTACCACGACCTCTCCAAAAATATTAACTAGACCGGACCTAAAATAGGACCCCGATCGAACCGACTAGGACCGAGGGGACTGTCCCTTGGCCCTGGGGTAGCCGAGAGCACTGCTCTCTTATTTGGCTACCCAGCCGATTGCCTTAATTGCTTCTCTCAATTTCCAATCTCAATTGCCTATTTATAGGCATGTAAAGGGGGTGAGGTGGGTGACGTGGAGCCTTGTGCTCCACTCCCCTCCCCCTTTTTTATTATTAATTTTTTTTACTTTTTTTAAGATTAATAATATTATTACAACAATACTAAAAATACTAAAACCCGAACAAAAATGAGTGATTACAATGTGGCGTTCTTTTTTATTCGCTCGCTTACTATTTTATGTGCGTGGTTTTTTAACTCTCACGCTAACATTTTAGCGGAGTGGATTTTAGTAAGCATTTGATCGCTACTTGGAGCGTTTGGCTTACGTCGTTATTTGGAGAGTTATAGGTTTGTGATCACTGGCTATCCTTCCACTCCACGAATGTTCGCCGCAGGTCATCTGGTTTTAACACGTGGCACATTTGTGTTTATCCGTATATTTATCAATCTTGTGTATAAATAGTTCGGCTCTTTATTGTTGTGAGTAGTGTAAATTGGTTCCCTTTTTGCGGATAAATGCCACTTGTATTCATGTTATACTACTATGTGCTATAAGCAATTTTGTTAATTTTATAGTAACATTGTTAACTTAGCGCCGATGTATACGACCCTTTGTTTATTTGGCTCACTTACTTTGGAATCGGCGAACTAATTCCTTTCTAAACACTTGTTGAAAGTGGTGTATGTTCATACGATCCTTTGTTTATTTCTGCTCGCTTGCTTTGGAGCGGCGATCGTTAAGTTGATTCATCTATAAACACATCTTAGACGATCTATTCTTTCTTTATGCTCACTCGCTTTGGGAGCGGCGATCGTTGAGCTGATTCCTCTATGCACACTTCTTAAAAGTGGTGGATGCTCAGACGATCATTTGTTTATTTCTGCTCGCTTACTTTAGAAACGACCATTATTGAGCTGATTCTTCTATGCACACTTTTTAAAAGTGGCAGACGCTCAGACGATCCTTTGTTTATTTCTGGTCGCTTGCTTTGGAAGCGACGATCGTTGAGCTGATTCTTCTATGCACACTTCTTAAAAGTGACGGACGCTTAGACTATCCTTTGTTTATTTCTGGTCGCTTATTTTGGAAGCAGTGATCGTTGAGCTAGTTTCTCTACGCACACTTCTTAAAAGTGGCGAACGCTCTAACGATCCTTTGTTTATTTCTGGTCGTTTACTTTGGAAGCGACGATCGTTGAGCTGATTCTTCTATGCACACTTCTTAAAAGTGGCGAACGCTCAAACGGTCCTTTGTTTATTTCTGGTCACTTGCTTTGGAAGCGGAAATCGTTGAGCTGATTCCTCTATGCACACTTGCTAAAAGTGGTGGACGCTCAGATGATCCTTTGTTTATTTCTGTTCACTTACTTTAGAAGTGACGATCATTGAGCTAATTCCTCTATGTACACTTCTTAAAAGTGGCAGACGCTCAGACGATCCTTTGTTTATTTATGGTCGCTACAAAGTAATATTTTCTTAAATTTGCCATGTACAAGACATATAGGGCTATGGGATATGGAAATATGACCTTCTATTATGCATGAAAAAGCTAGATCCACAAACAAAATAAAATGTCTCAAAGACTAAAGAAACTTTCAAGCTTTATATATTTAGGTTTAAGAAAATAAAAAGTTGAAGTAGGAGAAAAGTAGAACTTTAGAGAGACGGCAAACATAATGAGGTATACGAATCTTTACTTTCTCAAAGTCTTTTACTTGCTGCGTTGTCTCGCGGTAACATTTCCCTTTCTACTATGCTTGTCTAGCTCTGCTACAACTCTGGTCGGTTCTGTAGGCTTATCCAAATGAATTTCCCCAATCTTCATTGCTCTTACCAGCCTTGGTTTCACAAGTTTCCCGCCCTCTCTGAGGTTTGAACCTTCAAGAGTCGTTATGGTTTTATGTAAGATATTAATTCTAGGTCTTTCTGGCTAGGATGGGGTTTTTCTGTGAGTTTGGTTGTGATCTTTCTGCTTTTGGGCTAACCAAAGTGATAAGATATGGCACTGTCTCACCGTCCTTTGATCAGTCTACATAAAACCTTATCCTAATGGCGTGGGAAACTTAACTTGTTGGCGAAAAAGGGCTGCCATCATCCAAGCCTTTTTCATCAAGCGTCTCACGAAGATATCGTTGAACGTAGACGAGTTGTCAATGACTAAGAATTTAGCCATCTTCGTGATCTTGTTTTAACCATCTCTCATGGTCACGAGAAGTTGGATGGATTCCTTTACCTCGATAGACCAGTTGCTAAACCCGTATACTGGCTTGCCAGCTTTAATTCTGAGTTCGAAATTCCTATCTGTTTAAATGCGTTCCAGCCCAACACTTTCACGGTACTACCTGTATCAACCAGAATTCTTTTCATAATAAACCCTGCTACCAGAGCTGTAACGACAATAGGGTCGCTTGTTTTTTCATCCAAAATATTATCCTCTTCTTTCTCGAAAAACGAGACTCGCTATGATTCTCTGTTCTTTGTTTTTTTACTATTCCTGCCGAAACTAGCATTATTTCTCATACGTACGTCTTACGCCTAGAGTTTGCTTGGTTCCACCTTTCGTCCACTCCGATTATTATATATATAATACCTTTGTCATCCTAATCATTTCCCTTGTTGTCCTGCAGTCTTGGTTGTTGAGCCTCCATATTATCTTTGACCTGTCTGTGACGGGAAACTAAAAATCTTTCTAGTTGCCTCTTCTCACTGCGGACTCAATTGCATTCTTTAAATGTACGCAGTCATCCGTAGAATGACCTTGAGCCTTATAAAACTCGCACATTCGTTCAAAATGCTCCCTACATTCGCTTTCCCTCATTGGTAATGGCGGTCTCAGGATTCTTGCGTGCTTAATCTGGTGCAATATCTGTGAAGGTGATTCTGTTAACTCGTAATAAGTTCTGTACGTAGATATCCTTTCCTATGATGACTTTTGCTGCTAACCATTTTGCGCATACTGCCACGATTAACCATTATTCTGAATATATTGTGGACCACGGTGAAATTGTTGGCTTTTACGACACACTCCCTGATGAAGAAGGGGTCTGCCGCGCTTGGGG
This sequence comes from Hibiscus mutabilis, assembly GCA_019671005.1. Classification (NCBI taxonomy): domain Eukaryota; kingdom Viridiplantae; phylum Streptophyta; class Magnoliopsida; order Malvales; family Malvaceae; genus Hibiscus; species Hibiscus mutabilis. The sequence continues at coordinate 39,462,455 of CM033739.1, forward strand.
CATTCTCATCTTGCCTCTGGCTCATATGCTGCGAATCGTGTACTATAGCCCTCATATTGTTTACTTTTTCATTTTTAGTGTACGGCTAAACCTTCTCGTATAACTCTGATAGTGTTGCTAGCGGTCGGTCTAATAGATTATACTTAAGATGCTGATGTGAAGTACCATTGATGAAAGCAGAGATAACCAACTCATTGGAAGCTTCATTGGTTTGCATAGTTGTATCGTGAAATCGCTGGACAAACTCTCGCATGGATTCACCTGACTTCTAGATGACAAACATAAGATACGCTAGCGACCTTTTCAATACCTTGTTTGCTAAGAAGTAGCTCATAAATAGATCTGCTAACTGATCAAAACTGGAAATCAAATTCGCTGGGAGCTGAAGATACCAAGCTTGATCTGAATCCTTGAGGGTCATTAAGAATATCTGATATTTAACTTGATCGTGGGCACCAAACAAATCCATATGGTTCAAGAAGTGAGATATGTGATCTTGAGGGTCACCTTTTCCGTTGTACATTAGTTCCGGGACCTTAAAAGATGGAGATACATAATGTTCTAGGATGTCTACGGACAAGGGTTTATTTTTGTACCTACGGGGGTTCCGAGAGAGGTCATCTTGCCGAAGATTCTGAAAGCTCTGGAAATTATTCTTTAACTGCTCTATCTTCGCCCCTAGCACTTACTGTTTATCGTCCTTAGAGAGACTATAGTCCATGTCATCTGAATCTTCATAATCCTCCTCCAATTGTCGAGATTGTTGTCCCCTAATTTCTTGTTGGAGAAGATCACGTTCCTCGTGAACTACTTTGCCTACATTCTTTCTAAACAACTATTTGATTAGTTTTTTTGCTCTTCTTCTCTGTAGTTCTGTGTTGTTTAGCCTGGTCTTGTATGAGCTTTTACTACTGTTTGTATTGGTGTTTTGAAAGCAACAAAGATTCTTTCATGTTTTTTTATCTTTTTTTTGTAGCTCCAGAAATTGCTGGTTGCAGCCCTCCGATGGTGATTCCCCATTGTTTGCTGCGCGACCTGGCCCGCCGTAAACTAAGGAGGGGGTGATCCTAAAACTTTTGCCTAAAATCCTGCTAGAACTGTTGTAATTGTTGTATGGCCTCCATCGTTGGTTGGTTCGATAAAGTATCATCTTCTATCATTTTTTTCCAGTCGCTGTCGCCGGCTAATCCACTAAGACATCACCATCCAGTGCCATTTTCGCCTGGATTGTCTTTGTTACCTTCACCCATTTCAGAGACTTTCAAGCTTACAATCAAACCTCATGTACTCGTCTGCGCTCACAGCACCAATTATTGATTGCAAAAATGAACAGGGATCGGAGACTGTGTTATGATGATAATCAGAGCTATCGTCTTAGTCAAAGTCTGAGCACTATGCTCCTCGTGTCAATGGTGATGTCTTAGATGGAAATTGTCCCCCTGTTATGTTGTTTGCATTGTGTTGCCAACCGCAGCGATCACGTGCGTTGCCACGTGATCGCTAGATGCAATCTCGTTCATAGTCCTACTTCGTTCGCCATAGGTTGCGAAGAGGACTAGATAATTCAGAGATGGTCGTACGCATTTGCCGTTGTCCTGTGATTGCTGGATATTCTTCGAGTAATATCGTTCGCGGTCATGTTCACGGGCTACACGGTCGTGACGCGTGGGGGCATGTATTTGTAGGTACTAACAAATTTCTTCTAATTTTGTTTTAAAATATGATTAATTGCATGTCGAACCTTTGATTTTTAATAATTATTTAAAAATCATTAAAAAGTTAATGGTGTTCAGAGGTATATTGCGTTAGCAGTGCGCGTCGCCCATTCTAGAATTTTCCTAATATATTACCTTGTATAATAGAAATAAAAATTTTAAAAGTTAAAATAAAATCGTAAAAATATAGTATTAATTTTTTTAAAAAAATACAAAGTTTAGTTTAAAAAAAACTCAAATATCCCATCTTATATGAGTTTGAATTCTGGTATGAAAATATAATGCATCTCTATTTAATAAAAAATGTAAATAAATATTTAGAATTTCCTTTTTTATGATTTTTTAACATCTCTAATGATTTTATAAATTAATTAATTAAAATTATAATTTTTAAAAAATATAAATTCAAACCATAAATTCCCAAATTATGAGATTTCTAATATATATATATATTATTTTATTTATTTTTAAGATTTAAAAAAAATGACATTCAATAGCTTATAATAGAGTCACATAATATTTTTTAAGGACATTGAATAATAAAATAAAGAATTTTTTCTATACATATGATGCGTACTTTAGATTTCACAACCCTTTCTATTTTAGAAATTAAATAATTAGTTTAATGTCTAGAGTTTAGTTCTAAGCATTTAGAATTTATGGTTCATGATTTAGATTTTATTTTTATATTAGATACTTACATTTTAGGGTTTATATTACAAAATAAGATTTTGGATTTTAAAGATTAAATGTGCAAGTTTGTGTAAAAAGTTTTACACAACATGTGTATAAAAATTACTCAAAATAATAGGGGACAAAAAGAAAAATTTTGATACACAAGTAGTGCAAACTTATATAAATTGTGTATATTTAGGGTTTATGGGTTTAATTTATGATTTGCGGGTTTATATTTTAGGGTTTAAATTTAGGATTCATAAATAGAGTTTATGGTTTATAGTTAGAGATTTAGATTTTAGATCATATAATTTTCTTATATCACAAAGGATAAAAGAGGTATGAAACCTCTTAATTTCCATGTTTGTTTCGTTCAGAGATCAAACTTTACTTGTGCTTATGCCCTTACATTCCATGGCAATGGCTTTGGTGCACCATCTCCCAATGAGACAATCAAGTCCCTTGGTGGTATTTGTTGGTACTTCTATCCATGTTCATTATTTCCAAGGCCTCTATTATTAGCAAATTAACCCATGACGTGGTAAATTTATCTAAATATTCTTTTTTTATTTATTTTTACAGAAATATTTCTTTCAAAATTTATTTATCAAAATATCTCCATTTCAAACATGTAAGATAAAAGATAACTTTGCCCCGTGATGCCTTCCCTCTTTTGGTTTAAATATTATTTTAAGCCCCTGTAAATTTTATAAGGATAATATTCACCTAAGGTCCCTTTTGTTTAGAGTGTGTTCTATTTTAGTCATTTAAAATAAAAAATTATTCTAGTCACTTATGTTTTCGACCATTATTGTTTTGGTCACCCGAGCATTAGCCTCCGTTAACTACCGTTCATACGATGATGTGGCACATTAATAAAAAAAGGTTAAATCTATATTTGAATCTCAAACTTTTAAAACTTTTGTTTTTTTCATCATCTTCACAAAGAAAACTTCCTTTTCTTCTTGGTTGTTCTCGCTATCTGTTACTTCCTTTGAAGCGTGCTGTAGCTGATGTACTGTTGCCGTATCTAGAGATGGTCTCACCAGCTGAATTGTGCCATTGGCTGATTATTGACATGTAAGATTTATCTTTGAAGTGTTTTCAGTGCGTATGGAAGGGTTAGAGTTTGTGTTAGAGATTTTTTTTTGTGAAGATATGAAAAAAATAAAGTTTTAAAAGGTTAAGGGTCAAATTTAAATTTTGTATTTTTATTAACGTGCCACATCATCGTGTTAACGGGGTTAACGGAGGCTAACGCTCGAGTAACCAAAACAATAACGGTTGAAAACATAAGTGACCAGAATAATCTTTTTTTCAATTTAGGTGACCAAAGTAGAACACGCCCTAAACAAAAGGGACCTCCGGTGAAATTACCCATTTTATAATTAGAGAAATTAAATCTGTCTCCTTTTTCGCGTTTAAATAATTTATGGGTCTCGTTAACTTTGTGACTTTTGTAAAAAAATCAATTAAGTTCCTAAATTTTTTTGCACCCAATTAAGCCCTCAAACTCAAGAAAAAAATTAATTTAACCCTTTGATCAACGTTGACCGTTAACTTAACAAATTTTTTGAAAAAATTCTTTTAACACGTGTTGCAATAGGATAATGCCACTTGTCATTTGTAGGAATTTTAAAATTTAAAATTTTAAAAATATCTAAAAAATAAAAAAAATCTATTTTTTTTCAAAAATTCTGGAAAATTCTAAGATATATTTTAAAAATATAAAAATATTTTTTAATTTTGAAATTTATTTAATAATACTAAATTTTCAAAATAATAAAATATTTATAAAAATAGAATAATACAAAATAAAAATAATAAATTAAATATTATTATACAAGTATAAAAACTAATTTGAAAAAATATAAAACAATAAAGGTTATTTTGATTTTTAAAATATATTTTAAACTATATTTTAAAAAATATTTTTTCAAATGATTTTTATAATTTTATAATAATAATTACTATTTTTAATATTTTAATTTTGTAATTTTAAAATATTTTAATCTTTTTAAAATTATTATTTATTATTTTTAAATAGATTTCAAAATTAAAAATAATATTTTTTTATATTTTTAAAATAATTTTTAAAAATTTCCAGAATTTTTTCTGTTTTTTACATATTTTTCAAAATTAGAATTTAAAAATTCTTAGAAACGACAAATGGCATTATCATGTTGCGACATGTGTCAAAAATACTTTTTTTAAAAAATTGTTAAAGTTAACGGTCATCGTTGGTCAAAGCCCAAATTATATTTTTTCTTGAATTTAAAGACATAATTGAGTGTAAAAAAAATTAGAAGCTTAATTGACTTTTTTATAAAAATTTAGGAGCTTATTGAACCCTTAAGCTTTTCAAAAACCTAGCATAGTCCAGGTTCATCATACCATTTTTTATGTTTGACCTAGCTAATAAACACGCGTTAAAGGGAGACGAAGCCGAGTGAATAAAGGCACATAGAGTGGGAAAAGCAAAACATTTGCTTCAAGTAACTCCAACCACGTGAGCCTATCTGTATGATCTCTTGCAGTTGAGTTGAGTGAAAAAACTAAACAAATTATGCACCCTTTAGGTTTCCTGAAATTCAGATAGCACCGGATGAGAATCGTTGGATTAAAATTTGCAATTGTGGACACATATATAAAATGCATGGTGTTATTATAAAGTATGACACAAAATCAAGTGACAAATTATGTTAGGCGTATCATAGGTGTTAAAGTATCCTAAAAATAAAAGTATAGATACCATAAAATGTTTTTATAATTCAATGAGGGACATGGTTATAAATACTTAATAATTAATTTATTAAATTAACTATATAAAGAGGTAGTGGTCCCCAAGAAATAGGTTAACTTGTATTACTCTTGTCCCCGTCAAAGAGTTTTACGACAATGGCTAACTTATCTTCTTGGAAGATCACAACCACCTTTTAGACAATCTTCGTCAAATGATTTAAGGTTAAAACTTGCTATGTTTGGTCATTTAGCGTTTTAAGAATTAATGTTCAAATTAAAGTATGCGATTGTTTGTTTTTGAATTAAAATATAAATTATGTTTGATATTAATATTCAGATATGGTTTTGAGCATACTCTCTTAATTTTAATCATTAGATTCTTATGGATATATATTAAAGTTTTATAGGATCATTATATGAATTATTCATATATATATATATATATATATGATACTTTTGATTTTGAATTTTAGTTAAAAATTGATTGTTTAGAATTTCAAATTTTTAATTTTGGTAAATGCATGTTTAAAGAAATTTTTTGAGAAACAATCAAAGATTTCATTTTTTTGAATTCTAATAGCCCCATTTCGACAACCTTATTTTGGGTTATTTCAGAAACTTAAGTGTTATCAGAAATTTCAGTTTTGACTGTTACAAAATTTTAAATTTGAATGTCGGTATATTTATATTATATATTTCGAGATAAATTAATTGAAGCATTAAGTCACCAAAGTGACCTCAATTGCGGAAATTATTTTATGTTGAAATGTAGAAGGCTTTGCGCATGTAATTCAGTTTATGCTGGTATTAATCGGCCCAAAGGAAGATTAATAGTTGAAATTGTTACATGTGCAACAGTGGTAATAAACATGTTATAATTATTTAGTTTTACATGTGAGCAATAAATCACCCCAAAGGAAGATTTATGTTCGACATGTTCTTATTATCAATGTTTGATTACTGTACCAAGATATCACTTGCAAGTTAATATTTTGTCCAAAGATGAAATATTAATGGAGTGTCTAGTATCTTGATATGAGGTTTACTTTTATTCAAAATTATTATTATGGTTATCTTTTAATTTGATTGAAAGATAAAATTAAGACAAATATTTTAAAATAATTAAATTCATATTTTGACTTCGGATGTCTAATATTTTAATGGATTAATTGAAACATAATGTCACCAAAGTGACTGCTTTTGTGTAGATTAATTTATTTAAAATATCAATATGTTTATAGGGTTTTATAATTCATGCGTTTATTAATTGACTCAAAGGAAAGTTAATATTTGGCAGAATTACAACGTCAACAGCGGCGATAAATGTGTGACATTATAAGATATTTTATGTGAGCAATACATTAGTCTAAAGATTAATCTATTATAGTTTAATGTTAATGTTTGATTGCTACAATAAGAGTACCGCTTACAGTTAATATTACTGTCCAAAGACTTAATATTAATGTTGTGCTTGGTATCTTGAGGGGAACTAGCCATTATTTTGAATTTATTTGTTTACTTATGAATATTTATGTGATCTCGTTTCTATTTATTCATTTATTTTTTGTTCTATATTTAGGTAATTTTTTTCTTTCACAATATCTGTTAATATACATTCTATACTCATGTTTAGTAAAATTAATTTCAAAGAATAGAAAAGACACTTACATATTCTATAAATAGAAGGACCGCGTAAGTTATTTTGTCACAATAAATATGCATGCATTTATTCTATAAATAATAGTAACACTTCAAATTTGAAGCACATAAATATTAAGTTTCTAGTTGTTAAAGAAAATTCAAAGTGGTTATGTGTCTATAGAGCATGTTGGTACAAACTCTATAATTGCGTGCTTATTAAGAAACCATCACCCTAGGTCTTTCATGAGCACACTACTCATGTGGGTGTAATGTTATTTAAGGATATTTAGTTTTAGTAGGAGTTTGTAATTTTGTAAAATGCTCATTCGTTTTAGACACAATTTCGGTTACTTCAATTTAAGGATGTTTTAAGATTATTTTATGCAAAAATAAAGTTTGATCTCACTAAGGTTTAGGAGGACCAGTTGAAAACAGACATGTTCAGTTCACATTTCATATAATTTTCCATGCTACGCATCCATGGTTGATCTATGTCATTTGACTATATTTGTATATGTGACCATTGATGAGACTAGTCATTATTGATATGGCAAAGACTGCTTTGATCCTATATAGATATAGTTGATGGACGAGATTGTTATAGAATACTTATTATATAATAGCAAATTTTTGAGCTCATAAGGTTGTACATTTGTCAGGAAACATATGTTGCCCAAGTGGGAGATTGTTGGATTAAAATCCGCAATTGTGGGCACATATGTAAAATGTATGATGCTATTATAAAGTATGACACAAAATCAAGTGATCAATTATGCTAGACGTGTCATAGGTATTAAAGTGTCATGAAAATAGAAGCGTAGATACCATAAGATGTATTTATAATTCAATGAGAGGCAGAGTTATACATACTTAATAGTTGAGTAGTGGTCCCCAAGAAATAGATTAACTTGTATTATGCTTGTCTCCGTCAGAGAGTTTTTACGGCAAGAGCTAACATATCTTCTTGGAAGATCACAACCACCTTCTAGGCGATATTCATCAAAGGATTTAAGGTTTTGAGTCAATCAATCAATTTTGATATGCTTCCACATTCAGTTTATTCGGTTTATTATTCTTGATGATTTGACGTGATAGATCCTGGATATTAAGTTTCATATTTAATTATGGTTTGGTTCTAACACGAGTCTCACTAAAAACCTTATTTGGTCTATAAAAAAAAGATAACACAAATCAAATGCATGCATACATACATACCCAAAAAAGGAAACCCTATTTTTTTATGATGTGTGCAGAAGAAAACTTTCTGCATTTGTTTTGTTAGCATTGTGTCTCAAACATGAACATGTTGGGTTGGTATCTCCATTTGTGTCTAAACAAAGAAGCAAAATGAAACTGAGTCATGACTGGTTTAGGTAATGTAGGGAATTGGAAAATGCTACAAATGATTCCATTAATGGTTATTCTGGGTTAGGCTTAGAAGTTTTCCGTTGGCAAAGCAATGGTCTCATGGGATACTCTCCGACTTTTCATGTGATAATCATCACTTCTCAAGCTGGGGACCAAAACTCCCCCATTCACCACTCCATGCTGCCATTAATTTTGTTCAACAAAACCGACCACTTGATTTAATAAAATAATCTTGGCTTAAGGGCTACTTTTGCCCATGTAGTAGTTCTAATCGATTTCATCCCTATGGTATTTTCGCATTAATTTGACCCATGTAGTCGAATTGCATCACCGTTTGCCCATTGACTGACACTCTAACCCTATTTTTAAAATCTCAGACCCTAAATTCAAAACCCTAATAATTTTTTTATCAATCTAAAGTGATTATGAAACATAAAAGTATTCTTAAACTCCAAATAATTATGCAATTTAACTACTTCAGAAGCCAATGTAAAAATACTATAGGGGCGAAATCGATGAGACTACTAAAGAGCAAAAGTAGCCCTTAAACTAATAATCTTCTACTTTTCTTATGTAAATATTGACTTGAGTTTGAATCCCGCCAAAGACAATCTTTCCTGTATTTTGGTGGACTTGTACGTTCAGACACACAGATGCTTCTGATTTTATGAATCTTGTAACGGTTCTTAATAGAATTCGAGAGCCAAAACTCTGATTCAGATTAATACCGATTATTTGACAAATAGATTTTCATTTTCAAGGCCTTTTTATGTGTTCTTGTTAATCAATGGATAAAAAAAGTAGAAATAGAAAACTTAAGATATGTTTGATTTTAGAAAATATTTTCTATTTTTATTTTCAGAAAATAAATTATATTTTTAGTTTTTTAAAAATTAGAAAACATGCTTGGTTAATTGGTTACTAGGAATAAAAATTAGTTTTCAAAAAATAAAAATAGTGAAAATGTGTTTGGTATCTAGTTTTCAAAATAGAAATAAAAAATAATTATTAAATAGTTAAAATAAAATATAGTTAAAAATATTATTATAAGAATAATAAATAAAATATGACTAAATACATCAAAATTTTAAAAATTGACATTAGAAGGATTCGAACCCGAGTTAAAATTAAAAAAACTCTTGTTTTCATATTTTCTATTTTCTTAAAACATTTTCAATAAAAATAATGATAACATCTTTTTTATTTTTCTAAATTTTCACTCATTTTATTTTATTTTTTAAAAATTATTATCTAATTTTACAACTAAAAATATTTTTTCACCGTCTTTTATTCTCCAAGAAAATAAAAATAAAAACGAACTCAATTTTTTAAAATCAAACGCTGCCTTAATCTTTTGACCTGGTAGCAAGAACTTTGAGTAAGAATATGGTAATTAATGAATGCATACATTGGAAATGAAGAACATTTGCTTCAACCATACAACACTCTCTAGAGACACTGTCGATCAAATTCTGCTATTAATATTTTTAATCGTATAAGTTGTAGATATAATCTTCATACTCTAATATAATCATTTTATATATATTTTTTTTTAATTTTGAAATTTCAATCCTAACTCCAAACATAACTAGTAAATCTGTTCAATCAAATTATGTTATTAGTTCTTGTACAACGCTTAAATTGTAGATTTAACCAATAAGATCGAGTTTTTTCCTTTAAAATCCGGGTTCGGGGGGGTGAATTTTCAAAAAAGATTGAATCGGTCGGGTTGAGTTCGAATTTAGGGTATCCAACTCGGTATACTTTTAATTATATATATATTATATTTAATATTTCATTATTTTTTTTGGATTAGGACAAATTTAGTCGATTATTTTTATTAAAATTTAAGGGTTGACCCAAGATTAAATTATATTTCTACTATATCAGATTGGATTCAGATCAAGTCAAAATATATTTAAGTTGGAATGAAACAAAATCAAATTAAAATTTCTAAATTTTGAGTCAAAATTAGAACACCAAAAACTCGCATCGCCATGCCCCATTATCTTACGGGAAAACCCCACCTTGTCTGAAGTGTAGTAAGGGCAGCGAAAACATGTTATTCTGGGGGCACATGGACCTAAAAGGCCTATCAAAACGAGTGATGGACTCAGACCCGATTTACAAAGCTACAGAAATATTGTTTCTTCCATTTATTTATTTTTAATTATTTTAGCTGTTCTTCTCCTACCATTTTCATCTATCAGCAGCAGCTGCTGCATGCCAAACCTCTGCAACTTCCAAATTACCCATCAAAATGTCCTTTGTTGCCTCTCCTTTTTCACCGCTTTCCCCACCATCTTTTCTCACCTCCCTTTTCCTCCACTCTCTCTTCTTCCCCACATCAAAGCAAAGACAAAGTCTTCACCTTTCACCACTTTCTTGAACCTTTGAGGAAAAAAAAATTGATTTTTCCTGAAAGGATCATTGGTTTTATGCAAAATACTGCATGTTTAGGTGTAAAGGAAAGTGCCCATTTCCCTTTTTACCTTGATGATTCTCTTAGTTCAGTCAGTCAAAGCCATATGTTGGTCCCTTTTGGTTCTTTCGGGCTTGGGGTTTAGTTTTCTCGAGTTTATCTCTGATCTGCTTGCAGATCTTCAAGGCTTGGCTATTTTTGGGTTCTGGCCGGTTTTTCCTAATTCCCCTCTCTTGTTTGGTACAATTCTTTGAAAAATTCAGCTGGGGATTCATGGTGGCAGCTTTGGGGGTGGGTTAGTGTATGTTAATTGTAGCTTTAATTGAATACAAGTCAGCTGGATATTTTCTGTGAATCTATTGCCGGGTAGCTGCAGTTTCTGATCTTATGCTTATTACATAGTCAAACGTTTAGTTTCTGTGAATTTTAGTCCTCCCACTTTCTGACTTTGTTTTAGAGGGGGTCCTTTCTGAAGTAAGGGCTTGTTGCCATATTCAAGCTATTTTCTGTATGATTGTATGGTGGTTGTCTTGTTGGCAGCCAATTTACCTTTGTTAGAACCCTTTTTTATGATTTTATGGGGCATCTTTAGCTATGTGACTAGGTAGTCAAGCAGATTCTGTATTTTTGAAAATCTCCTCTTGGTGCTTTATGTCAAAATGTCTGGAAATGGCCATTGTTTCGTCGAGTGGAAGGAGGAATTTGTTTCGCAGGAGCGCGGTAATCGTGTGGTTCACTATTTCTTGAAGGATTCCACGGGGGAATCCATCCGAGCTGTTATCGGTACTGAGAGGAGTGTTAGGCACATGTTTTATATTGTTGCTGAGGAGTTTGTGAAGGTCTATGGTGCTGAGCATTCGATTCATGCTGGTTTCAAATGGAGGTCGAGAAGAGAGGTTGTGGATTGGCTTACGTCTATGCTCTCGAAGCAGCATCTCGAGGGAGATCGATCTAGTATGTATTTGAACCCTTTTTGGGTTTTGGATTCTGTTATTTTCTTGGCATCAAAAGATGGTAAATCACAATAGAATGCATAACTTGCAATGTACTTATTAATAAGACCTTGGTAAAGTAGTTTAGGACTCAGAACAAAACCGAACTTTGTTTTTCAGAAGTTTAGTGATGGATTTCGGTTTTTGTACGATTGCTTTACTGCCATCACATACTTTTTAACATGGTCATTGTTCTTCCATTTTTCCTAAAATTATAATCTGTATTAGTCACTTAATTTTTGAATGGTCTAGTTGTTCCTACTGTTTATGGTTGAAGCAATAAACCAGGCAAAGTCATTAATCTTTGAATCCATGCCTCCTTAAAAAACAATATGCTGAATATCTCTGAAAGTTACAGTTTTATATTCAATGACAGAGTCTCCAAAACATGACGCACTGCTGGCTTTGCGATCTCCTGATTGTGCAATGATTGAGATAAGTGCTCGGAAGGCCCTAGCACAGAATGATCTGGTATATCCTCTTGATTTCCTATTGGTTCAGTTCCCTATTCTTTCTTTGACTTTCTCTGACACTGACTCCTGTATTACAGGGCCATTTTTCAAGAAATTTGAATGGACAAAGTTCAGATATTGTATGGTCAGGCTCTGCGTGGACATGCGGTAAACATCTCAAACATTTCCCAGCATTTTGCCGCAGTGGAACCACAATAGCAGTAAGTATCAACATACAAAGAAAAAGTAAACTTGAATCACATGCCAATGCCTGATCATTTTTCATAAATTTAATTGGTAAAATGAGAAAAAATATTCGGTGCAATTGAAAACAAATTGCTACAGTTAGTTACTATGGCCATAATTATGTAATTATTAATATGATGCCAGCCCAACCTTATTCTGATACAAGGAGGCGGGAACTTTTGGGCCTTGATGTGTTCTAGAAATATCATTTCTCTTCGAGACCAGGCATAATGCATTTGGTTGGGACTTTGTCGTCTGTATTTTTCATCAACTGTTATATCTGCTGACATTTTTCCTTATCAATCTGATGCTCAGGTTCAATCATTTGTCTTTGTCATGGCTAAAGGAGAGAATCACTATCTTGCTTACTTGGAAGACATGTACGAGGACAAACGTGGGCAGAAGAAGGTCAAAGTGAGGTGGTTTCACCATATTAAGGAAGTTAAGGGTGTCATTTCTGTAAGGAATCCTCACCCGAAAGAAGTCTTCATCACTCCGTATTCACAAGTCATTAGTGCAGAGTGTGTTGATGGTCTTGCAACTGTCTTAACTCGTGAGCACTATGAGAAATGTGCAGCTGTTTTCCCTGATGCTTCGTTAGCTAGAGCCCATGTATGCTCTAGGCAGTTCAGAAGCAATAAAGTGAAGCCGTTTAATTTGAGTAAATTGCGTGGCTATTTTAATCAACCGATTCTCTCATGTTTAAGTTCCAGTTTGTCCTCGGAACCTGACTACACAAGCCATGACCTAAATGTAGATGATGAACTAAACGCCGGTGTAAATGTAAAGCTGGGAAATAGGAGGTCCCGAACCAATAGAAGTAGTCAAAGGTTTGTGACAGATAATTCAGGAAACTGGATTTCTAGTAATCACTTGGTGACTTATGAAACTTCATGCAAGAAAATAAAATATGCTTTGTCTGGTAAGAGATTGCTGTCCCTCAAGCATGCTGCTAGTCAATATTGGCATGGGTCACTTTTCAAGGTTGATGAAAAGATAGAGTTGCTGTGCCAAGATAGTGGAATCCGAGGCTGCTGGTTCAGATGTACAGTTTTACAAGTATCAAAAAACCAGATGAAGGTCCAATATGATGATGTACAGGATGAAGATGGATATGGTAATCTTGAGGTATGTTTTAGGCATTTTAAAACCTTGTATTGGTTTATCTTCCCATCAGTTTATCTCCATAGATAATATAGTAAGTAAAGAACAATTTTCCATAGGATAGTCATCAAAAACATTGTTGATTCCAGCCCATGGTTTGACCTGTTTTATCCCTTTGCATATCTGCAAAACTTAATCGAATCTCTAGTTTAGGTATGCTAGGGTTTACATTGGGTTCAAGTTTAATAAATCTGATTTTCTTTCCTCATAAATGTGTTTGTAGGAATGGATCCCAATTTGCAAGCTTGCTATGCCTGACAAACTTGGCATGAGGTACTCAGACCGGCAAACAGTACGACCTGTTCCTCCTAGCACTCAAAAAGAACTTGCTCTGGAGGTTGGGGTTGCTGTTGATGCATGGTGGAGCGATGGCTGGTGGGAAGGGGTTATAACCGGGGTTAACAGCAGTGGTGATGATAATGTGCAAGTTTACTTTCCTGGTATGTTTTTAACTTTGTATATGTTGCATTTCCTTCTTGGTTATTGTGATCCAGTTGGTCCATGTTACTTCAGATAATTATTTTTATGGTTTTAGGTGAGAATTTATTCGTGAACAGACACAAAAAAGATCTAAGAATTTCCAGAGATTGGGATGGGGACCGCTGGATTGATATTGAGGCAAGACCGTATATACTCTCTTTGATATCTGATGCCATTAGCCCAGACATGGACACAAAAGTTTCCATGTCCACTCCTGTCATGGATGCAAAGCTTGATGGCGGCACAATTCATGTTGAAGCTGTTCCTGCCAAATCTATTACTGAAGGGGAAAAGCGTGAGTTAGCTTTTCAGGACTGTTCTGATAACCTTGAAGAAACTAGTGGAAAGGGGCTTGTATTATCGAAAGACGAAAGGGATGGGGATACTAGTGATAGCAAGAAGCCTCCACCATCAGAAAATGGAAAAAAGGCTAATGCCGATAACAAACTAAATGGTGTGGATGGTAATGATGAAAACATCACCACCAACAACAGCAATGATGATAAGGAAGGCAAATTAGAGGCGGAAAATGGCACGGAGCAGAACTGTAAAAGTAAGGAACTCATGGAAGCGAGAACCTAGATTCTTTCGTAATGGGGGTATTGGTACTAATGTCAACTAACATGATTTCAGTTCAAGTTCAGACCTTCTGTAAATAGTGATGCAGGCATAGCACGAAAGTCGTTGCCATTCGTCGTGTTTGACTTGGCCTTGGTCAGTGTACATAAACAAGGTTAGTATTCTGTGGTTTTTGTTGTAGTAATTGTTTGTATCTGAAATAGGATTTGCATTTGAAGGTCTTTGGTTAGGAGAACCTCTAATATGGAATTAGTTTTTTTTCTTAAATTTCTTAGTCATGGTCTTTGCTTCTCTCTTGTAACACCCGATCTGTGTCCTCTTGTAATGAGAATTATCATATTTTCTTGACTTTGTGCTTGCTTTACTGGTAAAGTCTACAAACACTATTGCTTGTAAATAAAATAACCATTAAAGAAAGGGCATTGTGTAAAGAAATATGAACAGTTTGATTTTGCTACTATTGCCTTCCATTTTAATGTGCTATACATACATTTCAAAGAATATACTACTAAGATTGTTTAATTTAAACCCTGTTTAAATGAGAAAATGTATAAGTTTAGGTGAGGTATATGGGAAGGATTGCTTGGTCTAGTGAAAGACCAAGAGAAGAATTATAGTCTCGGCCATTGTGTTCCATCTATAAATTTCATGTCCAGAAATGGTTTTGCTTCCACAAAGCTTAATTTCTTCGACCATGGAACCCGCCCGGTTGTATTTGCTCCTGCTCCCCGGCACTGGTATTCCCCGAATAATACAGTCCTTCATATGCAAAATTTGAAGTATATATAAATCAGATTTCTACATTCAACTTAGGCAAGCAATTTATCAAGCTTTTTTTTTTTTTTTTCTAGGAATGGAGATTATACTTGTCCCTTAAAGGGTCGTTCCAGTCGGTCCATCCAGCAGGATTTATGATGTCAAAATAACAGTTGGAATAGATGGCTCTTGAATAATTTCCCCAAGCTCTTCCCAAGTAAATTCTACCAGTTCCATTGATTTTGCAGTTTACAAATGAGAATCCTGTATCATCATTTGGTGAATCCCTGTGGTGAGCTGCAATTGCACCGGTCCTTACAGCGGTGGACTCGATCACGCAATCCTATTTCAAAGATTCGAGCCTTGAGTATCGTGATTATCAACGGAATCCGATCTCGAAAGCAAAGTAAATATTTTACCTGATAGAGTGATCTTGAGTTACCGAAGATGAAATCGACGCTGCCTTGAATGTGGGACTGGTAAAAGTAATGTGATCCGGTTTCATCCAAGAGTGTGTCCTGAGTCCCAATAACCTTGACCTTGTAGAACATTGCCTTGTCACCTGAAATCCTCAGGGCCACAGCTTGCATTCCGGGTTCTCCAGGAGTTCGAATTACAGTATTCTGCAGCAAACCATTAACATATTCTGAAACAAAGCTTTTTCACTGGTTTTTGAGAATCAAAACTGAAACGGTTATCACCTCAAATGTGATATCAGTCGCGCAAAAGTAGTCGGATTCAACGGTGACAGATGCTGATTTATAAGTTCCCAGACAAATTCCATTGCTATCTTTATCAGATGCTTTGTCCCCCCAAGAAATTATGGTGTTGGACATTTGACCTGCATTCCCAACAAATGATATATATGGCTTGCTCTTGGGGACAATTACTTTCTCCCTGCAAAAATGATCAATCCCAAGGATTATATATATATATATATATCAGTGTCCGAAGTTTGACATTCTTGTAAATGTTCCAAAACTAGCCAAAACAGAGACAAGAAAAAACAACAGTCAATCCCATGACTATCAACTGTCAAGTTTCACCTGTCAGTTAAACATACAAACCTGTAAGTCCCTGGAAGAATATAAATATCTTAACTCTCCGAGTATTATTCTCCGGAACCACATTGATTGCTCCTTGAACAGTCACGGAATCTGCATCACCGTTCTTGTTAACCACGATAACTCGGCTTCGATTATGATTAACCCTCGAATCACTCTACTTTATCTGATGTTCATCCACTTTTATGTCATCCCAACTGATGAAATTCTTCACATGCACTTTCACCAGTCAGTGAAAATGCACTTTCACCAGTCAGTGAAAATCCGACTCGGAAACCGCATAGGAATGCAACTACAACCATAACCAAGGAACGGACGTAGTCCATAACTCGAGATTCTGTCAAAACCTTCGGCAACCGGAAAACCAGAAACCGAGATAATCCCATGGTTTCTTCACCGTATAGAATTTATACAGTGGTCTGAAGTTGAAAGAGTGTGAAAGAGGTGGGAATAATAAATAAAAGGAGTGTGTGCACTAACAACTGTAGCAAGAAAAAACAAAGCTTGCAAGAATCATTTGAGCAATTGGAAATGAATTTAAGTTTGATCATAATAGAAGGGAGTACAAAGAGAGGGGAAGAGTTTAAAGCTATAAACAATGGAAAACCCCAATTCTGAAGAATCAAGAAGGAAGTTCATGAGAGTTTTGTGCATGGCCAAAGAAGTTTAAAAAAGAGTGTAAATTGGGAGCTTGTTTTATGAACATGGAGAAGGTGGTTTCTTTGATGAGTGGTTGGAAATTATCTGTGAAGCAAAAAGGGGCAGTTTTATGCATCTTTGTAGCTGAAAACTGAAAAAGGAAAACACTAATGAAATCTTCAATGGGGTTTAGATATAAAAACACTAAGTATCATTTTCTATGCACCATGGAAAGTGTTGTTCAACTACATGTAACTATGGTCTATATTGCACTGCATGTATATAAAAAATTGGTTAATATGATAGTTTGAATTGAATTGAATCCGACTGAATCGAATAATTGAAGTGTTTGATTTACTAACCAGATCGACTGGTCTATCAATTTTCAATTTGATTTTCAAACGGTATTAATTGGTTTTTACTTATTGGTCGATTAATCAAAATGGAATTTTGAAGAAATTCATTATAGGACGACCTTTTCAACCCAGTTTTTTTTATTCACAACGTCAGGATTTGAAACCGATCTTACTTAAGGGATCTAGTGCTTCATCCCGCTAGACCAACTAATTGTTGGTAAACTAACGGAATTTACTAAAATCAATATTTACCCTTAGTCCAAATCATTTAGGCTTAAGGGTCACTTTTACCCTTGTAGTTGTTTCAATTTATCAATTTTGCCCTTATAGTATTTTCGCATCAATTTAGCCCATGAAATAGTCGAATTGTATCACTGTTTGCCCTTTGGCTTACAGAAGCCAACGTTGACCGTTACGGTGCTGACATGGCAGTTTACGGTGCTGACGTGGCAGTCCACGTGTGAAGATGATGTGGCAGAGGGGCAAAATTGATTTTTCTAGCGAATTCGAGGGCAAAATTGATTTTCTATTTGAGTACAAGGACGAAATTGATTTTTAGGCAAAAAAATGAGTAAAATATTAAAATAACATAAAAATTAAATATATGACAAAATAAAATAATTAAAAATATCTAAAAATAAGTAAAATTATAAAATTTAAATATCTTTAGTTAATAAATTATAAATCATTTAATAATTAAAATTTGAAATATTTATAAAATATTAAAAAAATATAAAATTTTCGTAAAAAAAAATAGACGATTTTAATTTTCTTTCTCTTCAAAGAATGTAAAGAAGAAAGACTCTTAAAATAGAGTTAATGTGATTCTCTCAACCGAACAATTTTTTTTTACCCTTTTTGGTGTCCATATCTCTCAATACTAAAACAATTAAACTCTACACTCTAAGTCTAATATCTAAATCACAAACCTTAAACCCTAAAATTTAAACCCTTGATTAAATTCATACACATACTTTTATGTTTCATAGTCACTTTATATTGATAAAAATTTTAATTAGGGTTTAGGATTCAAGGTTTGCAATTTGGAGTTTGAGATTTTTAGGGTTTGAAATTTAGAAATTAGGATTAGAGTGTAGAATTTATTTTTAAGTTTTGATTTTTGAATAATTTGTAATTTAATAGCTTTTGATATTTTAATTTTATAATTTTTACTTATTTTTAGATTTTTTTTAATTTTTGGCTATATATTAATAAAATATTTTTAAATATTTTATTAATTTTTACATTATTTTAGTATTTTAATATTTTCTTAAATTTGTATTTTACCTAAAAATCAATTTTACCCTTGTACTCAACCAGAAAATCAATTTTCCCCTCTTCCACATCATCTTCACACATGGATTGCCATGTCATCACATGTAGACTGCCACGTCAGCACCCTTAACCGCCACGTCAGCACTTTTGACCTCCACGTCAACACTGTAACGGTCAACGTTGGCTTCCATCAGTTAAGGGCCAATCATTTAAAACCTAACTCTAAACTTATAATCATTGTCCAACCTAACTCAAAATTAATTTAACCCATCACAAACCAAAATATTCCAAAAAAAAATCAGTTAATCATTTAATTGTTTAAAATTTTAAATTTTTAAGTGGGTGTCCATTTAACTCTCAAAATTCTCAAGAATAAATTATATAACTCTCATATTTATTATACAATGACCTTTGAAGTTCATATTCATGTAACCTATGATAATTGAATCTCCAATAAATAGAGGATATGTACAAACTTTTAGTTTGAATGATATAAACAATAAAAATATTATTCTCTCCCCTCCTATTGTGTCCTATACTTATATTGTTTTTACTCCAAATTTCATGGTTTTACAACATTAATTTAATTAAACCAAAATTAATTATCTAATTACTTAATTAAAGAGGTTAGATCTAAAGCGGTAAGCAACTTGGTATCGCTTAAACACATCTCAAGTTTAAGGTGTTGTGTATGCAGAAAATCCCTACTGGGAGACTCTACTACTAAAGTCAGGTGTGCGACGCGGGTCGGTCCAGATTAGTCAGGGAGAGCAAAGCCCTGGAAACCGAAAGGAAAACTACAACGAATCTCACTCAATTATAGATAAGTTTACATTTGGGTTACCCGATTATTAAAAGTTATATTTAGGTCACTCGACCTTAAATGTTGTGTTTAATTGGATAAACTTTTTTCCCTTTTCTATGAAGGCTTAAATGAAAAATAAGTGCCTAAAGTATGTTGTGTTTGAACTTTAGGTGCTTAAAGTATTATTTTTTTGTAAAAATAAGTAAGTGCCTAAAGTTTCAAAAGTTATAATTTTAGGTGCCTGATCGTTAACTACCATTAAAAAAACTGTTAACCAATACGAAATGCACACGTGTCATTTTTAATTTCTTTAAAAAATTATTTTTTAATAATTTAAAATGTTACAAAAAATCTTAAAATTCTAAAACTTTCTAAAATAGTCCCCAAATCCCTAAATCTTAAATCCCAAATTCTCACCGCTGCCGCCGCCGGCCTCACCCTTTTGGTCGTCAGACCCAACCGACCATTTTCCCTCACTTGACTCGCCGAAAACGGGCGAACGGTGTGCCAACCGATCATTGAACACCGAGCGTGAAATAACCGTTCGATTGGCACACCGTACATCGATTTTCGGCGATGGCAAGTTAGGGAAAATGACCGGCTGGGTTCGGCGACCGAACGAGTGTGGTCGAAGACGGCAGCTGGCAGCGGCATCGGTGAGATTTAGGGATTAATTTAAACATTTTTGTAAATTTCGAGATTTAAAAAAAATCAAAGTTTTTTTCAAAAATAATTGAAAAATTAATATTCATGCTATGTGTCACGTTTTAAATAGATAACACTTTTTTTAATAGCCGGACACCTAAAATTATAATTTTTAAAACTTTAAGTACCTATTCTTAAAAAAATCTATACTCTAAAATTCAAAAATAGAATACTTTAAGCAATTATTTTTCTTTTAACCTTCTATGAATAAAAAAAAAAACAAGACAAAAATTTCAATTAGTTTGATTCTTTTCGAAGTAGACTTGATTTGAGATTTCAACTTGCCCCAGCTATACTCTTCATCAAAACAGAACCAGAAAGCGAAAAGCTTTTGGTTTTGGATAACACGGGGAATTGCAATGGCGATAGCATCAATCTCTTCAACTCTAATTCCTTCTTTACCAATCCAAAATGCTTCTTCACCCAAAGCAAACTTCACTTTTCTTTTTCATTCTCCACCACCATCTTTCAACAACTTGAAGCTAAGCTGTAACACCCTTAAACTTTCACCATCACCCACCAAGCTTTTTGCTGCCCTTGAAGCTTTGGAAGAGGCACCCGAGGTTTGGAAATTTTGCTTCCTTTTTCTTTTTTTTTTTCCCTTTAAGAAACGTTCAGAACTTTGGAATTTAGTTTTAAGCTTTCCGTTTCTGAGAAACCATGGAAACTGATAAAAAAATAGTCTTTTGCCTTCATGGGGTTGAGTTCTTTTAACCACACTTGGATAATTCTTTGTTTCTTTGCTAAGAAATGTGAGAGGAAATTAGAAACTTTGGCCATTTCTTTTTTGTTCGTCTGAGCCTGTTTTGTTACTGTTATGGTCAAATTTTGAAACCCTTGAGACACCCAAAATTGAGCTTTTTGCAGGTAGAAGGCTCTGAGATTCCCAGTTCTTCATATGTTGCAGAAGCTGACAAGGTATCTTTCGAGCTGTTTTTGAGTTTGTGGAACTTGTTTAGAACTTTGGTATTGTATTTGTCACTGAAGCTCAAATTAGTTATGGAGTTAACCTTGTTGTTTAGCATTTCTTTGATACCACAAGTGAGTAGTGTTGATTGTAAAAATGGGGGTGGCGGTGGTTTTATACGGTTCGTCCCTTCTGGTTTGGGTGATTGCCACATGTAATGGATATGAGTAATGAGAGTTAGAGAAGAGGGGAAGGAAAAAAAGTCTGATTGGAGGAGAATGAGAGAGTCCTGGCCTGCTTTGGATCTATCATTGTGACTATATTAGTGTCCTTCTAACGGGAATGTCAAGTCTAGGGTCGCTAGGTCATGATGGTTTAACAGTGTAGCTCTGGCTGTTGGGAGTGGAGGAGTGCTGTCGGGGGAGGAGATGCAAAGATTTCGGAAGCGGAGTTATAACAAGTAGCTTAAGTCTTCAAACTTGCTCTCTTGAATGCTCCTTTGGTAGGAGAGTTAGATAATTGATGCATTCTCTTCATCGGTGCTTCATTCTCAACATATTTCTACACATGTCAAATGCTTTATTCTATTGCTCACAAGACCACAGCAGGCACTAGAAACTTGTAAAGCTTTAAACAATATGTTTTTATTGCTCCCTTTTCTTTGCCTGATTAGCATCTACCTGTACCTCGAAACGTCTTCTTAGAAACGTTTTCGTTGTCAA
Organism: Hibiscus mutabilis; assembly: GCA_019671005.1. NCBI lineage: Eukaryota > Viridiplantae > Streptophyta > Magnoliopsida > Malvales > Malvaceae > Hibiscus > Hibiscus mutabilis. The sequence continues at coordinate 39,484,160 of CM033739.1, forward strand.
ACACTGCGAGGGGGAACGAATCGTTAGGGGTCAGTGGTTGCCTCTTTTACCTTGAAATATATTGCCTGTATCATCTCAAGTTCCTGAAATGCTTCTTTGGAAGAAAAAATTAACTGTAATTACATGGGGCATGCTTTTAGTCATGCGCCTTATCTAGGGGGATTCCAAACGGCTGATAACAAATCTGAATCACTCGAAATCGGTATCTTGTTTTCTGTTGGTTGTATTGGAGTATGGAGATTGATATTCACATTTGTTGTCACAGGCAGCACCCAAGCAGAAGATTAGAATCAAACTTAGGTCCTACTGGGTCCCCTTGATAGAGGACTCTTGCAAGCAGATAATAGATGCTGCACGGTCTACCAATGCCAAGACCATGGGTCCGGTGCCGTTATCGACCAAGAAGAGGATCTATTGTGTCCTTAAATCCCCTCATGTGCATAAGGATGCAAGGTTCCACTTTGAGATCCGGACACAGCAGCGGCTTATCGACATTCTCTACCCAACTGCGCAAACAATTGATTCTCTGATGCAGCTTGACCTTCCTGCTGGGGTGGATGTGGAAGTCAAGCTCTGAAGAAGCCCCAGTGGTAAGTGGTAACTTTAGCTAGATTTTGTATGAGTCCACTTAATTTCTTTCCCTGTTTTGTCATTGTTGGCGAAAAATTAAACTGTTTTCTGCAACTTTTGTTCATGTTTTCAAAGGAACTTCAAGAATTTTTTTTATCCAATGTAATGTAATACCCACAATTTCACGTCCAATAGTAATATTGGATGGATTAGGCCAATGGTTAATAGCTTAATTTCTTTCTGAATTGTTGGTACATTTAAATAAGTTTGAATTTAGGTTATACATATAGGTTTTAATAGTAATAATGTTAATCAGATAAATATTTATTTAGTTTTATATTTTTTTTGGACTGTTTGACGAGAGTAAAAATCGTTTGTTCTTTTTTGGTGCCCCTATTTATGCCCTATCATTAAAAAAGATTTAGGGTTTAAGATTGAGATTTAGGGTCAGGACTTATGGCTAGGGTTTAGAATATCGGGGGTAAGGTATATTTTTAGGGTTTAGGTTTTAAAATTTGAGGTTGGGGATTAAGATTTGATTTTTAGTGTTGGGTAAAAAGAGAGATGAATTTTGTCTGTTGAATGAAAGTAAATGAATGGTTGAGATTAACTTAATTTTTTCATAAAAATCTTCTTATTTTTACAGTTAATTTTAATTATCTATTTACTCTCGTCCAATAGTTAAAAAATATGTGAAATTTAAAAGTTTTAACGGTAAACTTTAAAATATAATGCTTATAGCAGTGTAAGAAAAATCGTTTGTAATGATATAATTATTTAACTAACTTTATATTAGTGATAGCGAAGCCTTAAAAATCGAAAGGACAACAAAAAAGACTGAGCCGAAACATAAAACAAACAAAGTATATAAAAATAACAAAATACGTAAAGCTAGAAAAATAACACAAACACGATACATATATGAATTTATTTTTTTAAAATATTAGCATTTAAAAAATTATATAAAATTTGTAATACTTAAAAATACAAAACATAACACTAATACGATCGTGATACAACAATCTAGTAAATCAAATTGAAAGATATCGACATTGCGAGCGGGTGCAACTATCAGATGGTAGCTTAATAATACATATCTATTATACACATTTTTAAGGGTAAAATATGTTATATGTCACTTAATTATAAATGTAGTAATAAATTATTATTCTATTAAAGTCATTCAATTAAAATCTTATTATAAATATATCATTCTGTTGTTAAAATTAAAACTGACGACTTGTTATAATAATAATTTTAGTCTTAAAATTTATATATTTTATTAATTTGGTCATAATTTAAAATAATTAAATAAATTTAACTCTTCATATATAAAAATTTCATTAATAAAGTGACTATGTCTACTAATATGCGACATTAAGGTCATAATGAATATGTTCCATTAGCCCGTTAGTTGTCCAGTAGAAAGTGATTGTGTTTGTTGATTATCGAGATAATTGGCAAGCATGGAGTGCAACAAATGGTTGAAGGGTGTGTCAGGATGAAGCATTGCCAAAATTTTTAAATATGAAAGGTTAAATTTATTGAATTACATTTTAATTATACTTATATTAATAAAATATATAAAATTTAGAGACTAAAACTACTATTATATTGGACTGCATTTTAATTATAATATCCAAATGAAATATTCGTAACAATATTTTAACCAAATAATCAAATTATTATTTTAAGTAGAAAATATTAGGAGAGTGGCATGAAATTTCATCCTCTCCCTTCCCCGTACCTAGAGAGGCTGTTTTGTTTTGGATTGTTCTCCTTGTCTGGTTTTCAGAAGAATTTTTATTTTCTTTCAATTTTTAAGGGTTCGTCCTGATTAATATGAACCAATTCGTGTCGTACACTTAATTTTAGTCGGTGAGTCTCATAACGAAAATTTTTATATACACAAAGCCTTAAATTTGAAACTTACTTAAACAATATCAAACTACTTATCACTTTGACTAACTTTCGTCGGTTAATTTTTAAAATAATTAATTGCATCTAATCATATCTTATCATTCTCCGCGCAGTATTAAAAAAAAAAGCAGCCATCCACCAGGGTAATTGGTATCCTAAGTCAATTTTGCATGCTATTAGCCATCGGAAAAGATTAACGATTCTGTTGCATCATCTGTGTGACTTTACAAATTGTAAGGAGCATATGTTTTGTATTGTAACAGTAAATTCATTGAATAGTTGTTCCTCGGTTAACAAAATTGTTGAGTATATTGTTAAGACACGTTCAAATTTTAAAAACGATATTATTAAAAAAATTTATAAAACTCAAATATGAGGCTATGTAAAACTAATATAAATAAAATAAAATACAGGTTGAAAGGTGTATCATAAAATTTTGATATACAAGTTATGTAAACTAAAGTTTACATAAACTTATTAGATTTAGTGTTTAAAGTTTATGAGTTTAGGCTGTATGGTTTAGAATTTATGTTTTGGGGTTTAGAGTTTATATTTCAGGATTTTAGGTTTAGAAATTTAGAATATAAATTTTAAAAAGGATTGTATAATATTTTTTTACACAATTTGTGTATCAAAATATAACAAAAAAACATATTTAAACCATTCAATGATTCAAATTACTTAAAAAGAGTAACCCTAGAAAAAGAAAATCATATCAAGCACTTTATAAGTGGGTGGACACTACCATTTATTTTAGTTTTTTTTAAGTAATTAATTAATATTTTTTTGCCCTTGTTTTTTGAATACAAATGGATGGACAATATCCTCTTGATTCTCTAATAAATCTAAACATAGTGACCCCTCAAACATTGTCCTAAAATAAAAGAATTATATTATATTAATGGAGAATCTTCTTTTTCTTTAACTTTAACTTCGACTAGCTACATAGCTAGGAACAACTTATTTATCATTTCCATACAATGTATCTTGCATAAAATAATAACATGGTTACATCTCCAAGTATTGCGTTTGATCCAACTTTTAGGGCAGATTCATTTTGGTCACCGTACTTTTTAAAATATTTGATAAGGTTACCAAATTTTTAGTTCAATTTCAATATAGTCACTAAACTTTTAGTTCACTTTCAATATGGTCCCTCCCGCTACCTTCCGTTAAAAGAGTTTCCTTAATAAAAATGGGTAAACTACATCAATCACCACTCAACATTCTTCTCACTCCTATTCTGGTCACTAGAGTTAAAAAAATTCAATTTAATAACTTAACTTTCGAATTGTTCATATTTTGGCCACTCTCAAATGACATGTTTATACAAATAGAAAAATTTGATTAATCCTTAAAAGATTTATTTTGGTTAATTGGTAAATTTAGATTATTCAATTCTTGATCTTATATTGTATTAATTAAATCAGATAATCGATTAACTAGTTAACTAAATTTTACTTTGTTTATTAAAATATCAAATATGATAATATGGTAAATTTAATAAATTTTCGGTTGTGATAAAAGTGTAAAAACAACTAGAAAGTCAAAAATTAAAAGTTTACACCTATTAATTCTACCCAAAGCCAAAACTTTAAAAAAGTCAAAAGGGTATCAAAATCATTAGACTATAAGATATTGTAATGCATAAAATTTAGAAATATTATATATACTAGATCATATCAATTAATCAATTTTGCTTAAAACTGTGAATCGTAATCGAATCAAAATAATTTATTTTAAAAATTTGTACCGAAATCGGGTTCAATTAATCCTTAAAAATTATTTTGGTTAATTGCTAAATTCAAATTATTCAATTCTCAATCTTATATTGTACCAATTAAATCGGATAATCGACTGGCCAGTTAATTGGAATATTTGATTCGAGTAATATTTTTTTTACTTTGCTTATTAAAATATCAAATATGGTAAAATGGTAAATTTAATAAGCAAAGTAAAAAAAATCATTACTCGATTTTTTAAGGATTAATCGAATTTTTCGATTTGTATAACCATGTCATTTGAGAGTGACCAAAATATGAACGATTCGAAAGTTAAATTATTAAATTGATTTTTTAACTCTAGTGACCAAAATAGGAGTGAGAAGAATGTTAAGTGATGATTGGTGTAGTTTACCCTTTTTTATTAAGGAAAAATAAAAATTAACGTCAGCTTTTAACCGAAGGTAACGGGAGGGACCATATTGAAAGCGAACTAAAAGTTCGGTGACTATATTGAAATTGAACTAAAAGTTGGATGACCTTATCGAATATTTTAAAAGTATGGTGACCAAAATGATCTGCCCTAAAAGTTTGGTGACTATATTGAAATCAAACTAAAAGTTGAGAGACCTTATCGAATATTTTAAAAGTACGGTGACCAAAATGAATCTTCCCTAGAAGTTCGGTGAACATTTATGTAGTTTACCCTTTTTTTTAACGAGGATACTCGAAGTGTGCATGCCCTTTGGATATAAGCCAAAAGGCATTATTTGATTAAAACGCTCTGGACAAAGCATCGACACGGGGATGAGGGATCAATGGTGGGTTCAACAAGTTTTTTTTTGGTAAATTACGTAAATTATTATCAAATTTTACTCTTAAATTTATTTTGGTCACTGAAGTTTCAAAACGTTCAATTTACTCATTGAAATTTAGACATTGAACATTCTTGTCACTTTTAAACCTTAAACAATCGTAGATGGTGGTCGTTCGGTCCCAAATTTTACCAGTCACTTCGTCTTGACCTCTTGAGTTTGAATTCGACCTCTATTTTTGCCGAAAAAGTGCTCTGAAGTTCACGAATCGACCAAAAAACTTCTGGTTTCTCTCTCGTCGATCCCCCTCTTCCATCATCGGATGGAGCTCGTTTCTTAGCATGTTGCTTCTCTCGTGCCGATGAAATTTTCCACCATTCGGATTTTTGAGAAGCTCATTCGTTCGTCGGTAAATGGTCGTCATCAAAAAGTTAGCAAGGGAGTGAAAACAAACGGTCAATGTCTAAACTTCAGCGAGTAAATTGAACGTTTTAAAACTTCAGTCACCAAAATAGGTTTGGAAGTAAAATTCAGTGATGATTTACATAATTTACCATGTTATTTTTAATATGACCTTGAGCCCTATTAAACATTAATTTAACTTGAACTTGAATGATATTTTATTTTTTAAAATTAATTATTTTATAAATGCTAACATTCGATGAATACAAAGATTCAAACAGGTAGGGGTGTGCATTTCAGATATCCGATTTGATATGAAATTTTGGATATTCAAATTTTTTGGGTAGACAATTTAGCGATCTGTATCAAATTCGAAAAAATTGTTGGATATCCAAAATTTCGGATCGAATATCCGAATTTATGACTTAATTTAATTATTTTTTAATTTAGCGGTCCTATCCATGAAAATTTTAGGTTTTCGAATATAACAATCAATAAATTATTTAATATAACAAGATTTGTATCCATGGAAATTTCAATTTTTCATATATAACAAGTAAAAATATCGAATATAACAAGATTCATATCTATAAAAAATTTGAATTTTCGGATATCAGATATTCGATCCGAATGTGAAATAACTATCAGTATCAAATTTTTGTATATCCGATCCAAATTATCTGAAAAATAAAAAATGGATCGAATATCTGAAATTTTGGATTGAATCAACGGATAAACGAATCGAATCAATCCAATCAGATTTTTTTTGCACATCCCTACAAATAGGGACGGAGTCAAGATTCTAAATTGAGAAAATATAATATATATTTTAAAAAGATAAGGAGGCAATATATAATTATCTCATATTTTAAAAAAAATTATATAATCTACAAGTAAAAAAATAGATGTTGGGGATAAATAATCCATCTCAATTAAAGAGTACATCCGTCCATGGTTTACGGTCATGCGACAGCTCTAGCAGTTCCAGCAAAATTTTTGTAAAAATTTTGAGACCAACCCCCTCATTGGTCTGCGGCGGGCCAGGTCGCGCAGTAAACAAGGTGGCATCACCGTCGGAGGGCAGCAACCAACAATTTTTAGAGCTACAGAAAAAGATAAAAAACATGGAAGAATCTCTGTTGCTTTCAAAACAACAATACGAACAGCAACAAAAAGCTCATGCAAGATTAGGCTAAACAGAACAGAACCATAGAGGAGAACAGAAGAGCAAGAAGCTAATCAAACGGTTGTCTAGAAAGAACGCAAACAAGGTAGTTCAGGAGGAACGAGATTCCCCCAACAAGAAATCGATGGGCAACAGTCTCGGCAATTGGAGGAGGATTATAAAGATTTAGAGGACATGGACTATATTCCCTCTGAGGACGATGAACAACAAGTGCTAAGGGCGAAGATGGAGCAGTTAGAGAAAAATTTCCAGAGCATCCAGAATCTTCGACAGAATAACCTTTCTCGAAACCCCCGCAGGTACAAAAACGAACCATTGTTCATAGACATCCTAGATCATCATGTATCGACATCTTTTAAGGTCATGAAACTAATGTACAATGGAAAATGCGACCCTCAAGATCACATGTCTCACTTCCTGAGCCATATGGATTTGTTTGGTACCTCCGATCAAGTCAAATGTCAGACATTCTCGATGACCCTCAAAGATTCAGCTCAAGCTTGGTATCTCTAGCTCCTGGCGAATTCGATTCCCAAGTTTGATCAGTTAGCGGACCTATTCATGAGCTGTTTCTTAACAAACAAGGTATTGGAAATGTCGTCAGCATATCTTATGTCTGTCGTCCAGAAGCCAAACGAATCTCTGCGAGAGTTTGTCTAGCGATTTCATGCCGCAACCATGCAAACTAAAGAGGCTTTCAATGAGTTTGTTATCTTTACTTTCATCAACGGTACTTCACATCAACATCTTAAGTATAATTTATTAGACCGACAGCCAACGACACTATCAGAGTTATACAAAAAAATTTAGCCGTACATTAAAATTGAGGAAGTGGACAGCATGAGGGATATGGTACACGATTCGCAGCATATGAGCCAGAGGCAAGATGATCATGACCCTAGGCAGGATAAACCTCTTTATCATGAAGTAGGTCGAAGAAGCCAGCAATTTTGCCATGGGCTACAGTATATTTAGAATAATGGTCAATCGCAGCAGTATGGCAAAATGGTCAGCAACGAGAGTCAGCCCTGGAAAGGCCATCCGCGTATAGAACTTATCATGAGTTAACAGAATCGTCTTCGTAGAATTTACACCAGATTGAGTACACAGAAATCCTGAGACTCCTGTTACTAATAAGGGAAAGCGAGCGCAGAAAGCGTTCCGAACAAAAATGTGAGATTTACAAGGCTCAAGGTCTACATTTAAAGAACGTAATTGAATCCGCGGTGAAAAGGGGGCAGCTAGAAAGATTTTTAGTTTTCCATTGTAGACTGATAGAAGATAATAGAGAGGCTTGGCAACCGAGACCACATGACAACAGGAGAAACAATCAGGATAACATGGGTACTATATATATTATAATCGGAATGGACGAAAGGTGGAACCAATCAAGCTCCAAATGCAAGGCGCACATGCAAGGAATAATGTCAATTTCAGCGGGAATAATGAAAAAATTGAAACATAGAGACTCGTGGCAAGTCTAGTTCTCAGAGAAGGAAGAAGACAATATTCTTGACAAAGAAGGTAATGACCCCATCGTCATCACAACATGAATAGAAGGTTTACCGTGAAGAGAATTCTATTTGCTACAGGTAGTGTCGTTGAAGTACTGAGCTGAAATGCATTCAACCAGATGGGAATTCTGAATCCAAAATTAAAGCTGGCAAGCCTAGTGTATGGGCTCAACAACCAACCCATTGAGGTAAATGGCTCCATCTGACTTCCCGTAACAATGGGAGATAATGATAATAAAGTTACACAGATGGATAATTTTTTAGTCATCGATAACCTATCCGCATTCAACGTTATTTTCGGGACACCTTTGATGAGAAAAGCCAGAATGACGGTAGCCCACTTCTGTCTACAAGTCAAGTTCCCCATACCCTCGGGGGAAGGCTTTATACTAGCTGGCTAAAAGATAGCAAGGCAATGTCACACCCTTTCACTCCAATTGGCACATAAGCAGAGGGATCGTGATCATGCTAGTGAAGAAGCCCCATCCCCGCAAAAAAGACTCGAGGTTAATATCTTAAGCAAAATCGTAATGACCCTTGATAGCCTAGACCTCAGAGAAGAACTAAACAACTAGAATATGAGATGATTAATGAAGTTATTGTAGGACAATAAAGCAAGTAAATAATCTTGAGGGTGAGAGAATTCTTAGACCTTGCAATACATGCCACTTCCCTCAAGGTCTATTTTTTACACCTCATCTTTTTGTTTTTTCTTTTGTTTCTCTCACGCACATTGAAATATCATATACCCATATTTTGTAATCCCACACGTTTTGTACATAGCGAACCCAAGAAAACGCAGGTTTGTAACAAGTTTCTCTAAAAGCCAATCTATAAGAAACTACCACTGTAAGTTCTTTATTAATACTCCCGTTTTGTACACTTCCTCTTATATGACAATAACTAAAGGTCTTTCTAAGTTCAGTTAATCACTTCCTAGCATAACAGTTAAGGAGTTGTTCTTCCCATTAAAATACTCATCAGGCTTGATTGAGCCACTCTGCTCCCAAAGCAAGCAAGCAAAAATAAACAAAAAGTTGTACGAATGTCTGTCATTTTCAAGAAGTGATCATAAAGGAATTAGTTCAACGATCAACGCTTCCAAAGCAAGCGAGCAAGAATAAACACATGGTCGTATGAACGATCACCACTTCCAATAAGTGTGCATAAAGAAATCAGTTTAACGGTCACCGCTTCCAAAGCAAGCAAGCAAAAATAAACAAAGGGTCGTATGAACGTCTGCCACTTTTAAAAAAAGTGCATAAAAGAATCAATTCAACAATCGTCACTTCCAAACCAAGCGAGCAAAAATAAAAAAAGGTCGTATGAACGTCCGCCACTTTCAAGAAGTGTGCATAAAGGAATCGGTTCAACGATCACTACTTCAAAAAAAAAGAACAAAAATAAACAAAGGGTCGTATGAACGTCCGTCACTTTTAAGAAGTGTGCATAAAGGAATCAGCTCAACGATCGCCACTTCCAAAGCAAGCGAGCCAAATAAACAAATGATCGTATACATCGGCGCTAAGTTAACAAAGTCACTCTAAAATTAACAAAATCGCTTATAGCACATAGTAGTATATCATGAATACAAGTGGCCTTCATCCGCAAAAAGGGCACTACACTACTCACAACAAAAAAAGAGCTAAACTATTTATACACAAGACTGATAAATATATGGATAAATGTAAATATACCATGTGTCAAGATTAGACGAACCGTGACGAACATCCGTAGATTGAAAGGATAACCAGTGATCACAAACCTATACCGCTCCAAGTAGTAACATAAGTTAAACGCTCCAAGTAGCGATCAAAGGCTTATTCAAATCCACTATACTAAAATGTTAGCACGAGAATTAAAAACCACGCAACTAAAATAGTATGCGAGAGAATAAAAATGAATGCTACGTAGATAATAAATTTTTTAAAAAAAAGAATAATACCACAAGGTTATCAAAATGCTTGCTACTTTCAACAAGTACGCAAAAAAGAATCACTTTAGAGATCACTACTCCCCCAGCAAATGTGCCAAAAATTACAACAAATGATTCCCTTACCTGGGGGGTAAAGATTCACATATCTAAAAAATCGATATACGAGCATACAAGAAAATATAGTACCCTACCTGTCTATTTTGAAAGTTTATGATATTAGAAGTTTATCTTTATGTTTCAACACTTCCAAAGAAAAAACGTTTTAAGAGCTCGCATAAGGTTAAATGATGAGAAACAATAATTTTCATTCATATTAGAAAAGAAAAGGTTCGCTAGCTACTTTCAAGTAAGTATGCATGATAAAGAAACCAATCACCAAGATAATGTTCTCTAGCCGTTTCCAAGAAAGTGTGCAAGCGTCCACCACTTTTGGGAAGAACGCACAGAGGAATCAATTTAACGATCGCTGCTTTCAAAGCAAGCGAGCAAAAATAAAGAAACGCGCATAGTGAAACATCTGTAAAGATGAAAGATTCGTTAGCCATTCCCAAATACGTGATAAAGATGTGTGAATAATTTTGTAACGATCAAAGTTATCTCACATGGAAGGCAAGAATTTCCTCATTCAAAACGTATAAGCGAACACATAAAAAAATAGATAATAAGCTAACGGGTGGACCAGCAATGCGCGCTGAGCTAACAAAAAAATTTGCAACGCCGCTGAAATAAATGTGTATAATATCAAGAAAAAATTTTATTCGCTTGCATAATACCTAAAATAAATAGTCGTGACACTATTTTACGAGAATATGTCGTTTAATAAAAGTATACATCGATTTACACTGCTCATGACATCAAAGAGCTCACTGACTTTGAAGTAATCTAATAACTAAAGATAATACAACCTTGTCTCAGGAACTATTAAAATAAAGCAAAATAAAAGTAAAATCAAAATCTTACCGTATGTAATTCACAGTAGTATCTACAACATAGTTCAAAACAAGATTCGTCTATTTTGAAGGGTAAGTTAAACTTCATGTTAGAATTCAGTGACCAAAACAACATGTACTTGATATGAGCAATGAGAGCTTGAAGCAACCGAAATATCCCTATTTTCTATATAATAGAAAATACCTTTGGCGGGAAAAAGTACCAAGAGAGAGTCCCCAGTTCGCATCATAAATGCTTAAAGTAAAAAAAAAACTAGGATAAAAAATAGGTAGAGATATCCCTGTATGATCAATATCTTTTTCAGGCATGATATCCAAGAATGCTTTTGACATCTACTCAATGAAAATGCTACAGACAACAACTACTATAAACATATAGGAACGCAAAGGCGTTTGAGAAAATGTATCTATAAGAATTGAAGAGGAACTTAAATGTGACCCCTAGCAAAGAAAAACAATAATTGCTTCAAGCCAGAAATAAAAGAAATGTTATGTCTTCAGTCGCAGATTGGCTTATAACAATATGGGTAATTTTGACTACAGCTGAAAGACTGATTTGAACAACAATAACAGGCTGCAAATTACTCTGCAATCATGCTTTAAACTTTCAAACCACTATCAAATGATCTCCTAATAAGTTCTAGGAATGTTAAAAAAAAGGAAGAGAATGAAACGTGAACACGAGAATACAAGCATAACTACAACTTTATAATTTGTTCCCCACAAACTTCCAATCACTAGGGGGCAACAATTCACCCTCAAAGAAAGACAATACATTACTATGATACAAAATTGTGAGTATACAAAACTTTCCGCAACCCACATTCCAGCGAACCCCATCCCAATTATAACTCATTCTAAAACCAAAAATAATTATGTTCCCACGCAAAAAATAAAAGTTCATTTAAACACAGCTGATAAGTGTTCAAAAGTACTATTTTTCTTACCCTTTTTACTCATATTATTGTTAGACTTAGGCTCATATTAGTTGCATAATTAGCCATTCATGCATTAATCCATGTTTCCTTCAATCGTTGAGCTTGATTACATAACTTGGTAGTTTTTGTGGGAAAAGATGCTGCTCTGGTGTGTTTTGTGTGTATGTGCAGGATCACTTACCAAAGCAAGGCTAGAGCTAGTTGCCAGGGCAATACATGAAGGATATGCCAAGCTAGTTGCCAGGGCAATACATAAAGGATATGCCGAACTAGTTGCTAGGGCAATGCATGAAGGAGACGCCGAGCCAGTTGCCATGACAATTGTCGACAAGAGCAAAGGTGATATGGTAGTCGAAATTGATGACTAGACAAGCCCAAGATGACGTGGAGCAAAGCCCAAACCCAAAGGAATTTGATTTCCATGCAGAGATTAAAGAAGAATTAAATTCCAAGAAGATAAGAGAAGTTCTAGTAGGAATACAATTATAATAAAGAATTATATTCTTTAAAGATAATTTAATTCCAACTTAACTTCCTCCTCAAAGAAGGACTTTGGCCTAGCCCTATAAATAAGAAGGAGATTTCGACAATTCCATAGAGAGCAAGAGAGGGGAATTTCGACAAGTCCAAGGAGGGCAAGAGGAGAGAATTTTCGACAAGCATCTAGAGCAAGGAGGATTTTGACAAGCCTCCTTCTTCATCCTTTTCTTTCTTGTTCGATTGGGTTCATGCTAGGGATTATTTATCTTGTGTTTCTTTGGAACCTAGCCATGAACTAAATCTATTTGGCTATGGTTATTGTGTTTTGTGGTTGTAAGAAACTATTGGTTTTTGTTTAGGTAATAAGAGTTTGCACTTTTCTATTCAAGGTTTATTCATTCTTGGTTCTTATTCTTGTTTGCGAGTGAATTGGGAGAGGATCTCGTAACTTCATCCATTTATCTAATATCGGGAGAGTTAGATTCAAGAAACGAATGAATATGATCTTTATTCAATCTATTGATGGTGAAGATTAATCCGGCTTAGGAATAAGTCAAGGATTTCAACGGCTAAGAGGAGCGCAAGATTGGTTGTTGTTCACCCTTGATTCACGCAGGGATGTATTATCAAGGCATGTACAAGTAGCTAGAGTTTCGACTTAGGGATAAGAAGAAACCATTGAAGAACGCTCTGTCGAACCTTGAAGGTTGCTGCCCAGACGCCCAAGTAGTTGCCCAACTAGTCGCCCAGGCAACCATCGATTAGTTGCCAAGGCAACCCCTTTGTGCAAGTTGCTACGACAACTGAGTTGCCCGTGCACTCTTTTACCAAAACGATCCAATCGGCTATCACACCTCAACTCACGATAACCTGGCATATCTCTCTCTTATTTGATCTCATATTTTCTTTTACTTTATTGCTTTCTAGATTAGTTATTAGTTAAACTCCTATAATCCTTTATTTGTGTTTTTACTTTTTACAGTGCAAGAGACTAGATTCTTGAAGTGGCACCAATCCCTGTGGAGACGATATCTTTTATACTATAACTTGCGACGTGTATAGTTGCACATTTGCGTAGCACTTATTACGCGCAGCAACATCCAAAGTATATGCACACGAATCAATATAAATCAAGTGACCATAACACTTCGAATACTCATAAAGCAAAATTTTCATACAAACAAAATAAAAATACTACAATCATCAATTCATACAAGGGGAATAGACAAAGAGCTTGCAAATTTTCCTAGCGAACTTGATCTAGAGAAGCCCATAAAATACCCTTAGATAAAAAGTGGGCTTCTTAATATAGCAGACAGAGTACGTAGAGATGGCAAATGTCTCTCATATTTTTAACTCCAAAAACTTCTGCTCTGCATCAAGAATCATTTTGAGGCAATCCTCTGTCGTCATGATATCCAACACCACAACTGAAAAATAAACAACCATCTTGATGATTAAAAGGAAAACGAATAAATTCCAACGCAAATCAACCGCTTCAGCAATCTACCCCTAAATCGGCCTTCTCTTCCTGATGTAGCAACAAACACCAATAGACAATAGTATTTAGAGAACCCTGCACTCAAGATTTTTTGAATACATTGTCTGTTGGCACTCTTTACTACAAAATGGCTAATCATAGCCTTCTGAACACTATTGTCTGGCAATACAAATAACCCAAATACAAAAACAACATTCCCTTAAGATCTACAATGCACAGTTTCTCCATCCCACTCATCACCACAAACATATTTTCCTCTCCCCTTCTCAAAACGGTACAAGCAAACTTATAAAAAAAAAGAAACTATAAGAGGGGGAGTAAACCACTTATAAATTAGGTTATGAAATTACAAACATGATGGAGCCCTATTTATAGCAGATAGTGGGAATACCAAGCGACAACATTTTAGATCCTTATATGGAAAGCTACCAAGGCAAACATTTAATTTCCAGATTCTTAAGTCTTGAGCAAATACCTAAAATCAAGTTACTTTCAAACTTCCAATCAATAAATGCACGGTTAGGCGCACGCACCTGTCACTGCCAGTCAAAAACTTTATCTTTTATCAAGACCTACCTTAAATTGTCCAAATCACCAACAATGAGCCAATAGATACCTAGCACGACTTGCCTTGAATTTTCTAAATCACCTAGCACGCCGATATCCAAAAGAACGCGCGAATAAATACAGGAGTCTTATTCTCAGTGGTTTAAAGGTATTATTATTAAATATAATATTATGAGGACGATAGTAGCACCACCTAGACCTCCCAAATGGAACAAACTAGTTCGTTGTGCTAGCACATCCAACAAACGAAAAACTTTATCGCAAAAGAGAAAACTAGGAATTTTTGGAAAGCTATATTGCACCACAATAGTAGCAAGGTTTGCATACATCACATCGGATAATTTCTACTACACAAATCCGTTAATTGACATAAAAAAGAAGAAAGCATAAAGTAAGCCACAACGAGTTACAAAGAAACTCAAACGCACAAACAACTTCAGGTTATTTAAATGGTTCCAATCACATTGCCGATTTGAATCTTACCAAAACAATACGATCAAAAAAACAGTACAATAGTTATTTAACCACCAAAATAAAATTTTCTTCATACAAAAAGCAAAGATAAACGACAATAAAAGTTATATACCCCCTACTACATTCACCCAACACATTACTATCATCAATCCTATCCCTAGCACCGCCTAGATCGCTAGGAGAGGAGAAAGCGTTCAGCACAAAAGCAGAAGAACTCACAACACCTTTATAATCTGTAGTAAAGTTCTCCCAAGAAGGTCCAAAAGGATCATTCATGTCAAAGTCTGTAGCTATTCCGAAGAGAACGTCGAAATTCATACCCCTAACATCAAAAGAACCACGCGCTAACTAGAAACCAAAAATGCCAGAATCTCTAGATCTCTACATCCCTTCAATCATAAAAGCTAAGGTTGTGTCCGTGGCTGCTTTAACCTTCTCTGCCACATCAACATCGCGAGTAGCTTTTAGTACCATGATTTCATTCATCTGCGATTCTTTAAGCTTAGCTAACCTCCTTGTAAAATTCGTAACACTTTCGTCTACTGCATTCTTGGTCTACTCTAATTCTTTCTTGAGAGCTTGGATCTTAGTCTTAAAACTCTACTCTATAGTTGCGAGCAGCTTATTTTTAATCCTAAGAGCGCAATCAACCTCAACCTCTTTCTTAGAGAGTTTTTCTACATACCTTTTGTGTAACTCCTCTACACGCTCTCGGACGTCTGCCTTGTGTGTCTCTTGCAGCTCCTTTAAATAAGCAGCGTAACCTTTCACCTGTGAACGTAACCTTTTATTTTCCTTAAGCAGAACGTTATAGCTTTTCACTCGTGAACGCATATTTTAATTTTCTTCAAGAAGGGCCTTCGCATTCCTCTCCATATGAAACTGAATGTAACCTAGTTCTTGAATAAGACCCCAACCTCTTTCAACGGTTATTCTAATACTACTATAGGGTTTAGAGGTACTAAAGTTATTTGAATACAGTTCGAACAACCTTCTAGAAGCATATTCAAGATGAAACCAATTCTCTGTCTCTAAACATCCCCTTCAAGGATAAAACATACTTCACGGAGCTAAAGGTTCATAGCCCTTAC
The DNA here is from genome assembly GCA_019671005.1 of Hibiscus mutabilis. Lineage (NCBI taxonomy): Eukaryota > Viridiplantae > Streptophyta > Magnoliopsida > Malvales > Malvaceae > Hibiscus > Hibiscus mutabilis. The sequence continues at coordinate 39,500,225 of CM033739.1, forward strand.
CATGAGGAACACCAGTGCACGACAGCATCGAGAGAGTCATTGCAATATTTAAAAATAGCACGGTCTTAACATGTGCAACCATAAGAGGTCTATCTTTAGCGGGGTAATGAATAAGAATAAAATCTGTAACAGTCACCCCTACAAAAGGCCAATAAACAAAACCTTGTCACAAATTAGTAGCAAAACTATCAAATTAAAGATAACAACGCATCACTTAAAAACACTTGAGGGTACACAAAAAGCAGGCAGGGTAACAGCTAGGCTGACAGAAGCAATACTCCCAACAGCACCAGTTATAGCCATATGAGAAGAACTGTAAACCTCGAACGAAACATGTGGAACATCATAGTCCAACCCGGGTAAAGCTTCGATAACTCCAGCACCAAACGTTGACCTCTTTCCCAATATCTTTTCTTCGGCTCTCGAAAGGTGCCCTTTGAGCAATAAGCCCTCATTTCCCTTGCCACACTTTCCTGTGCTGCCTCTATAACATCTACTGAGACTTCTCTAGAGATATTTTGAGTATCGGGAAAAATCCCAAAAGAGGGAGTAAAAGGAACTATATCTATCGAAGATAACGTTGTAGCGATTAAAGCTAATGCATAGGGCAAACTCACTTCTCCGCTGCCAAAAGCCACTAATGATGCCATTTCTATCAAGTATTGCGAACCTAATGGATCACTATTAAGCACAGAAAACAATATATCTGACATTGTAACCCAGTCCCCTAATTCGTCACCTACAGCCTACAAAGGAGAAATTATTACCCTTGCTAAGTATGTAAAAAATAATAATAATAAATACAATTATAATAGTAAACGGAAGTACATATATAACCATAGAAAGTTTGTTATTCTTAAAGGCTATAGCAAACTAATACCTGCATCCATTCACCTCTTTGAACTGTATTCCAAATGCAGACAACTTCATTCATCTTCTGAGCTAGACACGACATACGAAGTAGAGATTACACGTTTTTCCCAACTCACCACAACCAAAACTAGATGGGCTAACACTAACACTACCCCTCGAGGCAACAAAAGCAGCTTCTTCACTAACCCCTCTTAGAGGGCATCATCTTCATGATATTTCTAGGGGCGAGCACGAATGCCAGTATACTCAGAAAAAAATTCTCTGGTTTGTCTTCATCACCCAGAAGAATCTTCGCTACTCGTTCATTCCCCCTTCAACAAAGGGCTAAGTTTTCGCATGAGTAGGCACATTTGCCAAAGAGCCCTCTAGGAACACATTAAAATCTGTTTTGTCCCAACTATTGAGGCGTTTCTCCTCTAGACAATACACTCAAATATTTTTAAGGGTACATACTTGTTCAAAATGAGATGGTGGATCACTTTTTAACCTTCTGAGAAGCCACAACTCAACAGCCAATATTTTTTCCCACATTGGGCAGCGTAACCTTATCCTTGGCCGGCCGACGACATGCAATAGAGAACGAAAAATTCTTGACAATACACTATACTTTCATATATTTTGTCCTATCCAAGCGTAGATTATTAGCACGATTACTCATTAATGACCATTTTCCTCTATGATGACCAATGGTTACAAAACCTTCGGCAATCTTGTTGTGGTCGGCCATCACATTATAAAAATAATGGAATACATCGATAGAAGGTTCGTCCCCATAAATTTTTCTATTCAAGAAATACGTCACCAAAGTCCACCAACTACTTTCACTCAATTGACCAGGTGTAACATCAAACCAATTTACAAAAAACAAATGTAATGGTAAATAGAATTCGGCCTCAAAACTAAAAAAAGGAATCAAACACAACGACTTCACCTTATCAGAATATGCGCTCAGGCAAAATGTCCCCTTCGGCAAATTGAACCGATAAAAAATGATCAACACCAAGAATACCCTGACACTCTAGTGCTTTCATCCACTTATCTGGCTTAGTAGTACAACGATACTCATCACTCACTACAACGGACGAATCAGCTATCACAACAAAAAACAACTATGTTTTCCTTCCCAAAGCTTCCCCTTTTTTTTCTCTTTTCTTTTTCTTAGGCTCAAAAGTAACTAGTGAAATAAAGCCCAAAATACCAACAAATCTTATTTATAATCAGGAACCGTGTCTTTCTCAACACGCTTCACTAATAAAGAGATTCGTTATATGATGCTTCATATATATCGGTTTATCCTCAAAGAAAACTGGCATGTTTATTACCGAGACACATTACATAACGTTTCGTATAACCTTTACAACTTATATAAATCGATTTATTCTCAAAATTTTCAAAACCATCACCACAAACTCCCACACAAACTAGACCTCTCCATATTCCTCAGGTTCGCTAATGTCACTTCATAAACTTCCATCACATTGGGGTAATTGCTAGTACTTACAAATACTTACCGACACGTGTCAAAGTCGCACAGCCCGCAACAAACAAACGAGATCGCGAGCGTCATCACCCAAAGGATGTCTAACGATCACGAGCGTTAAACGTCAACGCATGCTCTCCAGCGAGTACATAACAATACATGTGGTCATCCACGATCTATCCTCCAGGGCCTATGGCGAATGAGTAAGACAACCAACAACACTGCTCCCAACGATCATGTGACAATGCGTATGATGTTGTGGACAACAATGCAAACCTAAGACGCCACATCATAGCTACTCTAACCAACACGCCACGACAACTGCTACGACACCTTCCTAGCAGAATAAGAGATAACATGCAAATGACGAAGGGGATAAAGGATTTCCATTCAGGACGTCACGATTAACTTTAAGGGTGTTGTGCTCAGACCCCGATTGAGGACAACCACCCGGACCATCATCGGACCACCGCGTCCGGTCTCAGTTCATTTTGACAATCAACAATATTTATTTTATTTTATTAAATTTAACCAACCGAAGAAAAAATAACAGATTTATTAAATTGACGTCAATTATTTTTTCCTTTTGATAATATTGATGTTAAATATCTTGTTCTTTTGCCTAAGAAATACAAAATTCAAAATTTTAAAATGGACAAATATAAAAATGGTGAAAAGATATATTTAAATTATTAAAATTTGTAAATTTATAAAAACTACTAGAATGAAAAAAATATAAATTTGGTAAAAAGACAAAATAAATAACATTGGTTTATCTGTTGTTTTTTTTGTTAGTTGATTAATTTGACAAAAGGTAAAAAATTTGAAAGTCAAAAGAGACTATTTTTTAACATTATGGTGTGACTATAAGTCATGTTCATTAATTTTAGTTTTTTTTAAGTAAAGAGATAATCAAATTCTCAAGGCTAATGTTAATATTAGAACTCATATAAGATGAGATAATATGAACATTCTTAACTATTCAGTCAATTAATGAGTCATTTTATCAATTTTAACTTTTAATAATATACACATCGTACAAATAAACTGTTCAAACTCAAGTCACTTAAAACCTAAAGGTACACAACATTTTTTTTTCACTAAAATAAATCTATTGATGAGTTTGAGACGGAAAATACAAAAACTAAAATATCCCTTTAAAACGTTTGAGAGCAAAAAAAAAAAAAAAAAGAGAGTAGACCGTTCAATTATTAAGATGCAATCTATGATCGTGTCAACTAAAAGAAGAAAAAGTGATTAGTGCAGTGTAGGACAAGATTAAAGAAAATAAAATACGTCAACCCATAATTAAATTATAACTCAAAGTTATAAAATATGGGTATTGGGTGATGGAAGAAGAAGGATTTTAAATATTTTTCTAGTTTTTAACGTATCAAGTGATCTCAGTAAAAAAACAAACGATATTCATTTTAGAAAATTTTGATTCAATCACAATATCTGTAAGGTGTGTGTGCATTATCAAAGAGTTAACAATATCTAAGAACAGACACTACTATTCAAAAAAATATTTTAGTTTTGTAAATTTTTATTATGAATATTAACTAATAACAAATAAATAATTTATATTTACCAAAAAAATCGAGCATGTTAAATATCAAACATAAAATGATTCAATTATTATCATTAATAGTTTTTTTTTGAACAATTTCTACCTAGAGAAGAGGGAAGGAAAATTTATTCTTAATGAGTTTCGAACCCACAACCTAGGAGAGAGGGAAGAGTGTAAACTGAAAGTTTTAAGTTTTAAACCACTTACTCTAAAGATAGTTGGCATCATTAATAGTTTTTGAAATATAATGATTTAATTATAACTATTATTTTTTGTTTAACCACTAATTTTCGATTCACTGATCAACTAATTCAGATCAAATTTTACAAAAGTCCATTATGAGACCCTCCTAATTTAATTTTTTCTATTTATAATATCAGATTCAAACCTTTAAACTTACTTAAATGACCTAATATCTGATCTTATTAGATCAACGAGTTGTTCTCCTTCGATTAAAACTTGGAACACGGAACCTAATCACTTACCTAAGAAGGTCAAAGATTATTGGAGCATTTTAATTTAAAACAAAGATGCGTGGAAGTCACGGCGACCAGGCCACAGCCCAATCTCAAATGTCATTTTTATCCTTCTTTTTTTGTAACATTTCACTTTTCAGTTACCATGGAATCATAATTCAATTTCAACCCGTATTTCTTAAGGAGATGCGTAATGCGTCGTCACCGACGTCACAGCCGTGTCAAGATATTTTATTCCGCCCAAAAAACGAAATACGAATACCTGTTTATTGGGTATATTACATAATATGTCATAGTAAGTTTATAATTATATCATTGTAATCCAAAAAGTTATAATCGGCTAATTATATTCATCGATGACAACAGTTAGGTCAGATAGTAGTTAAGTGTAAGACGGACATGAACCTTTTTAGGTAAATATATATTTTGGTCACTGAATTTTCGATTCTGAGTCAACTTTTGCAGATGTTCTTTTCTAATTACTTACAGATTGGTGCAAGATCAATTATTCATTGGTTTGATGTTCTTTTTTGGACAAATGTTATTGCTTTTCTTTACAAATTAATGAAGTATAAAAATGTTAAAAAAATTGTCCAATAAAAACACCAAGACAATGAAGAACTGATCTTGCATCAACTTATAAGAAATTTGGGAAAATATAAAAAGTTGACTGAAAAATAAAAGTTGAGTTTAGTAGCAAAAAAATATAAAATTTTCATAGTTGAATGACTAAAATGTAAATAAAAAGTTGGCATACGTTACACACTTGAGGGCCAAGTGATTTGATTATACCAATGGATAAATAGAATAATCCGACTGTAATTTTTTTTAAAATACGATGATCTAATTATAGAACTTACTCATAATACAATGGACTTGTTGTGTAATATACCCTTTTTTGTTTTACTAGAACTCATATACTAAATCAGAAGAGACGAAAAGCCTGAGAAATCAAAAGAACAATAAAAAAAATGTATTCATTCGAAAGTAAAAGAAAAAGCGGAAAAAGAAAAAAATAATAATACAGGGATATAAATTAAAGGAAATAATAATAATAATAATAATAATAATAATAATAATAATAATAATAATAATAATAATAATAATAATAAGATATAGAAAGTGAAACAAGTAAAGAGTGGACCACAAATTGACACCAAAGGTGACTTTGGCCAATGCTATGCCACATTTAAATCAAGTGGACCGCAACAGTCTACCCCCCCCCCCCATCTTTTTCATATCCCCTATTATAGCATTCAATTTGAACATTCTGTTTTTAAACTCTTTTAGATTATTTTCCGAGTTAGTATTTATATATATATCAGCAGTTGTTTTTTTGAAAGCCAAAATATCTATCGCCGATAACAGTGATTAATTTTCTCGCCGTAGGTTTCTCATTAAGAGATAAACGACTGGCTATGAAATGTATTCTATTTCCATATGCAAGAATCATTAGCAGTTGATTTTTAAAAATTGTTAAAAAAATAGATTTTTAATTAATTATTTGTATATATTAAAAATACATGTTAATATTTTATTTAATAAGTATATTTCATGTCCGTTTTATTATATTCAAAATTTTACCGTTTTGAATGTAAATTTTATTATTGAGACTGCAATTACCCTACCAACACACTCTTCGATTATTATTTAACCTCTAACTTCTTTAATATTATGGCAGATAAATTCATTAGTTTTGTATTTGAATTATTAAATAATTATTAAATTGTTTTATTTAAAGACTATCTTTTAATCATGAAAAGGTAAAAATATCACTATAATTATATTTATTATCATCTAAATTTTTTTTTATATGTTCAAAAAATCTTTTATAGATGAAGATAACATGGTAATTTTTGAGATAAAAATAAAGGGTAACTATAAATTCCATCACTAAACTTTAACTTCATTTATGTTCTGGCTACTACTAAATTTTATAATGTTCAATTTGAGCATTAGGTTTTCAAATTGTTTATGTTTTGATCGTTCAGATGTTAAATTAGGCACAATAGGGTGGCGCGGCAACTGTGGATGCGGACTATTTTTTGATGACGTTGCAGTCGCAAGTTGTTCACACCATATTTTCTTTTATCTCTCTTTCTAATGATGAAATTATGTTTTATCATTGTGTCATGTTGACATCGAAATTGTCGTTCTTCATAGTTTTAGTTTTCTTCGATCACTCAAGACACCGATGAACTTGTTTTATTGTCCCTACTATTTTATCAGTTTAGTTTTTTCTCAATATCTCTTAAAAACTCGTGAAACTCTACCCAAAATCCAAAACTTGCAAGCCCCAAACTATTCTAATCTACAATTTACACCATTTGATTAACATGAAATCCTTATATAAAACTCTTTTTCTCCTTCTCCACCTTCCACTGTTGAAATTTTGAAGAAGATGATATATCATCGGAAAATTAAAGAGAATATGAAATTTGGAATTTTTTTCACAAAATATGACAAAATTTTGGGACCATTTCATAATTTTTAAATGATAGATGCCAAATCACAGTGTTGTTAAATATTTAATAGCGGAATAATTAAAATAAGTGTAATTCAAAAGTTTAGTAATTAAATTGAAAATTTTAAAGCTCCTTGACCAAAACAGGAATTAGGTCAAAGTTGAGTGATGAAATAATGTAGTTTACCCAAGAATAAAAGAAGTATAATACCAATTTGATCCTTAAGCTTATAACTCTTATAAAATCATGTGCACCAAAGGCCAAAGTTCCCGGTGCAACAAGAAATTTTCTTGATTTTTTTTCCTTTAACCTTTTTCTCCTATAAATCATTAACAAACCAAACACCAAATTTCCCAGGAAATCCCAGTTTCCATGAAAGTTCTGGGGACACCTGGAACTCTAACTCTCCTTTTATATACCAATTCTCCTCCTTTCTCTTATCCACACTCTTCTCCGTCAATTTTCTCATCAGCCAAACATTGTCACAACCTTCACAAATCCATGGCTGCCTGTATTGATACCTCGAGAACAACCAATCCTTCCCAACTTTCCCTGCATCCAAACATGTCTCAACCTGATGAGAGTCATTTCAGGTATGGAAATCTCTGCAGACCCCTTTTTCCAAATCATGTTTCCAGCGAACCCTTTAACAAAAACCACACAAAAACCGTCCCCACAAGAAAAAATGTTGATTTTCCTTTTGAAGAAGAGGAAGCAGAAGAAAAGGTTGGTGCTTTATGGCTGACAATGAAAGAAGAAGCAAGGTTAGATGTTGAGCAAGAACCCATCTTGCCAAGTTATTATTACTCCTCATTCTTGTCTCAGAATTCATTAGAGAGTGCTTTAGCCAATCATTTGTCAATCAAATTGTGCATTTCAAGTCTTCCTAGTAGTACTCTGTTTGATATTTTCATGGCCGTGCTCATGGAAGATCAAGGGATTATACAAGCTGTTAAGGAAGATTTGAAAGCTGCTAAAGAAAGAGACCCTGCCTGTATAAGCTATGTGCATTGCTTTTTGAACTATAAAGGGTTCCTAGCATGTCAAGCACACAGAGTAGCCCATAATTTATGGTCCCAAGGGAGGAAAGTTTTGGCCTTGCTGATACAAAACAGGGTGTCTGAGGTTTTTGCTGTGGATATTCATCCTGGAGCTAAGATTGGGAGTGGCATATTGCTTGATCATGCTACTGGAGTTGTTGTTGGAGAGACAGCTGTGATTGGAAACAATGTGTCAATTTTACATAATGTAACATTAGGAGGAACTGGTAAGGCTTCTGGTGATAGACACCCCAAGATTGGAGACGGTGTTTTGATCGGTGCCGGTACTTGTATTTTGGGGAATATTAAGATTGGTGATGGAACTAAGATTGGTGCGGGCTCTGTGGTGTTAAAGGAAGTGCCTCCGAGGACTACCGCGGTGGGGAATCCGGCTAGATTGATTGGAGGGAGGGATAACCCTATAAAGCTTGACAGGATTCCTAGTTTCACCATGGATCATACTTCACACATTACTGAGTGGTCTGATTATGTTATTTAGAGGGACAACTCGTTTTCCGTTTTGAAGTTTTGGAGTTTTAACCTCCCTTGGTTTGGATTCGACTTTGGAGCCTTCTTATTTGTGTTATAAGGGAGAATTGAAGTTCTCCTATTGACAAGACGGTAGAGTTTGTAGTTAATAGCATATATGTTAAGCTGGCTTTATTATGTTATTATATAGGCCTCTTTGTTGTAAGTAATATAATATATGCTATTGTGGGAATTATGATTTCCAATTATTGTTAGAGTGCATTGCAGTAGTACTTTTTCTGTTAATATGAGAGCTCTATTTTTGTTTTAATAGCCGAGTAATGAACATAGTACTGAATTTAAAAGAATGTTTAGTATTGTATCCTTTTGGATCAAAGCCTCCACTGTTTTTTATAGAGGTTTGAGGAAAGTGTGACCTGAAAATGAGGTACTTAGATTAAAGAGCAAAACATTGCAGAGGCTGGGGAGGATTAGAAGGAAGAAAGAAGTTATGCTGGCATATATTCATTAACATCTATTCTGTTGGCATTGAGTGGTCAATGCATAGATATTATGGTCCAAAACTTTATAGAATATGCCAAAATGGTTCCTTTTTGTTTAGATGAGAAAAAGGTTCTATTTTGTTATTATCTAGTGCATTAATCCCCACTTCTCTTTTGAGGTATGAGAATTTCCTTTGTTATTATTACCAGCTGATATGATTATGGGTTTGGATTATACTTTTTTAACTCTACCATGATATCAATAATGGATACTCTATTTTTTTAAAGCAAATCACCAACTTGTAGCTATGAAAGCAAGATAGTCTATTTTTTGATATTTGAAAAGAGGGTAGTGATTTCATCAAGCCTTTTATTAGTATTTGAGTTATGGGAAACATTTTTAAAATGTTTTGGAGTATAGAACATAGGTCAAAGTACCGAGTCTGGAGGCAATAAGATTAGTGTTGATAGAGGTAAACTATGTAACCTGTGGGTAAGTGTGAAAGTCATATATAGGTCACTTTAGTTCCTGTAAGGATTGCACTAGAATAAAGCTTAATTCTGAGCTATTGAGTTTTGACTATTAGTTTCCGGTTCCGGAGTTCTGATATTTGAACTAAATCTTGCCAAATCAAGGGTTGATAAGGTTGATCACATGTCTGCTTGAAATTTTAAGATGGTTGTCCTTGCATACACAGATTATTATAGATGAAGTTCCTAGTTCAATGCCTAACTTCGAAAATTTTTACTCGAAAACTAGTCTTCAATTTTAGAAGTTGAGTATTGCTCCCCAGTTGTTTTTTAAACTTATCTCACATTTCATTGAAAGAAACCTGTATTGTATATCAGATTCTAGTGTCCTGTTGGGTAATTTTAGTGACATAAAAGAGCTAAAGTATGTGGGCTGAAGAGATTATGTATATCATCATAAATAAATCTCTTCTCTAAATATTAAAATCAAGTTTTCTTAATCAAGGCATGTGAAAGTTATTGATAGAAAAGAAAAAAATCAAGTTTTCTTAATCAAGGCATGTGAAAGTTATTGATAGAAAAGAAAAGGATTCTCCATGGTTATGCCTTTATTTTTATTTTTAACTTCACTGGTGTTTATGTTCCAACATTATAGCCATAAAAAATTTCAATTTTGTCATGTTCTGGTATCTGAGGTTAAATTTATCAAAAGCATCCGTACAATTAGAAGAAATAAATAATGCCAAAAGTCAGTCTTCGCAGGCAGGCAGTTATCAGGAATCTGCATGCTGCATGGATTCAGAAATGCAATTTCATCAACAGTTTTTCCTCGTCTTGCATAATATTTCCATGGATAACCAATTCAAGTTGCTCCCTTTGTCTTTCATCATGTGTTCATTTTCATGGTGTTTAAGCTACTGATGAGATCCAAAATAAAGGATTCACCCCAAAATCTACCTCCTGCACCATGGAAATTACCTATTATAGAGCACTTGCACCTATTACTTTTCTCTCTTTCCCATCACTGCTTGACGGAACTAGTCTAAAGGCATGGTTCCTGTGACCCATCTGTTTCCTTCCATCAAATTGCTTCCTGTGACCAGTGGGATGAGAGCCAAACTTGAGAGGTTGCTTCACGACTTAGACATGAATCACGATGCTTGAAAGCATCATTCAAGAACACAAAGCTAGCAATGCAAATCCGAAGAACAGTGATGATGTAACAGGTGATCTAGTTGATGTTCGTTTGCATCTTCAGCATCATGGAGGACTTGAATTTCCCTTGACAACTGAAAGCATCAAAGCTGTTATCGCGGTGAGTGCATAATAGTATCTTGTGTGTTTATATGTGTTTGTATACTCCTATAAATTTAGAATGCTCAAAATCAAAGAACTTCAAGCTTAAGATCATTGGGAAGGAACATTTAGTTAGTGTACAAATGTTTAAGACATTGCTTTCTTCAGTTGCTTGAATGTTGTACAAAGATGTTTTGTAATTTAACCGAGTAGAACTGCTTATCAGGACATGATCTCAGCTGTAACCGAGACATCTTCAACTACAGCAGAATAGGAATGTCGGAAATGATGAAAAATTCTAGTCCCCTGGAAAAAGCACGAGCCGAGGAGATATGAGTCTATGATAAAACAGGGGATGTCAATGAATCAGACCTTCATGAATTGAAATACTTGAAGTTCGTTATCAAGGAAACTCTACGATTACTCAGAGATGTGAGATTAATGGATATGAGATACCAGCCAAGACCGAAGTGATTGTTAATGCCTGGACATTTGGAAGAGATACCAACTACCGGAATGAAGCGGACAAGTTCAATCCAGAGAGACTCATCGACTATAAAGGGGCTAACTTCGAATATATTCCCTTTGGTGCTGGAAGGAGGACATGTCCTGGCATGTCATATGGTATGGCTGTTGTTGAGCTTGCCCTTGCACAATTACTTTACCATTTTGTTTGGAAACTTCCAAATGGATTGAAAATGAGGATCTAACCATGACTCGGGTCTTTGGTGTTACTGTTAGAAGAGAAAGAGATTTGTACCTGGTTCTCATTCCTTACTGCCCACCATCATGTGTCCTGTAAAGGATTAGAATTAGGCTTTTGAAAAATGTTATGCAACTCGGTCGTTTTCAGACAAACAAAAAATATAGTTTTTTTAGTGTTTTTTTCTTTTCAATTGAGTCGGTGTCCGGTTAATTCGTGAAACTAATTTAGACAATAGTTTGGGTTTAAAGGTTAGGGGTTTAGGTTTAGCAGTTTAAAATTAATGGGCTGTGGTTAGAATTTAGAGATTGTGGTTATAATTTAGGGTTTATAGGTTAAAATTTAAATTGCTAATCATATTGCACTAAACTTTAAACCCTAGCCCTAGATTCTAAACCCACAAACATAAACCCTTAGCCTCTAAACTTTAAAATCTAACCTTAAACCTTAAAACTAAAAAGCTTATGTAAATTTTTTATTTTCGTCACCTGTGTATTGAATATAAATCCTTTATAGATAGTATAGATATCCAAAATATTTACAACTATTAAAGTAATCAAAGGAGAATAAAAGCCTGGATCTATAAGCTATACAATTTCTGGGATTATGGCCCCCGGCAAGTGAATCAGGTGAGCTTTGGATGTATTTTAGCAAAGAGATAACAATTCAAGTAACCTGATTGTGATTCAAAGCGTCGGAAAATATTTTATGAAAAAGATGGCTTGACTTCTTGTGTTTTTTTTTTAATTCCTACCTAAACTTTTAGATACCAATTTGTATATAAGCATAAACTAAAAGATACCTTTGAACTAGAAGACAGTTCACCTACCTGAAAATGTACTTAAAAAGTGAATGCAGATGAAACTTTAGTAACAAAAGCCATCTCTCTTTCTTTAGTATTGGACATTCATGGAGTACCAACTCTTCTACTCTTCACCTTCATTATCTCTTTTGTTATGGATTTACAAGAACCACAGTGGCAGTAAATCGATCACATATACATACAAATTTTAGGTAGAAACCCTTTTAACCGGAGGAAAAACCAAAACTCTTGATGGGAAAAATCACAGACAAAGAGGTAGAGATTAACTGTACTGTCGGAAATATTACAAGAGGTTTATGTTTTGTAAGGTTCACTGTTTTTTTCACTAACTAAAACCCTAAACCGTGTAACTATTTATAGGAGTACAAAGGGTGTTTGCATAGCAAGAAATCTTTATTGATGCTGGTGAAACCAGGGAAGGGAGTCAGAGCCAACTGGACTCCAAATCTACCACCAGGGCCATGGAAGTTGCCTGTCTTAAGGCCATGGAAACTGCTGTAGAAGTGTTGAGAACCCATGACATCGTTATCGCGAGTAGGCTTTCTCTACTACCTTACAACTATTTTATGTTACAATGCAACAGATGTTGCATTTGCACCTTTTGATTGGAAAATCCCCAATGGAATGAAACATGAGGGTCTGGACATGACTGAGGCATCTGGTGTTACAGTTAGAAGAAATAGACATCTGTGCCTGATTCCCATTCCTTACTGTCCACCATGTGTTTCATTAATTAGAAGATTGCCAAATCACACTCACATGATGATTCTATTTTTCTATTCCTAATTTCTGTTCAATAATGTTCCCCTTAAATTGTATCCTGAGGTTGCAGCATGTTGAAAAGACAAGTGTAAGGTCCAACAGACTGTAATTGTGAAAAGTAGTAAAACAAAACAAGACATAAAGCATATTATATCATGGATTCATGAATCATGTGCCAGTGACATCATAGTAAGATCATTTGGCATTCATATATTTTTTTTATCTAGATCTATGCTGCCCCATATGATCATATAAGTATCAAGTATTAGACAAAGGCATGAACTGGCACAAATTTGATCCCAAAGAGTTTCCACAGCTATTTTGGCTTGAACTAAAGATGCCCTTGAGCTAGAAAACAAACCACCTACCTTCATTATCTTTTTGTTCATAGTAGCAAAAGCAGTAAGTCTCTCTTCAATATTCTACATTCATGGAGAATCAATTCTTCTCCTTTCCAATACTCTTTACCCTCGTTACCGTTTTGTTGATGCTGGTGAAATTTTGGAAGCGATTCAGAAACGACAGCTTGACATCAAATCTACTGCCAGGTCCATGGAAGTTGCCTGTCATAGGGAGCTTGCACCTCCTTGCCGGCTCTCTACCCCATCAAGAATTGCGAGACACGGCCGAGAAATATGGCTCCTTGATGCATCTTCAGCTTGGAGAACTTTCCAACATCGTAGTTTCTTCCCCACAAGCTTCTGCAGAAGTGATGAGAACCCATGACATCATTTTCGCGAGTAGGCCTTCTCTACTTTCTGCATCTATTTTTACTTATAATGCAACAGACATTGCGTTTCCCCCTATGGAGACTATTGGAGACAGTTGCGAAAAATTTGTGTGCAGGATATGTTAAGTCTAAAGCGCGTGCAATCATTCACTCCGATTAGGGAAGAAGAGGTATCAAAGCAGGTTAGAACAATTTCTTTAAAAGTACGATCACCGGTCAATCTTAGTAAGATGCTATACTTTCTCACAATCGATATCGTTTCGAGGACTGCTTTTGGTGGGAGATGCAGAGAGAAAGATGAATGCACATCACTTTTCAGGGAAGCTATACATTTTGGTGCAGGCTTCAATGTTGCAGAATTGTTCCCTTCAGTAAAATTTCTTGAGTACCTCACTGGATTGAGATCTAAACTCGAGAGCCTGCACCTAAAACTAGATAGGATTTTTGAAAGTGTCATCAATGAACATAAAGCTAGCAGGGGAACTGAGGTGAACCAGATGATCTTGCAGATGTTCTTTTGAACCTTCAGGAGAATGGAGACCTCGAATTTCCTTTTACAACCGACAACATCAAAGCAGTGATCTTGGTTAGTAATTCCATTTATCATATACATTTTACATGTTGCATTGCAAAATCTGGTCCATTTATTAATGATCTTCACATGAAGCAAAATCTCACAGTAAATTAGTTGATACAACTTCAGGATGTTTTCATTGCTGGGAGTGATACATCATTCACAACACTAGAATGGGCAATGTCAGAACTGCTGAAAAACCCGAGTTATGCACAAGGCTCAAGCAGAGGCGAGGCGAGTTTTCGATACAAAAAGGAATGTTGACAGAGAAGGGCTACATGAATTGGAGTACTTGAAACTTGTGATCAGTGAAACATTGAGCTTGCACCCTCCTCTTCCATTGCTGCTTCCAAGAGAGTGCTCACAGGGATGCAGAATCAACGGATACAATATCCCGCTGAAGTCCAGAGTCATCATTAATGCATGGGCGATTGGAAGGAACTCTGACTATTGGAATGAAGCTGAGAGATTTTATCCAGAGAGGTTTCTCAGCAGTTCAATCGATTATAAAGGGGCTAATTTTGAACTTATCCCATTTGGTGCTGGAAGAAGGATGTGTCCTGGCATGTTGTTTGGTATGGCAAATGTTGAGTTACCTCTTGCACAGTTGCTCTATCATTTTGACTGGAAACTTGCTGGTGGAAGAAAGCTGGAAGATCTTGACATGGATGAGGTTTTCGGGGCTGTCGTTAGAAGAAAAAATGATCTGTTCTTGGTCCCATCACCTTATTCTTCTCTTAACAACTGAATCAGGCTTGTTGGTGCGGAGGGTGTTAAATTTTACCTGATGGACAGCCTGTGATCTTTGTATTAAAGTTCATCATTTGGATTGCCTGTGATATTTGCAATAGTTCTGTCAGTTTATTCATCAGTGTTTCCTCCCCCATTGACATCATATAGTTCTATGCCTTCCATGTATTTAGTTTCTAACAGGACCGAGTTCTGCTGTACTGAAAAGTAGTCAAGGTAATAAGAAAATATGAGCTAAACAAATAGCTTGTTAAAGAGAATTTGACTTTGAATTCCAAGAACTTGATAAAGTTTAACAGATTTGGCATGCAGTTTGACAAGAGGATTGCGAACTCTATCATTATCCATGTATAAAGCCTATTACTCGATTACAAAAACACTTAAACAATAAAAAAAAAATTCATTAAGATTCCCTACTATGGATAATCAATTCAAGTTGCTGCCACTGTCCACCTTCCTAGTGTTCATTTTCATGGTGTTTAAGCTACGTATGAGATCCAAAACTAAGGACTCTCCAAAATATCTATCTCCTGCACCATGGCAACTACCTCTTACAGGCCACATGAACCATTTGGTTTTCTCTCTTCCGCACCGCTGCTTGATGATGCACCATCAACTTGGTGAATTACCACACATTGTTTCTTCTCCAGAGGCCGTGAAAGAAGTGATGAGAACACATGATATCAGTTTCACTAACAGGCCCTTTTTCCTTGCTGCTGTAATCATGATGTATAGTTCAGTTGATTATGAAGGGGCTAATTTTGAGTTCATTCCATTTGGTGCTGGAAGGAGGAAGAAATAAGAGAGAAAAAGGGAATTAGTTCCAGAAACATGATTAATTAAGTAATTAAACTTACACGTATAAAAAAAATAGTTGTTCTTAGTTTTTCAAAGCAGCCAGAATTCAAGCTGATTTGGTCCTAACGAATTTTTACAAATATTTTAACTTAAGCCAATTAAATGACTACCTTAAAGTGATTAAAAGGTGGATGGAAATGAAACTTTAGTAATTAACAAAAGCAATAAGTCTCTTCAATATTCTACATTCAAGGAGCACCGATTCCTCTCCTTTCCAGTGCTGTTCGCCTTCGTTATCTTTTTGTTGATGCTGGTGAAACTAGGGAAGCTATTCAGAACCGACAGCTCGACACCAAATCTATCTCCGGGTCCATGGAAATTTCCTATCATAGGGAGCTTGCACCTCCTTGCTGGCCCTCTACCCCATCAAACGTTAAGAGACATGGCCAAGAAATATGGCTCCTTGATGCATCTTCAGCTTGGAGAACTTTCCAACATCATAGTTTCGTCCCCACAAACTGCTGCAAAAGTGAAGAAAACTCATGACATCATTTTCGCCAGTAGGCCTTCTCTATTTTCTACAGCTATTTTAACTTATAAGGCAACAGACGTTGCGTTTGCCCCCTACGGAGACTATTGGAGGCAGTTGCGAAAAATTTGTGTGCAGGAGATGTTAAGTCTAAAGCGCGTGCAGTCGTTCACTCCGATTAGAGAAGAAGAGGTATCAAAGCTGGTTAGAACAATTTCTTTAAAAGTTGGATCACCGGTCAATCTTAGTAAGATGCTATATTTGCTCACAATCGATATCGTTTGGAGGACTGCTTTTGGTGGGAGATGCAGAGAGAAAGATGAATTCACATCACTTTTCAGGGAAGCTACACGTTTTTGTGCAGGCTTCAATGTTGCAGAATTGTTCCCTTCAGTAAAATTTCTTGAGTACCACACTGGATTGAGGCCTAAACTCGAGAGCCTGCACCAAAAACTGGATAGGATTTTTGAAAGTGTCATTAATGAACATAAAGCTAGCAAGGTAACTGAGGGTGAACCAGATGATCTTGTAGATGTTCTTTTGAACCTTCAGGAGGATGGAGACCTCGAATTTCCTTTTACAACCGACAACATCAAAGCAGTAATCACGGTCAGTGAGTCCATTAATTCTTAATATACCTTTCACATGTTGCATTGCGAAATCTGGTCCATTTATTAATGATCTTCACATGAAGCAAAATCTCACAGTAAATTAGTTGATACAACTTCAGGATGTTTTCATTGCTGGGAGTGATACATCATTCACAACACTAGAATGGGCAATGTCAGAACTGCTGAAAAACCCCCGAGTTATGCACAAGGCTCAAGCAGAGGTGAGGCAAGTTTTTGATACGAAAGGGAATGTTGACAGCGAAGGGCTACATGAATTGGAGTACTTGAAACTTGTGATCAGTGAAACATTGAGATTGCACCCTCCTCTTCCATTGCTACTTCCAAGAGAGTGCTTACAGGGATGCAGAATCAACGGATATGATATCCCGGTGAAGTCCAGAGTCATCATTAATGCATGGGCGATTGGAAGGAGCTCCGAGTATTGGAATGAAGCTGAGAGATTTTATCCAGAGAGGTTTCTCAACAGTTCAGTTGACTACGAAGGTGCTAATTTTGAACTGATCCCCTTTGGTGCTGGAAGAACGATGTGTCCTGGCATGTTGTTTGGCATAGCAAATGTTGAGTTACCTCTAGTACAGTAATTTGACTACAAGGGACCTATTGGTACCTTCACATCTGGTCATGGTCAAAATAATTTGACGACTAGCCTGGCCAAAAATAGTCATAACAAGGCATGCCTCCACATCTGGTCATCGAGAATCTTAATTGGTACCTTCACGCTTCGGTAAGGGATTCCCGATAGTAGATGGCCCTGGAGGATTTTCAATACTTACAACACCGAGCTTGATGTACCTCTCTATTAGCCTTTTAAAGCCCCAACAATTCTCAATTGAGTGGCCAACTTGTTCTGCGTGATAATCACATCTCGCGCTGGGATCATACCATTTCAGGAATGAATGTTGTAATGGGGCCTGGTGGAAAGGTACCACTACGTGAGCATTGAGCAGCTCTTTGTACAAATCCCCGTACGAAATTAGTAATGGAGTAAACTCTATTTTCTTAGTTTTTTTTTCTGACTCGGATCCTGGCTTGAAGAACCTTGATCATTTGCAACCTTGGAAGGGACCACCGTCATTGGCTTTGAATAACCGACATTATAAACTCCTGACGAGTTCACCTCATTGTCTCTCTTCCCATGCGAAGGCTTCTTGTGAGACGAACTTCCACCAACATCGATCTTTCTACTTTTAACGGCATTTTCAATGAGCTCACCAGACAGCACTAGATCGACAAAGTTGGTAGTTGTATTACCTGTAAGGCAGTCTAAGACAAGACCCTCCAAAGTCTGGATGAATATGACTACTGTTTCTTTCTCACCAAGAGGAGTTTGGACTTGTGCAGCTATGTCTCTCAACGTTGCGCGTACTGTCTGAAGCTTTCATTAGACCTCTGCTTCATGTGTTGCAGAGTCCAACGATCAGGTACCATATCACTGACGTGTCGGTACTGCTTTAGAAAGGCTCTAGTCATGTCTTTCCATGATTTTATCTGATGGCGGCTCAACTGATTATACCATCAGGGGGCAGATCCTGAAAACAATGTATTAATAGCTTGTCGTCTCTTCCGTATCCTGTCATCCTCCTACAGAACATAGTGAGGTGAGCGCGAGGGCAACTGGTTCCATCATACTTTTCAAACTATGGGATCTTGAATTTTGGAGGTAATACCAAATCTGGGATAAGACTGAGTTCACTGGCATCGAATTCACTGAAGGTATCCTCTAACTCTATGGCTTGCATTTTTTCTTCAAGTCGTTTGCAACGCTCTTCGATCTCTTTCGACGGCTCATTTCTTAATTTGTTAGATTCAATCAACTGATCCATCTCGGAGACAAAATTTTCAGCCTGATTGCCCCCTAGCTTAGCTTCTGATGCAGCGGGCAAATTTGTCGGGATAGGGGCGCTGGCCTGAAGTGGTTGAGATTTTTCCATAGAAATTACCACTCGAGGGTTGGTTTGATTTTTAGCTTGAGTAGGGGTGAACCCTAGAGGATATATAAGATCCTCATTTTCCTCGCCGGGACCTGCCCCAAGGCCAATAGCAGAGGCCTCTTCTTGTTCAGGAAACTTGCATCCGAGCATCTGTGCCAATTTACCGAGTATGTCTTGTTGAGATTACGCAAATTGATCCCTTATCTCTTGTTGGGCTTTGACTAACTGGTCCTTCAATTTTTGGGTTAAATATGTCTACAACGTCTTCTGGTTCTGCTCAATCCTATCCAGTCTGTCTTCATTTGCCATCGTTGTCTTACTTCTTGTTCTGTATGGATGTTGAATCGATTAATTTTTTGTCTTTCCCAGTATTGATGTCACAGGGCATCCCGAGGATCAGTCTCAAAATGAATGCATGTAAAAAACAAAGTATATGTCCTATATGCGAATGCACCAATGCAAAAATCAAAATGTCATGATATGCAATGCAGTGAATGCCAAAATGAACATATATGATGTGATCACAAAAATGGGTCAATTTAAAATTAAAATAATCAAATGAATAAATTAAAGTAAATAGGGTAAAAATGAAAGATTTCTACTTGGGCAAACCACTTGAACCAACGCCTTTATGTCATGCACTGCTAATGCAACAAAAGTATGTGTGAAGTAAAAAAATAAAATAAAACAAAAAAATGAGTTAGTACCAAATAAACTCAATAGATACAAAAATAAAAAACGAAGTAGATAACGCAACAAGTAGAGCAATCCTATTTATCCCATCTAAAACACCAAAGTTATCTGCATGGCTCTAAAAGGGTAGGCTTTCTATATTCTCTACATGCAGTTTTGGTGCTAAGATGTACCCGAATTGTCCTTGCTGTCCCGTACTAAAAGTACCAAGGCCCTCGGTCATCACCCATTATAGGCTCATTTCAACCGGGTTCAACTCAGGGGGACCCATTCGCTTATACCCATACGAAGGAACGATATCCTCACGAAAGCATATGCTAGACCCATACGAAGGAACGATATCCACACGAAAACACTATTATTTTCCCTCACTTAAAAAGACGGGTTTATATGCCAACTTTTAAATGCGTTAAAATAAACATGCAATTATAACTAAATGTTAATTTAATAGTCACTTTAGTACAGAATTTCCAATATTAGTAAAGCGATAATTATTTAAAAAGCTCGACTCTCTTTTATTTTTGAAAACAAAAAAAATGTCCCCATCGGATTTGCCAAATGTAGCGATCCTTTTTCGAGTGATTTCGCTAAAAAACGAGGTTTTAAGGTGTTTGGGGTCTTTTAGGTATTTTAAAAAATGTCTTCCATTGGGGTTTTAGAAAAAAAATCATATTATTTAAAAATGGAGTCGCCACCGGCCACTAAGGTAGGTCGGGCACCATAAAAACTAGAGATTTTAAAAATGTTGGGTTCGGGAGTTGGTTACGATGGGGAAGGATTAACACCCCCACACCGCCCAAAATTGGTACTTTAATAATTACCGCTTTAATGTTAAACTTTCCGGATTAAAGTGACGATTAAATCAAAATTTGGTTATAAGCGCGAGTAGCTTTTAAAGGCCCTATTATTCGAGAGTAAACTGAAAAACCACCATCACTACGCTTGATACTGGCTACATTTACGCTCGAATAAAAGGGCACCGCATTGACAATAATATATCCGAAATGCAATTTAAAACATGGCAAACATAAATAAATACAACGCGATAAAAATATAAATAAATACTAACATAATAAAATACTAATCTAACATAAATAAAATACTAATCTGAAACATACATACATAAATATTAATCTAACACATAAATAAAAACGAATCTAACATAAATAAAATACTACTCTAAAACATTCATAAATATTAATCTAACTTAAAAATATAATAATTAAGGTAAAATATTCAATACTTATACCTAAAAAATATAATAATTAAGGTGAGGGTTGAAATTGATGGTGATGAATGTTGAGTGGCGTTGGGGAAAATATGAATGGGGAATGGCTTGTGGAGAATGAAAAATGATGAAGGTGGAGTACAAAAATGGCAGAGAGATCCCCTCCTCCTCTCTTTTTTTTGAGGTTCATATATAGTAGGTTTTTAAGGGTGAATTTTAGTGTGAAAATGATGGTTTAGGGGTATGGTGATGGGTATGGCATGGGGTAGGGGCATGGGCTGAGCATGGAAAGTGGGTGGCAGGGCATGAGTCTCGGTGTGGAGACAATGCCTTGTTGTTTTCTTTTTTTTTTGGATATTGAGTTAAATTGGGTTAATGGGTTTGAATATAGATTATGGATACGAGTCAAATTTGGATATTGCTTTGGGTACTCGGATAAAAACGGGTTATTACAAGATTCAAATACTTATTTAATGATAAGAAAATCTGTGTCTCGGACACCATAATAAAGGGAGATCAAACTGTTTAGGAGGACCTATTAGAAAAAATGGCATATATATATATATTAAAAGTATCGGGTAAGGTCTGGTTGAATACCCGATTATAAAAAAATTTAGTGCAGTCCTAACCCGACTACCCAGGAAAAATTATGGGTCGGGTACCCGACTCGGACGAGTAATTTTTTAGAGAAATACTCAGTCTTTTAATGTTCGGGTTGTTGGGTCAACAGGTTTGGTCACTCGGGTCATGTATTTTTTAACACCCCTAGCCCTCCCCCTAGGTAAAAACTATTCAAAAACAAAATATAACATTTTAGGTTGCTTGAACAAGTATCGAAACCCACCGTTTTTAACATTAAATTAGATTGTTGTACCGCAAACTTATCCCTTTTCACTCATTTTCAATATTCCTTATTTAAAAAAAAGTCACCTTCTTCGCCCCACCATTTGTGTGTCCTCTGCATATTTTGAAAAGTAAAACATGGTTCTGCCTCTCGTCACACACAGTGTTTGACGTCGTAGTTGTCGTGACCATGCTTGTCGGCTCCACTTCCGGCCATAATGGTTCGTGCATCTCAGACCAGCTCCGACCTCGGGGAAGAGCAACAAGGGCGCTAGTCCAGGGCCCATCGTTCAAGGGTGTTATATGTTTGTAATTTTTTACGAATTATATTTGTTGTTAAAGGTTCAAATTTTTCTTATACTTGTTATTAGGGGGTTCGATTTTTTCAATACTTGTTAATATGTGTTATTTTTTCCAATATTTATTATTAGAGGTCTACTCTTAAAATTCAATTTTTTAATACTTGTTATTAGGGCCCCGATTTTTCTTTAAAATTTTATTATTATGGGCATACTCTTAATTCATTTTTTAATATTTTATTATTAGGGGCCCAAAATTTCAATACTTGTTATTATGGACATACTCTTAAAATTTATTTATTTTCATTACTTGCTATTAGGGATAAAGATTTAAATAGCGGTATGCAACTGCAACAACGACCGTCACATGACAGTAGTGGCAAAATCTGAAAACGCGATACCTGCAACTGTTATGTCTACAATAGCGTATATTATTAAAAAATCTCATAACTGCGATACTCGCGAGGACAAAAATAACATCTATAATGCCCGCAACCACGATGAACCTACCATTATTGTAAATACTAACGTAACTGCAATTTAAATCTTTAATTTAAAATTTATTTTTTAGATTTGTCCTAGGCCACCAAAAGCCCAGGGCCGGGCATGTGTCAGACTAGAAATTGGTAACCATGAGTCCAACGTCGTTTTTGTCTTTGTTGTACTAGTCGTATACTACTAAGCACCATGCTCGGTTCACCATGGTCACTCTAGTCAATGACCATTTCCCGTGTCAAAAAGTGTCGGTTTCCCGTGCTTTTGGATTTTTTTTTTTAATTTGAGATATAAATATTTAGTATTGCTATCAAAAGGTATTTTTGAAAATTTAAATGATCATTTTAAACAAATTGTAAGTTAAAAATATATATTTAAAATTTTTAATGTTATAATATTAATTTAAATTAAAAAATATTTTTATTAATAGATAAATAGTTTTTATCTAAAAAATTTGACCGAAAAATATATAAAATATTTGGTAAAAGATTATAAATTTATAAATTATAAAATAAACACAATATAAGATATCAAACGAAGGATAAACTTGTTATTTGATTTCTAGAAGTAAAAGTTAAAAATTTAAACTTTTATATTTGAGTTGAAAAATATTTTTTAAATATAATTTTTCCTCCAAAAGTGGCTCCAAAAATGTTTTTAACCCTAAAAGTACTTTTAAAAAATAATGATGAATGGAGGAGAGGAAAACGGTGGCCAAAGAGAGCCCACCATCCTCCATCTCTCTCTGCTTGCGATTTTGGTTTTGTTGGCGAATACTTTGTGCAGAATTCGATTTTTTGCTTTGATGGATCTCTGTCGATCCTTGGTAATTTTGGCTTCTTGACGCTATCCCGGTGGTGATGACGCCGAGTCGATCTTTTCAAAGGACTAATGACTTTGAATGCCTGTTCCTTTGCCGTTTATACCGTTCTTGCCTTTGGAGTTTTTGACGAGATTACTTGACCGCCAAATATTCTCGATTTGGACCCATTGTTGGTCCGTGGTGTACGGCCTCTACTTGATTGCTCTTCCTTTTGCCGCCGTCCATGGAGTTCTTGTGCTAGTGTTTTTGCAGGTTAGGTCTTCTGTTGTTGGATTTGGCCGGTTCTGGTATTGTTTTTGCCTTTGTTTGGGCTTTTCCTTTGATATCTAGTTTTTGTTTGTTTAAATGAATGAATGACTTTTCTTGATAAAAAAAATAATGATGAATGAGGCCTAAACCATTACTTACACACCGAGTTGGCGTCGTCACCGTCATTAGGTAGACCCTATTGTCACGAGCCGTCAGCCGAGGCCCGAGTCATTGGCACCATGGGGTGTACACCAGGGTTTTCAAGAGGTTCAGATAGAGATCTTGGGCCCGAAGAGACCACCAGACTTAACCTGATCCGTGGAGGATTTAGGAGGATAATTCGGTCAAAGCATCATCTATTTATTTGAAATATAATATGTAGATAATGTTTGTGATAATTAGAGATTTGAAATTGAGATTTGATTAGATAAGATCAATCTCGACCGTCGATGTAAATTTGCATAGACCGTCGGATTAGGGGGAACTCAACTATAAATAGAGGCCTTCCCCTCCTCATTTGAGGTATCCAAGTTTTCAAGGAATAAAAGCATTTATTCTAAATTCTCTGAGTGTTCTTCGTTCTTTTCTTTGTTCTTGAGCGTTCTTTCGAAGTTCTTCTTCGCTCATCTCTTTTGATCCGATTCCGCGTAGAACGCTTTGCGTTTGTCGGTGCTTGGGAAGTTTGATCTTCCGAGAGGGTTGAAAAGGCTTACTTAGGTGTTTGTCTTGAGTCACATCGCCTAAGGTCGCACGGTGAGCTGGTTAGAACTCTAGCCCCGTGACACTATGTGTCTGCCAAAAGTGTGGCCCCAAACCACCCATGTTTTAACCGTGTAATAATATTCTTACGGTTTCATATTTTGTAACATACTTGATGACTTATAAACCCTGTAATATAGAAACAAGAACTACCATGTGCAATTAATTCATGAATTCTGTGTTTGCATTACTATTGAAATCTGTCTTAATTTTAGTTATTTAATTAATAACTTGAAATTTGAATATCGAATTATACAGTATGTATACAATCATAAGTCTAATGGAGTGATTTGGCATTGTGGTTTGGGTGAGTTTTTTCATTCCCAGCCGCTTAGGTTCGAGTCCCTTGAGTAGCATATTTTTAGTTTGATTCAAAATTAAACCAATAATAAAATGACACGTGTTATCCTCCTCCTATTGCACTTAAATTAAATTAAAAAATATATTATTTTTTTACATGTCATCTTTGTCACATCATCTTAATTTTGCATGTGGTACTACCGCACAATCTCTCCATGCCGTGTGAAACTGCAAAGTCAGTCCTAGACGATTAACCTCTGTTGACTGATGATTTTCATCAATTTAGGAATAATTTTGGTCGAAAATGAAATGTTAAGGGATGAATTACAAAAAAAGAACAAAAAATCAAACGTTGGGAGACTAGTCTTAATTTTATACCTAAAATTTATTCTCAAAATATATGCATCGACCTAAAAATCTCCGTATTTATCATCCTCTCTCATTTTTTCTCCCAAAATAATTATTCACAAAAAATGTGACTGTACTTCTATATGTGTGGAAAATTATATATAAAATCCAAAACATGAGCAACTGTTAAAAGTAATCAAAATTCCAGGTCCCGTAAGCTATATAATTTCTAGGATAGAGCCATTGGACAGTGAAGCATGTGACTTTTGGATGTTTTTGAAAATAAGAAGATGCCTCGTCGCTGAGAAATCAAATAGAATCTAAAATCATGGGTCTTCCCATAAAAAAAAGTTTTGGGTCATTTCATAATTTTCGAAAGACAAATATCCAAATATAATACCATTAAGTATTACTCAATGACAAAGTGACCAAAATATGAGCAAATAAAAAATTTAGTGATTAAATTCTAAATTTTAAAATTGAGTGAACAAAATAAAAATAAGAAAAAAGTTAAGTGGTAAAATTTGAAATTTACCCATATAAAAAGATTGTTTGGAATCTTGTAATTTTTAAATTTCCTTTATGCATACTTCCTATCGTTTTGTCAGCGTGGGGAATGTCATAAATGTTAAAACCCCAAAGCTGGCTTTCTTTGTAATGCAGGGCTTATAGCAGTGTCCGGAAGTAGAAATATATTTGAGAATAGGTACATTTAAAATTTTAGAGTAGATATAAGTCATAAATATTACAAAAATTTAAAGATTAATTTATAAAATTTAAAAAAAATTAAAAATAAATATATAAATTCAGGATGGATACGAACGCATCCTACATTACATTTGGATGCACCATTGGCCTGTTAGGAAGATATCCTGGTCACTGTTCTTAAGCTGAACATCTTTTACTCAATACCTCATTTAATTCATTTTGGGATGAAGATGTCATTTTTCTAAACATATATTTTAAATTAAAAAAATCGTGATAGAAAAGGCAAACTATTTGACACATGTAAACAGAATATAATTCCGTTTGTTAGAAGTAAGATTTAGAATTTAGAGTTTTAATTATAATACGAGGTTTAAGAATTAAGGTTAGATATTTAGATTTTAGATTCTATGATTTAAGTAGAAATGATTATAAAAAGAATAAAAATATTCGACTCCTTTTTGTTTTTTTTGTGCCCCAACATTAAATAATTAAATTCTAGGTTTTTCCTATAATAGTACCATATGGGTGTTATATTTACCAAAATAGTACTTAGCATTCTATATTTCCCAGGATAACACCCTTGTAGTAAACTTGTTGTGCATGCACTACGAATGGGTGAGTTCACTATAAAAGTGCTAACCGGGGAAATATAGAACGGCGAGTGCTATTTTGGTAAATATAGCCCTATAGGGTGCTATAATAGGGATAACCCCTTAAATTTTAAGTCATATCCCTAAATTTTAAATTTTAAACTTTAAACCCTAAACAACACCTTTTAAAAAATACACCCTAAACCCAGTACTCTAAATCCTAACACTAATCATAAATCCTAAACCTAATTTTTTTTAATGATGAGACAAATAAAAGTACCGAATAAAAGTAGACGATTTATACTCTTGTAAAAATTATTTTTATACCGTTTATATATCAAAATATACCTCTATAATAAATCCATACAGAGTTGTCCAAGATGTAATTTTATCAACATTTATTTCACTACTCCTGCTTAGTCCTACTATGGATAATTAAGGGTGTTTAAAAATACTCGACCCGATTAATTTGACTCGATGATTCGACGATCAGACTCGAAATTTTTTTCGAGTAGTTAAATCGAGTTTGGGCCAAATTTTTTGGTAACCGAGTACCCGATCCAATACTTTTAATATATTTATTTTTTTAATTTTAAATTATATTTTTATTTTAGGTTCTTTAATATTTTACCTAAAATTAAATTTAAATTTCTAAACTATTTCTATGTTTGTATTATGTACTTTTAAGTTTTAGAATTTTCAATTATATTTCTTATTAAATAGAGATGTATTACATTACCGTACCGGGATTCGAAAGAAAAACGAGATTAATATTTTTAATGTCTTTTTTGTTATAAACTTTAATATATAAATATATTCAAATATTTCATCTTAAAACTAACTTTAAATCACTAATTTTTGTGATTAGATTGTGTATTATAAATTATAAATTTTATGTGTTTACTATGTAATTTTTAAAACTTTTAAATTTTAAAAAAAAATATGAACCGGGTACCCGTTATCCGATTTTTTGGGTACTCGACTAAAACAGACCAGAATACGGGCCGACATATATAGTACCCGAGAGGACTGGGTACCCGATTTTCGGGTACTGAACACCCCTATGGATAACCAATTCAAGTTGCTGCCACTGTCCTTCACCTCCCTAGTGTTCATTTTCATGGCGTTTAAGCTATGGATGAGGTCCAAAACAAAGGAAACTACCTTTTATAGGGCACTTGCACCTTCTACTTTTCTCTCTTCCACATCGCCGCTTGTCGGAATTAGCCGAATGGCATGGTCTCGTGATGTACCTTCAACTCGGTGAATTATTTAGAGAATCTCTGTCAAATGCAGTAAGCACTGTGAGGGCTACCACTTTTATCGGGGAACAAATTGTAGAACTCCATAGGATGTTTGGCAGATTGAGAGACCCTAGTGAGGCAAACCTAGCACTAGTTGCGAATGAAGGCATAAAGAGCAACCCTTTTCCTATTATTCTTTTATCTATACAAACTGCACCTACATGAATCATTGACTCTGAAGTATCAGATCACATGAATAATAATAAAGAGTTATTCTTTAAGTTTTCACCATCATCTTCTAAGAGTTTTATAAAAACAATCGATGGCTATTTATCACAAATAAAAGGCAGTGGTTCTGTCATCCTTAATAACAATATGTTACTGAATGGTGTTTTATTTGCGCTCAATCTTGCTTGCAATATCATATCTTTTACTAAGCTTTCCAGAGATTTGAAGTGTTCATCAAAATTTACCGACTCTGGTTGTATTTTGTAGGCAATGGATTCGGATAAGATGATTGGCAATGCTAGCTTGCAAAATGGGCTCTATGTTTTCTATGGCACTCGATTATCTCCCTTATCAGACTCATTTTGTTATTTTACTACTTTAGGACAACTTGATGGTACTATGTAATGGCATTTTAGGTTAGATCACTCTAGTTTTTATTATCTTACAAAATTACATCCTGATTTGTTCATTAATAAAAAGTCATTTTTTTAAATGACATATATGTCCACTTGCTAAACAAACAAAGTATCCTATTTACCATCTACTTACAAACCTTCTAAACCTTTTTCTCTAATTCATAGTAATATTTGAGGTCCTTCTAAAGTGAAGAATGCAAATGCTTGTAGGTGGTTCATCACATTTATTGATAATTATAGTCGGACTACATGAACTTATTTATTGAGAAAAAAAATCTGAAATTGAGTCTATTTTTGAAAGATTTTATAATATAGTTGAGACACAATTCAAAAGTAAAATTCAGATTTTTAAATATGATAATGGGGTGAGTAATTTGCCAAATCTTTATGAGACTTTTTTTAAGAAAAAAGGATTGTTCAAGTAAATTCTTGTGTGGATACACCATAGTAGAATGAGGTTGCAGAGAGAGAACCGACATTTGTTAAAAGTCACTCAATCCTTGATGTTTATCAGTAATGTTCTTAAATTCTTGTAGGGTGAGGCTTTGTTAACTGCCACCTATTTGATTAATCGTATGTCTAGTAAGGTCTTAAAATTTAGGACATCTCAATCTGTTTTTTTTAGAGTTATCCCCAATTTAAACCTCTATCTTGTATGCTTCCTCTAAAAGTGTTTGGTTGAACTGTGCTTGTCCATAATTCAGATCCATCAAAATTAAAGTTAGATCTTAGGTCCTTGAAATGTGTGTTGGTAGGATATTCTTCACTTAATAAGGGCTACAAGTGTTGTTATCATCTTTCTAAATTTTTTTATTATCTTGAATCTAATATTTTTTTGAACAGGAACCCTACTTCACCAAAGCTGCAATTCAGGGGAAAACTGGAATGATTTTTAGCCTTCTAAAATAAACTAAGTTTACCCTTCTATATTTCCTCCTATACCTTCAGATTTTTTACCCACAAAATTCACTGATCATTCTTTGTTACCTGAACCTAATACTCATTTAAAGACTCCTATTCTATCGCCTGTTATCTCGCCTGCAACCATCCAAAATTCATCCAGAACTGCACCACCTAATACTCAACCTCCTAAGAAGCTTAGTGTTTATACCGGAAAAGGAAAACTATTCTTGAGACCATTTTGCAATATAACACTTGCTGAGAATTGAATTTGAGTCCAGTTACTTGTGAGAATAATGGAAATAATATACCAACTAAAATTTCTTCTCATTCAATTAATGTTGATGAATCTGCCTATTGCTAAAAGAAAAAGGGTGAGACAATGCAATAAATACCATATTCATAAGTTTGTTGCTTATGGTTCTTTAATGCCATCTTTTAGAGTTTTTACAACATGTTTAGATGATGAGAAAATCCCTACAACCATTGAAGGTGCCCTAAAAGATTCTAAGTGAAGAAGAGCTGTTGAAGAAGAAATCGATGCACTTGAAAAGAATGGCACTTGGACCATTATAGATCATCCTCAAGGCAAGAAATTTGTTGGTTGTAAATGGGTGTTTGCTATTAAATATAATTCTGATGGCAGTATTTAGAGATATAAAGCAAGGCTGGTGGCAAAAGAATTTACGCAGACCTATAAAGTTGACTATAATGAAACCTTTGCATCTATGACAAAACTTAATACAATCAGAGTTCTTTTAAGCCTGGCTGTTAACAAAGACTGAAAGGTTCATCAACTTACATTAAGAATACTTTTCTTAATGGTAAACTGGAGGAAAAAGTTTACATGAGAATGCCGCCAGGTTTAAAGTCTATTGAAGGAAATCAAAAAGCTTACAGGCTTAATAAATCTTTTATGGTTTGAAATAGTCACCTAGGGCCTGGTTTGATAGGTTCATTAAGATCATTCAGAAAAATGGGTATAAGCAGTCTCTAGCAGACCACACACTCTTTATTAAGGTAACTTCCAGTAATAAAAAGTTATTTTAATAGTGTACGTGGATGACACAATAATAACAGGTGATAATGATGAATAAATAAATCACTTGAAGGGAATGTTGAGTAAAGAAATCGAGACAAAAGACTTAGGAAAGCTCAGGTATTTTCTAGGCATTAAGGTTGAAAGGTCGAGAAGGGGCTAGGGGTGTATACGGTTCGGTTTTGGTTTAATTCGGTAAGCTATTTTAGTAACCACCAGTTTTTGGTTCGGTTAACCTTGGTTTTCGATTTTTCCATATTAACGTTAATTTTTGAATTTTTGTATTTTATTTTGACAAAATAGCTTTATTTGATGACTTTTAAACATTAAAAAGTTAGAGTTTTAAAGTATTTTTCATAAATATTTATTAAAAACTTAATTTTTAAGTAAAAAATAATAATTAAAAATGCATCTATAGTATTGCAAGTATAAAATATTTATTTTTACATTATAAAATAACTATAAATTAAATAAAAAATAAAATTCGGTTCAATTCAGTTAACCATAGTTCGTAAACTTATGAACCATAAACCGTCCAAACGCCTCGGTTCGGATCAATTTTTGGTTTTGCGGTTAACCATGCTCAGCCCTAGAAGGGGCTGATAATAAATCACAGAAAGCATGTCATGGACTTACTTACTGAAGCAGGACTATTGGGATGCAAACCAACTAAAACTCCCATGGAAGATGACTTAAAATTTAGTAAAAAAGAGGGGAATTCTCAAGTTGATAAGGGACAATTCTAGAGGTTAGTGAGAAAGCTGATTTACATATCACTAACTAGATCAGACATAGCATTTTCAGTCAATATTATCAGCCAACACATGACTGATCCAATGGAAGAACATATGGAAGCAATAACCAAAATTTTAAGATACTTGAAGGGAACTCCAAGACATGGTTTGTTGTTTAGAAAGACTCAAGATAAGACTGTTAAAGTGTTTACAGATTCGAGCTGGGCTGGTGAACTCATTGAAATAAGGTCCACCAGTGGCTACTGTACATTTGTTTGGGAAAATCTAGTAACCCGAAGAACAAAAAAACAGACAGTGATGTTCAAAAGTAGTGCTAAAGCAGAGTATAAGGCATTGGCATTAGGAGTATATGAAAGTACCTTGCTACTAAAGTTACTTAAGGAGCTGAGGGTGTATCAAGAAGAGAAGTTTGGGATTTTGTGTGACAACCAATCAGCTATTCATATTGTCAGAAATTATTTCCATCATGGTAGAACTAAACATGTGGAAATAGACACACATTTTATTTAAGAAAAGATCAACATTGGGATAGCTTCCTTGTCTTATGTTCTTACAGAAGAGCAGCTAGTAGATGTGCTTACAAAAGCACCACCTAAAGCATTTTTCGATAAGTTTCTATTCAAGCTGGGATTATACAATGTATATTCTTCAGCTTGAGGGGGTGTGAGATTATTTGATATTATTGATAGTGTTTGTATTCCTTAAGTAACTGTAAAAGTAGTTTAAGTCTACTTTTAAACGATAAGAGTTAGTAGATAATTGCATATAGGACTCCTAATTGTAACTAAAATTTAACTCTAAAGTCTTTAAAAGAGTTTGTAATCTATAAACCTTTTTGATGAAATACAGAAACATAATTATTATGTTTCATTAAACTCTACAGAATTGGAATACTTGAAACTTGTGATCAGTGAAACATTGAGATTGCACCATCCTCTTCCATTGCTACTTCCAAGAGAGTGCTCACAGGGATGCAAGATCAATGGATACAATATACCGGTGAAGTCCAGAGTCATCGTTAATGCATGGGCGATTGGAAGAAACTCCGAGTATTGGAATGAAGCTGAGAGATTTTATCCAAGGAGGTTCCTCAACAGTTCATTTGACTATAAAGGTGCTAATTTTGAACTGATCCCATTTGGTGCAAGAAGAAGGATGTATCCTGGCATGTTGTTTGGTATTGCAAATGTTGAGTTACCTCTTGCACAGTTGCTCTATCATTTTGACTGGAAACTTGGTGAGGGAAGAAGACCAAAAGATCTTGACATGGATGAGCTTTTCGAGGTTGTCATCAGAAGAAAAAATGATTTGTTCTTGGTCCCAACGCCTTATTCTTATCTTAACAACTGAATCGGACTTGTTGTTGTGGAGGGAGTTAAATTTTTCATCAGTTAAATCCTAGACAGCCTGTGATCTTTGTAACAGTTATGTCAGTTTATTTATCAGTGTTTCCTTCCCAATTGCCATCATATAGTTCTATGCTTTCCATGTATTTAGTTTGTAACATGAGTTCTGTTGTACTGAAAAGTAGTCAAGGTAATAAGAAAATATGAGCTAAACAAATACCATGTATAAAGCCTATTAATTGATTACAAAAACACTTAAACAATAAAAAAAAATCATTAAGATTTCCTACCATGGATAATCAATTCAAGTTGTTGCCACTGTCCACCTTTCTAGTGTTCATTTTCATGGTTTTTATGATATCCAAAATTAAGGACTCTACAAAATATCTATCTCCTGCACCATAGCAGCTACCTCTTATAGACCACATGCACCATTTGGTTTTCTCTCTTCTGCGCCACCGCTTGATGGAATTAGCCAAAAGGCTTGGTCCCATGATGAACCTTAAACTTGGTGAATTATCACACGTTGTTGTTTCTTCTCCAGAGGCCGCCAAAGAAGTGATGAAAACACATGATACCAGTACCCCTAACAGGCCCTTTGTAACGACTCAATTTTTGGGTTAGTGAATCGGGTCACGAACTTGGGTTATGGGCCTTTGTTTTGGAAGTCTAAGTTAAGACTTTTAACTTGGGCCTTTAGTGGCAAAAAGGGAAAATGACATGTGATTATTCATTATTGTTTTACCCATTGGATTAGAAGGTGGTGTTTAAATTTTAAAAAGATGTGTGTAGAAAGAAAAAAAAGAAAAAAAGGGAAGATAAGATATTTTGTTGGAGAGAGAGAAAAGTGAAAGAGTAGGGAGTTTGGTTCTGATATGTTACCGACCGATCACCCATTTTCGACACCTCCAGCACCATCGCGTTCACCTCGTCGAGACGAGTCGGTCGGTGGTCTCAGAATTGTTGTCTGAGTTTTTGTTCGAGGGGATAAAGAAAAAGAAGGTTTGGATTTTACAAGTTAGCCTTGTTCGAGTGTTTAAAATAAAAAACGAAGGCCACCATTGGATTTTCCAAACGAAAATATTTTTTTTATAGAAGTTTGCCGTCGTCGTCTGGCCACCGAAAGTTACCGTATGCGCCCCTCTCTCCGACAGTCGCGAGTGGGCGTTGCCCAGCAGCTCAAGCGGGTGCACATAGGCTACCCTACACCCGCGCCACACTGGATAACAGGCCGTAGGTGCCCTATAGCTCCATGCACTGCACCACACAAGATCATGCCATACAGGTGCACCGCAGCTATCCTGCATCGTGTCACACCAAATTCGCCTGGACCGTTAACCAACTGGGTTGACTGTTGACTTTGACCAGGGGTATTGACTTTGACTTTGACTTTGACTGGCTGTTAACTTTTTTGTGGACCCTACCCAGGGGTTTCTTGACGTTCTAAGTCTGTTGGCGCAGTCTGTTTTGCCAAATACAAACCTGATAAGTTGTTTTTACGCGTTTAACCTTCTAAATTGAATATGAGATGCATGAAATTAATGTATTTTCGTATTCGTGTTTATATGAGGATTATTCAGGATCGAATATTAGACCAATTAGAGTAATCAAAAAGCTTATATGAGGAATTATCGCTAATGCTTGAGGTTAGTACACCTTGAACTCCAAAATGCTTCATGAGCATCATAAGTGTAATTGTCTTTCTTGTTAGTGGTTGCAAAATAGGTAGATGAAAATAAGCATATGTTGAGACCGGTATTACGAGACTTGGTAATTATGAGATGCCTGATGAGTTTGAGAATATTTTAAGACTCGTATGAGTTTTAGAGATCGTGTAGGATCGTTGAATATTCATATAATCATTTTATTTGTTGATTTACATGTTGTGTTGCTTGAGTGCTTGAGATATGAATTGACTAAGTTGGTAAAAATGGTGAGTGGGGCATCGGTATGAGCTTCGACTATTCGATACTGTATTAGTACGAGTCGATCCGTATCGGTACTAGGGGAACTTTAAGATTTCTAGTAAGCCATTTTAGTATCTGTACACATACGAGTATCGGTACCTAAGGGTACCGTACCGATACTAGTATTCGAGTACCGATATCCGATAAATGGAATAACTTATAAATGCTAATTAAGAAATGAGAATTTGACGAGTATAATTAATAACCTGATTAATGCCTATTTAAATAAGATAATATGGAAAAATTGAGATAATTAATGATAACGATTAGTGTACTCCTCCATAATGTATTAACAATTCAGTAATGTAAAATAAATGATGTGTTGGCAATTAGCAACAATAGGGGATCCTTGGGATCGCGTTGCTCATATGCCGAGTAGGCATTCGATGTTTGATGAGATTTGAATACTTAAGATTTGTACTACAATACTTATTTTCTTCTTTGCGTGCACTCGATGGCTAGGTGTTTTCGAGTGGCACTCGCTACTCGATGATTGTGTGTTTTTGAGTATGTGATACCTGCTGCTCGATGGCTATATGTTTTCAAGTATGTGATGACCTCTACTCAATGGCTATGTGTTTCCAAGTATGAGTTGTTCGCTACTTGATGGCTAGGTTTTTCTGAGTAGATGACCATTGCTAATAACTGATGGCTAGGTGTTTCTGAGTATATAGTAAGGGGATAAAACCTGATGTCTAGGTGATCCCGGGTTTACATGTTGACTACCACTGTTATGGTTAAAAACCTTGTGTATTTTCGCTCGAATGATCTAGTGGGATCCCAGGTATGGTTGGGCCTTGTGTGCCATGTTTGATGTCTTGCATATTGTGAGCATGTTGTTAGGTGAGTAGTAGCAGGCCGCGTGTTTATTATCTCTCCTTATTACTAGTACTAGCTTGCATACTTATGTTTATAATTAGCATGAAGTATAGTAGAGTAGATGCATACCACTAAGCTTTGTAAGCTCAGCGCTCGAAATTATTGTTTTCGTGCGTAGATTGATCATGAGATCGTAGGATCGATAAGCACTGTCTGTAATGGATTCCAGTAAGCAACATTTGTTAGAGTACAATACTAGTATTTAGTGGGCTGAGTATTCATAGAACCTTACAACCGTTGAGTATGTAATATTATTTTGATCTACAATGTATCAATTTGGAGCTCCTATTTTGTAAATTGATTTATGTATTTAATTATATGGAGTATTTGATGTATTAATATTTTGATCAAAGGCTAAGTCTATAATTTGTAAAAAAAACTTTTTGGTTCAGATTTTGAATAACTCAAATATAGCATTTCGGATCAAAATCGGGATCAGGGTGTTACATTTAGTGGTATTAAAGCTTAGGTTTAGCCAGTTATAAGAAACCCAGGGTGGTATAGGTGTTTTAGTAAGGTGTCTAATGAATACAAGCCCTTAAATTAAGTTCATACTCTTTAAGACTGGAATTCTGATGGCGCGTCCAATGTTGCGACGCTAAGATAGTTACGGTCGTGGCCAAGAGGGCCGAGTTAAGTGTTGAGCCGCTTATGGGAGCAATTCTGGGGGCGAGGTCACCCAGGATTGTGAAATATGAGTTAGTTGAATGATGCTGGAGTTGAGGATGTGACCTCCTCTCGACACCTGAATGGTGTCTTCGTTGAGTGTTATGGACACTCAAAAGCCTTCAGATATGTTATGAGACTTTGTGGCCAGAAATCTTCATCGTTATAATTGAATAATAGTTGTGTTAAGGGTATGGATAACCCACTATCAAAATCGATCAATGGATGCACGTTGATTAGAGGACCCTTTGTTTGTTTAAAAATGAGTCTTGCTGAAACTTGAGAATATCATCTCCCTTTTCAAGGGCATTTCTCGGAGATAGTAGATTCGAGATCCACTAGTTAGTTAGAATATGATCGAAGTTAGACGTTCTACAAGTTTGAGAGAGCTACCTTCATGGGAGTTGTTGCACATTAGGAATTGTTTTAGCTGATCAAGCGTGACACTATCTTGAGATGTCGAGATTTGTGCTCATGGCTTTAAGATCTTGAGGGAACCCAACCTTAAGGTAACGAGGATGTTAAACCGTTTCCGTTCTATTATGATTTCTGAAGTGGTTGCTTAGAGTACGACACAACGAGGTTGTAGGGTATTTTTGACCGTTGGGTAGATGCTAGTGTGTGTAGTTCAATGCTCAAGAGCTTTCAGACTGTCAGAGTGTTGGTCTATGCTTCTTGAATGAGTCGTCATGACTTCTTCCCTATCAAGGACGTGAGTGGATGTTGAGGTAAGGTCGAGTGGAACGTCGGTGCCTATTTCCCTTGTTAGAGGACATCGACCCAATTGAGAAAGACAGAGGTTCAGTCGCGAAGGCGTAACCTGAACGAGGTTTCTTTTCTCAGAATGTTTCGCCCAAGAAAGAACCGAGTTCGCCAGCAAGAAGTTGGTTTGTTGAGGTGATGTTTAAACCGTTGATAGCTTGTTTGTAACACCCTTAACGTATAATCGTAGTACGAATACACATTAAGGATATCACAATATTATTTAATAGAGTTCTAGACTTGTAATTTTTTTAAAACATATGACATAAACTAGTTTATAAAATAACCCTTTCTCGACTTTCTAAGTATTCATAGCCTATTTGCATATTGCTAGTTTTGACCCTGAATTGGTTTATAAAACATGTTAGTCAGTTATTAAAATAAGTATGTAACTCAGGGTGAAAACTAGGTACACTACTTAGGCCTTTTCTTGAATTTAAAATTGTTACGCGATAAACGATAAATAAAATTTTACCCGATTAAATATCATCACCGATGATTCTTTAACCATACAAATAATATGTTTTGCAATCTTTGTAGCATATTTGAATTGACTATGTTGTTTGAAAATGAAATTTAAGGTAGTTGAGTGTAAAGTGTTCGAATATGTTCTTAATTGTGTATGTATATAAAATTGGGACTGTTCTGGACAGACAGGGAAATATAGAAAATGTTTTGGGTATATGTATTGTATACCTATGTAATCGAAACTGCTTGGCATACATATGAACCATTAGGTTGTTTTGCATTAGTATAAATGATGGTGGACCATTCTGTATATATATATATATATGTTAAGGATTACTTTGAGCATGCATTGTGTATAAAAATGAAAACATGACAGAATTGTATTTATATGAACTTTAGGGACTGATTTGTACTCACATAAATGCATACACGTTAAAAGTGAATTGTTTTGAGTGGAGATAAAGTATAAATGACTGCTATGATATATGTATATATGTGAATACACGTAAATAGGATTGCCTTGAGTATATAGGAAAAATCTATAATGTTTTGAATGAATATTAAAACATGTGGATTGTTTGGATATATGTGTATATATATGTGAGAATCTGGACTATTTTGAAGTATTTAAGCATAAATGCTAATGTGTGGGTTGTTTTGCATTAATATAAAAGTTAGTGGACTGATTTGTGAGCATATATGAGAAAATATGTATGTTAGGGACTGTATTGCTTTGATATATATGTTGGTGAACTGTTTTGTGATGTATAAGTGTTAAACTATAGACAACTTGGGACTACTTTGCATTGATATGAAGAATAGTGGATTGATTTGTGTAAAATTAATGTAATACATGTGTAATTTAGCAGTTATATAAGTGAATGGTTGTTAAAAATTATCCTAATGCATGATTATACTTCTTGTTACTTTTAGACCAAGAAGGAGCTAGGAAAGGATTTGGATAATTAGAAAGATATGATTAAGGATTCAAGTATTCTGTAACTTCGGGATAAGATGTGAGTGTAGTTTAAAGTTTCAGGATATGTTAAAAGCCTTCCCGAGCACCTTATCAATTTAATTACGTTTCTTTATGCTTGTGTTAGATAATGCTTGAGCTAAGCTTAGATCTAAGGTAAGTGACTGCTTGTTAAAGTATACTATGCTAAGCAATTGTTGATAAAAAGTATGTTTGGAATTGAGGATTGAATCTGTGATTGTGTTCATGTGCATCATAAGTTAAGTAATATGAAATGTGATCTGATATTTTGATAAGGAGCAATGCTCATCCATTTCTGCTATGATAAGAGTATAATATGTACATCATTACATGAATACGGAGCTAAGCTCAATTTTGATATGATAAGATAAGAATATATGATAAGCCCTGGTCTTAAGTCGGTCTTAGGTATAGTTGGCATGCCATAGAGTCCATAGAGCTCATGTTTAGGGTGGACTACGGTCCTTATTTGGTGACAGTAGGAGGGAAATGTTGTGGTCACTTGGTAACAGTAGGAGGGATTGACCGGTACTATGGGTACCTTTCTGTTGGCGACAATTGGTTGGGGATTCGAGTACCTAGGCTGATGCTTGATTTCAAGGCTATATTAAATACAAAATAATGAAATTTCAAAATAAATTAAAGGATTACCTTGATAACTTGTATGACAAGTAAATTGTGACTATGATATATTTTGTCTAAGATATGTTATATCTATGATATGCTATGAATATGCCATGTTTGATATCTTAGGTGTCAAGTAAGTTATGTTTATGATATGCTAAGCTTGATACTATGATAAAGACAAAATAATGAAATTTGCAAGATAAACAAATGAACTATGTTTGATGAATCATGTGAAAAGTATTTATGTTATATGATACTATGTTTAATAACTACATGACAAGTAACTATGTTATAAGATACTATGCTTGATAATTTTGGTGATAAGTATATATGCTCTTGAGATACTATGTTCGATATTTTATGTAACATATAAACATAAGTCAATGACATGCTAAGCTAACAACTTATTTGCTAAGTAAAGTCATGCCTATGATGGTGCTATGACTATGATATGTTTGATGTCTTATGGGGCAAATAATTCAGAATTAGAATAACTTATGTGATTGGTAATCATATTTAAGTGATACCATATTTAAGAAAAATTGTAAATCCACAAGATAATCTATTAATCAAAATGAAAATTGTATATTAAGTAATTAACGTTAGACTGAAAGTTGTGTATAATTGGATTAAGAATTAGTGTCGTGTTCGAAACTTTGTGGTTATGATTAAAGAATTCATGAAAAGATTATCAACTAAATAAATGGCTTGGTGTATATTTACATACATGAATTATGGACAAAGTGGGACTAGATCCAAGTATATCTTGGACTGTTTTGAAACTATATTTGTATACATACAATTTAAGGACCATTTTGACTAGATCCAAGTATATCTTGGATTGTTTTGAACATATATATGTATACTTAAGATTTAAGGACCGATTTGACTAGATCCAAGTATATCTTGGACTTTAGTGTAATATCCCAATTTTGGCTAGTGACTAAAATGTAAATTTTGAAAGTTTTGTGGCTAAAGTATAAACTTTGGAAAAGTTCAGGGATCAAAGTGTAATTTTCAAAAGTTATGTATTTTAACCCCATAAATGAATATTTTACCCCCAAAAATGACGTTTCTATGCTACCCAAATTTTCGTACAGAGTTTGTATTAATGGCTATAAAGCGATAAAGTTTAGAAAAATATTCGAATAATCGGATCGAGCTAAAATTTCATAGATAGTTCCATGGAACTTAGAAGATTCATAAAATTTCATTCTATGGATAATTGGATGTTACAAAAATTGGAAAAATTTAAATCGATCGAAATGACATGGAATGCCAATTTTGTGAGTAAGTTGATCAGTAAAGGGCATTTTGGTCATTTTCTCAAAAGGGACACGGGGGGAATTTTGAGATTTGTTTTATGGATAAATAGTGACTGATTAGAATCCAACTAAGTCTAGTTGGAATGTTACAAAATGGCAAATTAGAAATATAAATCTAGTTGGAGGGTATTTTTGGAAAATGGAATTTATTGAATTAAAAATTCATTTTTACTGATACAAGTGTCTTAAGTATATGAATTGTGAAGTAATTATCAGAAAAAAATACTCTCCAAAACATTGGTGAAGAGAAAATTTTTACAAGCTCAATTTAAGCCCCGAATCTCGATTTTTAGGTAATCTTTCGAACTATAAAGTTGTTCTACTCTTCGAGATCTATCTTTTGATGTAAATAATTCACAGAATACTTGCTTGGTTGATGTGATTTGATATGAGGAAGAAATTAGGGTTTATGAACAAATTGGGGCTTTTACGATTTTAAGAATACACGGTTGATTTTAAGTTAGAATCATGCTTGTATGATGTTAGAATCATGTATTGAGTTGGGATTTAATCTTTACATATTTTGGTTTGTATAGAGAAGATTAGGGTTTACAGATTCAAGTCTAACTTAGGGTTTGTGATGTTGGATTAATGATCTAGTAAGCTTGATTTGTTGTTGGAAGCAAAACCCTAAGTTAAATATATAGGGACCATTTCGGAAAGCTTCAAAATTAAGGGACCAGATCTAATTTTTTTTATGAATTTGATGTGTATTTATATTATTAATGATGTTAGAGACATGAAAATGAAGTTAGAATGTTAAACCGACGATTAATCACATTAGTGGCCATTTTGACAAATTGTCAAACTTGAATGGTCTATTTGGTAAAGATGATATTTTTAGTTAAAATGATGGAATTAAGGTAGTAATGTTGATTGGAGGACTAATTTTCAAAGTTAAGAAGCTTGAATCCTTATATTTGAAATTTTGGTGACCATCTCGACAAATTAAGAGAAATTAGAGAAGTAAAGGTTTAAGCCTATTTTGATGAAGGATGTAAAAAGAACATATGAATACAAGCTTTATTCTAGTCATTTGAAGTAAAGTGATGGGACTAAGTTGACAAGAAGAGAAATAGGGAGAAGTTGGTGTAAATTAGAAGTTATTTATGGAAAGTTATGTTGGAATTTGAATTATGACAGTAAGTTTAAAAATTCGCCATAGATTCTACGAAAATGGTTAAATGATGAATTTTATACCGTTGTAAAGATTTGTTAGTTTAGTTTCGTTTCCAATAAACGGAAACTGATTTTGAGTTTAGAGTTAAAAGATATGAATTTTTATTCGAATGAAGGTTAGAAAAATTATAGAGCAATTTTCTATCTGGACAATCTATGACGTGAATTCAGTGATTTTTCATTATTTTTGTAGATTTTATTAATATATGTGGCTTATACCGTTAGAACTGATATCAAATCTAGTTTCCCCAGTAGAAAGGAAATTAAGATCCAGTATGTATTCTACCCTATATAAGTAAATATTTGAAGGTAGCGCAAGCTATCAGAAAATGGAATTTGAAACATTTTTTATTTAAATGTTAGTCAGCAAGCTCAGAAGAATTAATGGAAGTTCAAATTGGTCACTAAGGACCATAATGAGTTTTTAAACAGTACAAGGAAGAAAGAAAAATATTTAAAAATTTTATATTCGAATGATTATATTAGACAACATGTTAAAGTTAATGTTAGATTTGAATCTAACAAATATTTTATTTTATTCATCTGATTAATGAAGTCAAGTTTGAATCAAAGAAGGTTCGAGGTTCTATGAAAGAAAAGATCAAACTAAGATTTAATGAGGCATTTTGTTAAGTGGCCAAGGTGAGTGCAATTGCATACATATCATGACACATTGATGTTTTATACATCATTGGGATGGCTTGCAATGAGCCTACCCAAATTTTATTGTCATTATATTTATGTCATGGAGCATATGATTGACACATTTTAAATATGTCAAAAAGTTGAATATAAATACATGGATCACTGGTTATATATGATGTTATATTATGAATGTTATTTCGGGTATGAACTGCCCAATGTTAAATTATGTTGATATACATTGTCATGGATGAAATAAATATGGAATATATGTCCAAGTATGTCATTGAGGGACAGGGTATAGTTGGCATGCCATAGAGTCCACCAGCACACTGCATACTCGGTTTAGTACTATGGTGTATATAAAGGACACTTAGTGCATATGGTGGGCATATTATAGTGGGCACGACCTTATGTGTATTAGCACTTCGGTGCATATTTGATTCGAGTACCCAGGGTCCTCATGGGCTTATATTTGGGCTATAGTTTATTGGTTAATAAAAGATAAACAGGTGAACAAGCTTATGAGCTTTTGGAATAAATGGCAAGTATATTGGTAAGAAATTTATATTCGGTTTATATTATGTTAATATATGATTAACATGATGGTAATACATATCTAGTGATCATGATGCATTTATGCATATAAGGCATATTATGACAAATGGACAAGCATAAAAGTTTTATGACATTGGCATATAGTAAATCATTACTAATGCAATGTGAAAGTTGATGCATTGGCATATATCATGTTATATAAATGTAGCCATAAAGTCGAATAAAGTTTAAATTATTGTTATTAACTTCCTTTACTGCCTCACTAAGTTTGTACTTAGCGTGTGTTTGATTGTGCACACGTAGGTAAATCAAGATGAGAGTGAGAAGAGCATTGCATCAATAGTGGAAAGCTCAACAGGTAATCACAATAATGACATCAGATAAGTGTTCAAAAGTACTATTTTTATTACCTTTTTTACTCATATTATTGTTAGACTTAGGCTCATATTAGTTGCATAATTAGCCATTCATGCATTAATCCATGTTTCCTTCCATCGTTGAGCTTGATTACATAACTTGGTAGTTTTTGTGGGAAAAGATGCTGCTTTGGTGTGTTTTGTGTGTATATGCAGGATCACTTGCCAAAGCAAGGCTAGAGCTAGTTGCCAGGGCAATGCATGAAGGATATGCCGAGCCAGTTGCCAAAGCAATACATGAAGGAGACGCCGAGCCAGTTGCCATGGCAATTGTCGACAAGAGCAAAGGTGATATGGTAGTCGAAATTGATGACTAGACAAGCCCAAGATGACGTGGAGCAAAGCCCAAACCCAAAGGAATTTGATTTCCATGTAGAGATTAAAGAAGAATTAAATTCCAAGAAGATAGGAGAAGTTCTAGTAGGAATACAATTATAATAAAGAATTATATTCTTTAAAGATAATTTAATTCCAACTTAACTTCCTCCTCAAAGAAGGAATTTGGCCTAGCCCTATAAATAAGATGGAGATTTCGACAATCCAT
Organism: Hibiscus mutabilis; assembly: GCA_019671005.1. Taxonomy (NCBI): domain Eukaryota; kingdom Viridiplantae; phylum Streptophyta; class Magnoliopsida; order Malvales; family Malvaceae; genus Hibiscus; species Hibiscus mutabilis. Next base: position 39,543,392 of record CM033739.1, read on the forward strand.
AGAGAGGAAGAGAGAGAAAATTTCGACAACTCCATAGGGCAAGAGGAGAGATATTTCGACAAGAGAGCAAGGGGGAGAGAGTTCGATTTCTTCTTCTTCTTCTTTGCTTCCATTAGATTCATGGTTTGGGGATTATTCTTTGTATATCTTTTGAACCCAACCATGAACTAACTTGATTGGTTGGGGTTATTGTGTTTTGTTGTTGTGAAAAACAATTGGATTTTGTTTAGGTAATAAGAGTTTGCACTTTCAATTCAAGGTTTACTCATTCTTGGTTCTTATTCTTGTTTGCGAGTGAATTGGGAGAGGATCTCGTAACTTCATCTATTTATCTAATATCGGGAGAGTTAGATTCAAGAAACGAATGAGTATGGTCTTTATTCAATCTATTGATGGTGAAGATTAATCCAGCTTAGGAATAAGTTAAGGATTTCAACGGCTAAGAAGAGCGCAAGATTGGTTGTTGTTCACCCTTGATTCACGCAGGGATGTATTATCAAGGCATGCACAAGTAGCTAGAGTTTTGACTTAGGGATAAGAAGAAACCATTGAAGAACACTCTGCCGAACCTTGAAGTTGCTGCCCAGACGCCCAAGTAGTTGCCCAACTAGTCGCCCAGGCAACCATCGATTAGTTGCCAAGGCAACCCCGCTGTGTAAGTTGCCATGGCAATTGAGTTGCCCTTGCACTCTTTTACCAAGACGATCCAATCGGCTATCACACCTCAACTCATGATAACCTGACCTATTCTCTCTTTTGATTTAATCTATTCTTTTAGTTTATTGCTCTTAGTTTACTCGTTAATTAGAACTCCTATTATCAATTGTGTTTTTACTTTTCACAGTGCAGTAACTTAAGCAAAGTGGCCCAAACCAATCCTTGTGGAGACGATACTCGATACTCATATCACTTTATTACTTGCGACGTGTATACTTGCACAATTGCGTAGCACTTATCACACGCAACAAGTTTTTGGCGCCTTTGCCGGGGATTGGCAATTGGTGTTAGTTGTTTTTGTTATTGCATTTTTTTCTCTTAGTTTTACTAACTTTTCTTTTTGTTTGTTTATCAAAAAAAAATTAGGTGCGCTACAAGTTAAGGGACATCAACATGTCGGGAAATAAAAGCCGATCTATTCGAGAGATAATGTTGGAAGATATGAATCAATCCAATCAAGAGTTTCTTGCACCCTTTGATGATTACCTATACCAACCGAGAAAAGCCCAAAGAACTTATACCGTGGAAAAATCTTGTGCTATGTGTGGAGAACATCATGTGTTTGAAAATTGCCCTCACATTTTCGGTGCATATAACTACATGGAGGACCATAGAGGGAACCAGCAGCAAAATTCTTCATGGTATGGTCAAAAGCTCAAATTTTTTTACCATAACAATTTTGCCGCAGCAACAGATATGCCATGGCAATGTAGTCCTTTTCAAGAGCATTCCAATTCCTTGGAGGAAACGTTACTAGCTTCCTTGGCTAGACTTGACGGATCAATTGAAGAGATTCGAGAACTATCAAAATCTATGGATACAAGGATAGCTCAGTGGGATGCAACCTTAGGGGATTCAGAAGATCAATTGGGGAGATCCACATATGTCATGGATAACATGCACCAACAATTCATTCCTAGGGATACTGACGTCCCAAGGCAAGAGGATAAGGAACAATACAAAGAAATCTCTCCGATGTGTGAGGAACAACTAGAACCTCAAAGTCAAGAGGATGCCAATGAGAGAGACTGCCCAACACATGATGAGCTTGAACAACAAATTGCCTCGACAATGATTGAGGAGCCTGAACAGGGCAATGCCGCGACAACACTCGGTGAAGCTGAGAACAACAATACTACAGCAAATTCTGAGGAACCTGATGCCCAGAAAGTTACAACGTTGATGTTGAAGCAGGAATGTGTAGATTGCTCTCATCTACAATTGCCACGGCAATTACACGACCACATGCAAGATCAACGGGATGATAATACTTTGCCAATGGAATATGAGTAGGTAATAGTTGAACCTTTTGAATTCTTTAAAAACTTACCTCATCCATTGCAGGTATGTCTTGAGGAACCGAGGTTGGTAGATTTAAAGCCATCGAAATCTCTACTGATGGAGATGTTTGAGAGGCCAAAAGAAAAAGGTGTTTGGATTCATAAAACTCTTCAGAAAATTGGTTCTTCCCTTGACATAAAGCAAAATTTGACAAATGATTGCCACGGCAATTGGCTAGAGCAGCAATTACCACGACAACAAAGGCTACATCCAACCATGATAGAAGTCGACGAGAATGAGGTAATTGAATGGTTGAAAATGGATATAATTTTTCCTATTAATATATTTGTGCCTTCAGGAATAGTAGCAAGGTGGAGAGTATACATGGACTATAAGCGAACAAAGAAGAAAGACACTTCCACCATGGTAATGCAAAAGGGAGTAGCTGGGAGCACATTGGCCCAACTCTTTTTGGGTAATATTGACACCCGATGGAGGGTACGGATGGACTATAAGAAGTATCAGAAATGAATCTCCTCAAGTTTTCTCAGTTATGCAGTAACATTAGAAGATGCATGATGGCACTCTTTTCAGACATGGTCGAAGACCTCCTTGAGATCCTCATGGATGATTTTTCCGTTTTTGGTAATGAGTTCGACAGTTGCCTTGGCACCCATTGTCGTTCCACCAGATTGAACGTCACATTTTGAGCTCATGTGTGATGCAAGTGATTTCGCGGTAGGAGCAATCCTAGGCCAACTCATAGGGAGGAGGATGCGGATTTAGAGATATGCGATGCATTCCTGGATGAACAACTTTTAGTTTCCTCGACAACCCTTGACGCCTCGGCAACCCTCGACGCCACAGCAGCTCCTTATACGCACACCTCGGCAACCATGGACGCGCACGCCTCGGCAACCATGGATGTGCATGCCTCGGCAACCCTCGACGCCACTGCAACTACCGATACACACGCCTCGACAACCATGGATGTGTATACCTCGGCAACTCTAGACGCACACGCCTCGGCAACCTTGGGAGTAGTCGCCACGACAACATATGCCTCGGCAATACCCTGGTACGCGGATTTAGTTAATTTCCTTGTTTGTGGTATTTTACATTATGGCCTTACTCACCAAGGGAAGAAGTGGTTCCGCCATGATGCTAAGCATTACTTTTGGAACGAGCCTCTTTTGTTTAAACAATGTGCAGATCAGGTTATAAGCCGATGTGTCCCTGAAGAGGAGTAACAGAATGTACTCCGACAATGCCATTCTTCACCCTATGGAGGATATTTTGGAGGAACTCGTACCGTGACCAAAGTTTTGCAATCCGGTTTGTATTGGCCAACACTATACAAAGATGCCCAAGAGTTTTACAAGCAATCTGATCGTTGCCAGAGGACGGGCAATATCACCTACAAACTAATGGGCAATCAAGACCGTAAATATGGATTGGGAAAGTGTCAGACAAAAGCGTTTGATGGATCTCAATGAGATAGAAGAATTCCGTGCACTTGCCTATAACAATGCACGAATCTACAAGGAGAAAACAAAGCGATGGCACGACAAGAAACTATTGCCGCGGCAATTCACGCCAGGGCAACTAGTTCTCCTATTCAATTCTCGGCTAAAACTTTTCCCGGGAAAGCTGAAATCAAGATGGTCGGGACCATTCAAAGTCGTCAAACCATTCTCCCATGGTGCTGTGATAATCAAGTCTATCTCTGACAACCATGAATTCAAAGTTAATGGACAACGATTGAAGCACTATAATGGTGCCCATGTGGAACGTAACAAAGAAGTGGTCACTTTAGGAGATGCATGAGCATGCTCTCCTTTCAATATTTTCTTTTTCTTTTTCTTTTTATTTTCATTTTTATTTTTAGGAGATATTTTATTTTTCTTCATTATCTTTAGTTTTCAGGTTTTCTTTATTTTCTTTTTCACAACAAGACTCACAACCACCATGCTAAGGAAATTTACATCCGACTACTTGCCACGGCAACCACAAAAGATGATGTCGCGGCAACCTACATCGTGCCTGCACAAGCTGATGCCACGGCGACCAACCCTGAAGATGCCACGGCAACTAAAACTAAAGACATCCCGGCAACCACTGCAAAAGCCAAAGGTAAAGCACCTATGCCTGAATCAACTCCTATGGAATCATTTTCTAATTTTTCAGATTTGGACGAGTCCTCCATTGCACCAACAAAGACCACACCAATTGAATCCTCGAAGTGAAAAGCCAATGACACTGATGAAGAGGACGATGAGGACAACCCCGTACGAGGATCGATTCCACCACCGGCAACAAGAAAACAACCATCGCGTTCAAGCAAGAGAATCAAGACACCGACCAAAAGGAAACTAATCATCTACGATGACGAACTCTCGGAGTAAGTCCTCGTATGCATTTTTATTTTTATTTTTCGTTATTTTTATGCATGCATTGAGGACAATGCCTCACTCGAGTTTGGGGGGATTGGTATTAGTAGTTACCATATTTAGTTACATTCATCTTAAGTATTACATTTAGGATACATAAATTGTTTGACATGCCTTTAATTGGAACAAGAATTGCTTAGATTTGATGAATATCCGATGATGACTTTGCCAATGCACTTAATTGATAGAATTTTTATTCTAGGATAACCATGGAAAAACTTAGAATTTTACTATGATGCTAATTTTGATGAAACACTGTTGTGGTTTGATTGATTTAAGGAATTCTAGTGAACTTAGGTTGATAATTAACAAATTGGGGGATTAGAATAAAAAATTGGATGAATGCTAGAGGTGCCCGAAATTGGCTCTAGCATGTGCTAAAAAAATTTATCGCTAGAGGTGCCCGAAACTGGCTCTAGTATGTGTTAAAAAAATTTAGCTAGAGGTACCCGAAACCGGCTCTAGTCGAATAAATTAACTTAAGAAAACTAAAAACAAAACACTAGAGGTGCCCAAAACTGGCTCTAGTCAAAGCATGTTAAAAAGAACCCAATGAAGTAATTTGAAAACCTCTTGTTTGCATAGAATCCGAAAAATCAACTTGCACACAACTCTGCACACACTCACAAGCATTATAGTTTGATTCCGAGTAACTCCTAAGTTTTCCGAAAAATAAAAAGCCAATCATACTTTGTGCCCCGGTTCAGAGAATTGAAATCAAGTTCAAGGCTAAGTTTGTGAAAGTTGAAGTCTTGGCAGGCAATTATGAGTTTGCATTGCTTGAGGACAAGCAATAGTTCGAGTTTGGGGGTGTGATAAGTGTTCAAAAGTACTATTTTTCTTACCTTTTTTACTCATATTATTGTTAGACTTAGGCTCATATTAGTTGCATAATTAGCCATTCATGCATTAATCCATGTTTCCTTCCATCGTTGAGCTTGATTACATAACTTGGTAGTTTTTGTGGGAAAAGATGCTGCTTTGGTGTGTTTTGTGTGTATATGTAGGATCACTTTCCAAAGCAAGGCTAGAGCTAGTTTCCAGGGTAATGCATGAAGGATATGCCGAGCCAGTTGCCAGGGCAATACATGAAGGAGACGTCGAGCCAGTTGCCATGGCAATTGTCGACAAGAGCAAAGGTGATATGGTAGTCGAAATTGATGACTAGACAAGCCCAAGATGACGTGGAGCAAAGCCCAAACCCAAAGGAATTTGATTTCCATGCAGAGATTAAAGAAGAATTAAATTCCAAGAAGATAGGAGAAGTTCTAGTAGGAATACAATTATAATAAAGAATTATATTCTTTAAAGATAATTTAATTTCAACTTAACTTCCTCCTCAAAGAAGGACTTTGGCCTAGCCCTATAAATAAGATGGAGATTTCGACAATCCATAGAGAGGAAGAGAGGGAAAATTTCGATAACTCTATAGGGCAAGTTGAGAGAAATTTCGACAAGAGAGCAAGGGGGAGAGAGTTCGATTTCTTCTTCTTCTTCTTTGCTTCCATTAGATTCATGGTTTGGGGATTATTCTTTGTATATCTTTTGAACCCAACCATGAACTAACTTGATTGGTTGGGGTTATTGTGTTTTGTTGTTGTGAAAAACAATTGGATTTTGTTTAGGTAATAAGAGTTTGCACTTTCAATTCAAGGTTTACTCATTCTTGGTTCTTATTCTTGTTTGCGAGTGAATTGGGAGAGGATCTCGTAACTTTATCTATTTATCTAATATCGGGAGAGTTATATTCAAGAAACGAATGAGTATGGTCTTTATTCAATCTATTGATGGTGAAGATTAATCCAGCTTAGGAATAAGTTAAGGATTTCAACGGCTAAGAGGAGCACAAGATTGGTTGTTGTTCACCCTTGATTCACGCAGGGATGTATTATCAAGGCATGCACAAGTAGCTAGAGTTTCGTCTTAGGGATAAGAAGAAACCATTGAAGAACGCTCTGCCGAACCTTGAAGTTGCTGCCCAGACGCCCAAGTAGTTGCCCAGCTAGTTGCCCAGGCAACCATCGATTAGTTGCCAAGGCAACCCCGCTGTGCAAGTTGCCCTTGCACTCTTTTACCAAGACGATCCAATCGGCTATCACACCTCAACTCATGATAACCTGACATATTCTCTCTTTTGATTTAATCTATTCTTTTAGTTTATTGCTCTTAGTTTACTCGTTAATTAGAACTCCTATTATCAATTGTGTTTTTACTTTTCACAGTGCAGTAACTTAAGCAAAGTGGCCCAAACCAATCCCTGTGGAGACGATACTCGATACTCATATCACTTTACTACTTGCGACGTGTATACTTGCACAATTGTGTAGCACTTATCACACGCAACAACATCCTAATTGAGGTTTGATTATTATAGTGGCATGTATACTTGCTAAACCTATTTGAGTTGTGATTGGCCTTTAAAGTTCGTTATGGTTTCATGATAATTGGCCTAATTGAGAGCATGTATGTTTTATGATAGTCAAATGTTCCCTATAAGCATACATAACATTGGAAGACATTTGAAAATCGAATTAGGATGAATTAGAAATATAAAATGCAAGAATGTGTATTTTGGGACAGGGTGTACCAGTACTTAAGATTTGGGTTCAAAATTATCAAAACTTGAATTTTGTTTTAAATATCATTAATATTTAAGGATATTAAAGTTGTGACATTCCTGATTTGTATTCGTCATATGGATACAAAAAAGGGTTGTTACATTTATTGGTATCAGAGCTACAGGTTTAGCCAGTTCTGGAGTTAAACGAAGTATGCTAAAGGTCAAAAGTGTATACATGCCACTAGGATGTCAGAATTATTGATGATTTTACTTGTTTGAATGGATGCTATTGCTTACTTAATTATGATAATAATGTTAAATTTTAAAGTGTGAGGGTAAAAGAATCGTGTCATGTGTTTAGGCAAGTGGATCAACAAGAGATTCACAAGAGTGATAAGGTTAATGATAATATTCTACCCTCAGCTTAGCATGATGTAGGGGCACCAGAGTAACATGATATGCATGTCCTGGATTAAGAGCTTTTATTCCAGACATTAGATGTGATCATGAATCAGCCTGCTTAGGCACCGATTGCAAAAGAATTGAGAGTTCTGGCACACTAGATTTTCAGAGAGATATTAATAGAGATCTTATGATTGTTAAACTATGGTTTTATGATATAAAAGTTATGTTGAAGGAACTCTGTATTGATGATCAGAGGAGACTCAAAAAAAGTAGTATCTCATCTAAAAGGATTAGACCCGCATTTGATAAAGTAATTTTACGGTACATACTCAAAAGTCTATTAACTAGAAGTTCTTTCTTTGAGAGTTCCGTAACAAAGTTTATCCTAGAGACGCAACAGAGTTTCTTACATCTTAATTAGGGTAATTGGATTATTTACGGGTATGAATGCAAGTTTAATAAACTGAGCTAATTTGCTTCTAAACTGCTTCCTACAGACAGAAAGATAGCTTGTTATGACAGCTCATAGAGGGTTGGAGGTTAGGTACAAAGAAGTATTGACTGCCCTATGTATTTCAAAATTTCATGATGCAGTAAATTATGCCAAATGCAATGCAAAGGGTATAGAATGATAAAATATCTAAACAGAGGTCACAGCTCGTAAAGAGGAATAGTGAATCATTATTTATTTCACCACTTCTAAAAAGTGGTGAGGATTCTTGGAAAAGATATCAAACTGAGTTTATTACATAGTTCCGCTAAGAGATCGAGACAAGAAAAATTAGGAACTCTCTGACATTTATAATTAATGTTGGAGATTTAAGAAAACCACAAAACTAATCATGTGAGTGTTGTGATAATTGGCATGCATGAGAATGCAGAGTTTTTATTGGAATTTGTTACCAATGTGAAAATTATTTAACTTATGCTATGGATACCGAGCATCAAAGGTAAGCTAGGAGAGTATTCCTATTGTTTGTGAGTTTTAAATGGGTTGCCCAAGAGGAGCTGTCAGGCTTGACGCTTAATCGAGAGGCTAAGTTTAGGATTAGATTTTAATCCAATATTGGACCTATATCGATTACACCATACAAAACGACTCTTACTAGATTGAGAAAGCTAAAGATCTAGTTGTAAGAGTCGTTAGATTGAGGTTTTATACGACCCAATATATCACCTTAGAAAGCTCCAGTGATGTTAGTCAAAAGAAGCAGTAATATTCCTCTAAGATTAAATTACGATTATATTAGTACCAGTAGAATAAGATTTGATAGTAGCACTAGTACTAGTGCAGTATGAATCTAGTAAGGATTCTACCTTATTCAATAATACGTCCCATAATAGGTTGGGATGTGTATTGATGTAATAAGGCTAAAGTAGTAGTTGATGTATTTAGCCAAAAGTCATTCTTTAGCTTATTAGCATTAAATGCCCAATTACCTTTAGAAGAAAATAGTATATTGATTACACAACTTTAGTTCAAGTATACTTTGACAAATCGGATAAAAATTACAGCTGAAAGAAAAGATATACTTGGAAAGAATTCAGTAAGGTGAAAAGGGAAAATTAAAGACTTCGATATTATGTCTAAAGAATGTTCATATTATCGAGGGGTAATTTATATCCCCGATGATAATGAGTTAAAAAGAGAAGAAAGAGGTGATTGAATCTGATTTAATTTAGGATGTGGAGAATAAAGTAAGCATGGTTTGAAGCAATCTAGAATTGCTTTATAATGATGGATATTATCTGCTGATCTTGAAAGAAAATATATTTAATATGAAGGATAAAGTATTCCGTAAAAGTTTCACCTTTGAAGGAGGTGTTATGGTTTGGACAAAAAGGGAAGTTGAGTACGATAATTATTGGACCATATAAGATTGTGAAAAGAGTTGGTCCGATGGCTTATTAGCTAGTCTTACCTCTTCAAATGAACAAGATTCACAATATATTTCAAATATTGATGCTTAGGAAGTATCGATCAGATCATTTACATATCATTACCCCGGAAGAAATAGAGATTCAGCCAAATTTGACTGACGAGGAAGAACTGATAAAGATACTAGTACATGGAGAGAGAAAAAAACTAAGGAATAAGTCGATTCCGCTTGTTAAAGCTCTTTGGCGAAATCATAAAATTGAGGAAACGACTTGGGAAAGAAAAGAAGATATGAGAAAGCAACTTCCTCACCTTTTTGAACCATGTATGTGTTGAAAATTCGAGGAAGAATTTTCTTAAGGGGGAGATAATTGTAATATCCCAATTTTTGGCTAGTGGCCAAAATGTAAATTTTGAAACTTTTGTGCCTAAAGTATAAACTTTGGAAAAGTTCAGGGATTAAAGTGTAATTTTTAAAAGTTATGTATTTTAACCCCATAAATGAATAGTTTACCCCCAACAATGAAGTTTCTATGTTACCCAGATTTTCGTACAGAGTTTGTATTAATGGCTATAAAGCGATAAAGTTTAAAAAAATATTCGAATAATCGAATCGAGCTAAAATTTCAGAGATAGTTCCATGGAACTTAGAATCCATGGACCTTAGAAGAGTCATAAAATTTCATTTTAGGGATAATTGGATGTTAAAAAGATTGGAAAAATTTAAATCGATCGAAATGACATGGAATGACAATTTTGTGAGTAAGTTGATCAGTAAAAGGCATTTTGGTCATTTTGCCCAAAAGGGACATAGAGGGAATTTTGAGATTTCTTTTATGGATAAATAGTGGTTGATTAGAATCCAACTAAGTCTAGTTGGAATGTTACAAAATGGCAAATTAGAAATATAAATCTAGTTTGAGGGTATTTTTGGAAAGTGGAAATTATTGAATTAAAAATTCATTTTTAATGATACAAGCGTCTTAAATATATTAATTATGAAGGAATTATCAGCAAAAATACTCTCCAAAACGTTGGTGAAGAGAAAAATTTTACAAGCTCGATTTAAGCCTTGAATCTCGGTTTTCAGGTAATCTTTCGAACTACAAAGTTGTTCTACTCTTAGAGCTCTATCTTTTGATGTAAATAATTCATAGAATACTTGATTGGTTGATGTGATTTGATATGAGGAAGAAATTAGGGTTTATGAACAAATTGGGGGTTTTATGATTTTATGAATCCATGGTTAATTTTAAGTTAGAATCATGCTTGTATGATGTTAGAATCATGTTATTGAGTTGGGATTTAAACTCTACATATTTCGGTTTGTATAGAGAAGATTAGGGTTTATGGATTCAATTCTAACTTAGGGTTTATGATGTTGGATTAATGATCTAGAAAGCTTGATTTGTTGTTTGGATCAATACCCTAAGTTAAATACATAGGGACCATTTCAACAAGCTTCAAAATTAAGGGACCATATCAATACCCTAAGTTAAATATATTATTAATGATGTTAGAGACATGAAAATGAACTTAGAATGCTAAACCGAGGATCAATCACATTAGTGATCATTTTGACAAATTGTCAAACTTGAATGGACTATTTGGCAAAGATGATATGTAGAAGGAGTAAATCTGATTTTTAGTTAAAATGATGGAATTAAGGTAGTAATGTTGATTGGAGGACTAATTTGCAAAGTTAAGAAGCTTGAATCCTTATATTTGAAAATTTGGTGACCATCTCGATAAATCACGAGAAATTAGAGAAGTAAATGTTTAAGCCTATTTTGATGAAGGATATAAAGAGAACATATGAATACAATCTTTATTCTAGTCATTTGAAGTAAAGTGATAGGACTAAGTTGACAAGTAGAGAAATAGTGAGAAGTTGGTGTAAATTAGAAGTTATTTATGGAAAGTTATGTTAGAATTTGGATTGTGGTAGTAAGTTTAAAAATTCTCCATAAATTCTACGAAAATGGTTAGATGATAAATTTTATACCGTTGTAAAGATTTGTTAGTCTAGTTTCGTTTCCAACAAACGGAAACTGATTTCGAGTTCCGAGTTAAAAGATATGAATTTTTATTCGAATGAAGGTCAGAAAAATTATAGAGCAGTTTTCTGCATGGACAGTCTGTGACGTGAATTCAGTGATTTTTCATTATTTTTGTAGATTTTATTAATTTATGTGTCTTATACCGTTAGAACCTTTATCGAATCAAGTTTCTCCAGTATAAAGGAAATTAAGATCCAGTATTTATTCTGCCATATATAAGTAAATCTTTGAAGGTAGCGCAAGCTGTCAGAAAATGAAATTTGAAACATTTTTTATTTAAATGTTAGTGAGCAAGCTCGGAGGAATTAATGGAAGTTCAAATTGGTCACTAAGGACCATAATGAGTTTTTGAACGGTACAAGAAAGAAATAAAAATATTTGAAAATTTTATATTCGAATGATTATATTAGACATCATGTTTAAGTTAATGTTAGATTTGAATCTAACAAATATTTTATTTTATTCATCTGATTAATGAAGTCAAGTCCGAATCAAAGAAGGTTCGAGGTTCTATGAAAGAAAAGATCAAACTAAGATTTAATGAGGCATTGTGTTAAGTGGTCAATGTGAGTGCAATTGCATACATATCATGACACATTGATGTTTTATACATCATTGGGATGGCTTGCGATGAGCCTACCCAAATTTTATTGTCATTATATTTATGTCATGGAGCATATGATTGACATATTTTAAATATGTCAAAAAGTTAAATATAAATACATGGATCACTGGTTATATATGATGTTATATTATGAATGTTATTCCGGGTATGAACCGCCCAATGTTAAATTATGTTGATATACATTGTCATGGATGAAATAAATATGAATATATGCTAAAGTATGTCATCGAGGGACAGGGTATAGTTGGCATGCCATAGAGTCCAGCAGCACGCTGCATACTCGGTTTAGCACTATAGTGTATATAAAGGACACTTAATGCATATGGTGGGCATATTATGGTGGGCACGACCTTATGTGTATTAGCACTTTGGTGCATATTTGACTCGAGTACCCAGGGTCCTCATAGGCTTATATTTGGGCTATGGTTTATTGGTTAATAAAAGATAAACAGGTGAACAAGCTTATGAGCTTTTGGAATAAATGGCAAGTATATTGGTAAGAAATTTATATCCGGTTTATATTATGTTAATATATGATTAACATGATGGTAATACATATCTAGTGATCATGATACATTTATGCATATAAGGCATATTATGACAAATGGACAAGCATGAAAGTCTTATGACATTGGCATATAGTAAATCATTACTAATGCAATGTGAAAGTTGATGCATTGGCATATATCATGTTATATAAACATAGCCATAAAGTATAATTAAGTTTAAATTATTGTTATTAACTTCCTTTACTGCCTCACTAAGTTTGTACTTAGCGTGTGTTTGATTGTGCACACGTAGGTAAATCAAGATGAAAGTGAGAAGAGCATTGCATCAATATTGGAAAGCTCAACAGGTAATCACAGTAATAACATCCTAATTGAGGTTTGATTATTATAGTGGCATGTATACTTGCTAAACCTATTTGAGTTGTGATTGGCCTTTAAAGTTCGTTATGGTTTAATGATAATTGGTGTTTCTGGAAAGATTCAAAGTTAAGAGTAACCCAGGTGATGAGTTGCATGCTAAGATAATTGAGAGCATGTATGTTTTATGATAGTCAATTGTTCCCTATAAGCATACATAACATCAGAAGACATTTGGAAATCAAATTAGGATGAAATAGAAATATAAAAAAGCAAGAATGTGCATTTTAGGACAAGGTGTACCAGTACTCAAGATTTGGGTTCAAAATTATCAAAACTTGAATTTTGTTTCAAATATCATTAATATTTAAGGATAGTAAAGTTGTGACATCCCTAATTCGTATTTGCCGTATGGATACGAAAAAGGGTGTTACATGTTTTGAAACTATACTTGTATATGTACAATTTAAGGACCGTTTTGACTAGATCCAAGTATATCTTGGACTATTTTGAAACTATATTTGTTTACTTAATATTTAAGGACTGTTTTGACTAAATCCAACTATGTCTTGGACTATTTTGAACATATATATGTATACTTAAGATTTAAGGACTGTTTTGATTAAATCCAACTATGTATTGGGCTGTTTTGAACATATATATGTATACTTAAGATTTAAGGATGGTTTTGATTAAATCCAACTATGTCTTGGACTGTTTTGAACATATATATGTATACTTAAGATTTAAGGGTTGTTTTGGTTAAATCCAACTATGTCTTGGACTGTTTTGAACATATATATGTATACTTAAGATTTAAAGACTGTTTTGATTAAATCCAACTATCTCTTGGACTGTTCTGAACATATATATGTATACTTAAGATTTAAAGACTATTTTGCTTAAATTCAACTATGTCTTCTACTGTTTTGAACATATATATGTATACTTAAGATTTAAGGACTGTTTTGATTAAATCCAACTATGTCTTGGACTGTTTTAAACATCTATATGTATGCTTAAGATTTAAGAACTGATTCGGTTAAATCCAAGTATTTAATGGATTGTTTTGAACCTATAAGTGTATTCTCTCGGTTTTAAAGAATGTTTTGTATAAATCCATGTATATATATTGTACAAGTGAAATAAGTTATTTGAATTACAAGGCTATGATAAAAGAAACCAGGAAAGTTTATGTGATGAGTAATGAGAAATGATAATGACTTGTATCTTAAGTAATGTCTAATTTGAGTATCCAATTGGATGAATAGTTATGCCCTAATTCGAATACCTATATGTATGTATGTATGTATGTATGTATGTATGAACATGTCTAGTTCAAATCACCCATGTATAAGTGTGATTTCTTGATTGAGTGTTTGTCTTTGAATGGTCAACTTCTTGTCCAAGCTTAGCATTATATGTACATGAGAAAAATGTCTAAGTGAAAGGATAGATTATTGTTCCATGCTTTAGATGTTTAAAGCTACCTCACTAAGTAATCATACTTATACATTCTTCCACTGTCTTTCAGGTTAAGTTCGTTTTGGTTATCTATGAGCTTGAACAAGATCACCGGAAGTCAAGATAGTATGACTTGAATTTCATTAAAGAACTCCTAGATGGTGGCACATAGTTGTTAAGTTTCATAATGCATCTAGATCCGATCTTGGCTATATATGTATATGAGTTTGATAAGTGTTCAAAGTTTTGTAATGGGTCTTTAATTATTTTCTTGGTGATTGCTTGCTTTATGAGCTTTAATAGTTAGTATGATTGAGTATTTGCTGATGCTGAGCTATACTAGAGGTAAATTCGAATGTTTACTTGTCGAAATAATTATATGAGTTATGATGCTTTTCTGGATTGAGATTATGAACAATTGGTAGGACACCTTGTAATCCGAATAAGATTAAAGGTTGTAAACAAAATATTTGCCATGCTAAGATCTATAGATTTATATGTATTGCATATGATATGTTGATTAATTATTTGTAAGAGTCTTAATTGATAGATCATTTTGATGCATGTGTGTTGCAAATCCAAATAGGTATATTATCACGAGTATAATCCCAAATAAAAGTGGTAGAGTTAGAATGGACAGCTTAATGGTTAGAATAAGTAAGTGGTTTGAAGTCAATGAATTTTGTAAATGGTCTATAATGTTTCATGTTTGCTTGATGGTTAAGCTACGTTAGACATAATGTTCGAATGCTGTTACCATGATTATATGTTTGGTTGTATTAAACCTTGTGATCTAAAGTACCTAAAAGATAAGGGCATACTACGAGCTAGTAGTTGAAGCGCATTGCTTAATATACGTATAATTGTTTGTATAAGTGAAATATTTTAAAAAAATTAAATTACCATGATTTCTGATTGCATGTTTAGTTGAGAAGTGTTAAGTTATCATATGCTTGTTTGGTTTCTGCTCAGTAACACTTCTTAAACTGTTTTTCTCCTAGACTGGTTTAGGGGTGTTACACTTTTAAATCTCAAAAATTCCTTTTTCATAACCCATAATCGAAGAAATCTTAAATTTTGCATTTTTTTCATTTTGGTCACTAAGTTAGCTTTTAAGCTACTAACTTAGTAACAAGTGACCTTAATATTGTTTAACAAAATTTTGGAGTGTTACAATTCTTTCTCCCTTTAAGAAAATTCGTCCTCGAATTTTCAACTAATATATGATCCATTGTTACAAGTACTACTTCTTCAATTTTGCTTTGATCCTTCTAATAACTTCTTTTATCTTATATTTCCTTGAGAAAACCACTATTAATTAAATCTTCATATTTCTTAATTCTTGGTCTCTATTAACCAAGTTTACTATCCATTCGGAGAAAGTTTGCTTTACCTTCTCACTTGTACAAAATATTATGAGAGATACCCTCTTATTACTTGACTATTCTTAGTATCGTATGCCAATTTAGCCATAGGCAAATATTTCTAATCAGTCTTCCAAAGTTTGAGTAATCCATTCCAACTGTCCAACAGTTTGTGGAAGAAGAACGGGACTGAATCTTAATTCAATATTCCAAACATCATGTAAATACTTCATAATTCTTGGAATAATCTTTAGACCTTTATTGGATACAATAAGTACCATGACACCATGTAGTTCTGACTATCTATTCTTAAAGTACATGTCCATACACTTATTTAGCTTTACAAGCTGAGATAAAACGTACAGATTTAATCTAACTGTCCACAATCACCCAGATTGAATTCTTTCAGCTCAAATTTACTAGCAACCCTCTTACGAAATCCATTGTAATTATTTATGTATTCCTACTAATCCAGGAAGTACTTAGCATCCTGTGATGTCTCTTTCTAATCAAAATTGCAACTCTTGGTTATTTCCAAGATGTATAATTAACAGGCTACATTGATCTTCTGTGAATAGCTTTTTCTTTCAAGTCACTCATTATTAATATCAGTACCCATCAATCTCAATCTCATGTCCTGATTTTCATCTAATTCAGTTTGCTTTTCATCAAACATTCTTTCTTTACTGGGTTAAGTACAATTTCCGTCTAATAACTTCTTACTACTAAGTTTTCCAGCTTTCTTTCTCGTACTTAATCAATGTTGTCTTATAGAGTGCCATATTCGACCCTCAAGCATATATATTTCCCAATTAAAGATACTTCTTCTTCTTCTTCTTACTTCTTCATATCCGAATATCATAATATCATTTAATCACAAACTTACAATCATACGACTGCCTTTTTACCTTGAAATGTGAGCCCTTACTATCTAAATTTCCTTGTAACCTATGATGTTATAAACATTAGTGCATATATAGATATTAAGGACTAACATCTTATAATTACTGCATCAGCTTCTTAAAATGCAGGTAACTCAACTCAAACTGAAGTTGACTACAATACTTATTTCACTTCATTATACTCGCTATGAGTCCTTTCTTGACCTCTGAAATTCGTCGATTGACGAAATCTGCTAGCATCTTACTTTCTTACTATAATCTTGTCTATCTTTTGCTAATGAGGAGTAGCTTCAAGTTATACAATCAACAAATCAGTAATATGACATTATAGGGGCATGTATTTACTGTCAAACTTATAACAAACTCGGTTTAGTATCCAGAACTGACTAAACCTATAGCTCTGATACCGCTAAATATAACACCCTTAACGTATACTCGTAGTACGAATACACATTAAGGATGTCACAATATTATTTAACAAAGTTCTGGACTTGTAATTTCTTTAAAACATCTGACATAAAACTAGTTTATAAAATAACCCTTTCTAGACTTTCGAAGTATTCATAGCCTATTTGCAGATTGCTAGTTTTAACCCTGAATTGGTTTATAAAACATGTTAGTAAGTTATTAAAATAAGTATATAACTCAGGGTGAAAACTAGGTACACTACCTAGGCCCTTTCTTGAATTTAAAATCATTACACGATAAACGATAAATAAAATTTTGCCCGATTAAATATCATCACCGGTAATTCTTTAACCATACGAATAATTCATATTTATCTGACTATTAATCAAATTTATACCCTTAAAACAACTAATGAATAAATCAATACATGCTCACCAAAGAATATCATAAATTAGAATGTCTTACTAATGTTTGGCAGATTGCAGCTTGATCAACATGCTTAACTCCTCTTCCGGTAAGTTTCCAATAACCTACGTGTGAAACAACACATGCTAAGTATTCACTTAGTGAGGCAATTATAAATTAAAGTAAAGCATTTCAATGTATAGAAATAACATAAATAAACAAAACATTGTGTATATCATATAAAAATATAGAATCGTATAAAACTGACTTATCAAAGTCATTCCTCTGTCATGTAACAGTGCAATACAGTTCCTGCAAAATGGCAAGTGGGTTTCAATTGCAATTTATATCATAACATCAAACCTTTATTTTATTAATCAAATATAC
Organism: Hibiscus mutabilis; assembly: GCA_019671005.1. Taxonomy (NCBI): domain Eukaryota; kingdom Viridiplantae; phylum Streptophyta; class Magnoliopsida; order Malvales; family Malvaceae; genus Hibiscus; species Hibiscus mutabilis. Next base: position 39,561,165 of record CM033739.1, read on the forward strand.
ATCAAGCTTTTTTTAGCTTTACTGCCAGCATAAATGCATTTTATGTATTATAGCCCAAAGTGCAATATAATGTGATGCAATAGTACACGAGTCATCATAACCGACACCGTAGTGTCTACAATGCCGTAGCGTCTAATGATGAGTCGTACTCGAGGACGCCTTTTGCTCCTCATACTCGCACATTTTGTACTATGTAACACCGTAGTGTTTGAACCGACTCCGTAGAGTCTATCCCGCACCGTAGTGTTATGACGCAGCTGCTAGGACTCTATGGATATCCAACTATACCAAAGACTTCACAATATTATTTGGGCAAAATCAACATTTTAATCGACATTCTATGTTCAAAGCATCAATATAAATCATATAAGTCGATATTAGGCAGTTCATACACAATATCTAAAATCTAATTTATCTTAGATAAATCATTATGCCATATAAATGTATCACATCTACCATTTAATATTTAATGTCATTTGCATAACTTTGATCAACATACATTTTCATTAATATCAAGGTCGACTTATCGCAAGTCTTCCTCATATCATATATATAAAATAGGTAAAAATACACTCACCTTGGCCACTTAACACAACGCCTCACTAAGTCCTAATTTGATCATTTCTTTCACAGTACCTCGAACCTTCTTTGATTCGGACTTTACTTCATTAATCACATGAATACAATAAAATATTTGTTAGATTCAAATCTAACAATACCTTAAACATGCTGTCTAATATAATTATTCAAATATAAAATTTCCAAATATTTTTCTTTCTTCCTTGTATTGTTCAAAAACTCATTATGGTCCTTAGTGACCAATTTGAACTTCCAATAATTCTTCCGAGCTTTCTAACTAACATTTAAATAAAAATGTTTCAAATTCCATTTTCTGACAGCTTGCGCTACGTTCAAAGATTTACTTATACAGGGCAGAATACATATTGAATCTTAATTTCTTTTATATTGGAGAAACTAGATTCGATAGCGGTATAAGCCACATAAATTAATAAAATCTACAAAAATTATGAAAATTCCTTACATTCACGTCACAGAGTTGTCCAGGCAGAAACGGCTATGTAATTTTTCTGACCTTCATTCGATTAAAAATTCATATCTTTTAACTCGGAACTCGAAATTAGTTTTTGTTTGTTGGAAATGAAACTAGACTAACAAATCTTTACAATGGTATAAAATTCATCATCTAACAATTTTTGTAGAATTTATGGCGAATTTTTAAACTTACTGTCATAATTCAAATTCCAACATAACTTTCCATAAATAACTTCTAACTTACACCAACTTTTCCTTATTTATCTACTTGTCAATTTAGTCTCATCACTTTACTTCAAATGACCGAAATAAATCTTGTATTCATATGTTCTCTTTACATCCTTCATCAAAATAAGCTTAAACCTTTACTTCTCTAATTTCTCTTGATTTGTCGAGATGGTCATCAAATTTTAAATATAAGGATTCAAGCTTCTTAACTTTGTAAATTAGTCCTTAAATCAACATTACTGCCTTAATTCCGTCATTTTAACTAAAAATCAAATTTGTTCCCTTAATTTTGAAGCTTTCCAAAATGGTCCCTATGTATTTAACTTAAGTTTTTACTTCCAAACAACAAATCAAGTTTACTAGATCATTAATCCAACATCACAAACCCTAAGTTAGACTTGAATCCATAAACCCTAATCTTCTCTATACAAACCTAAATATGTAGGGTTTAAATCCCAATTCCATAACATGATTCTAACATCATACAAGCATGATTCTAACTTAAAATCAACCATGGATTCATAAAATCAAATAGCCCCAATTTGTTCATAAACCCTAATTTCTTCCTCATATCAAATCTAATCAACCAAGCAAGTATTATATGAATTATTTACATCAAAAGATAGAGCTCGAAGAGTAGAACAACTTTGTAGTTCGAAAGATTACCTGAAAATCGAGATTCGGGGTTTAAATTGAGCTTGAAAAAATTTCTCTTCTTTCCTCTTCTTTTTCTTCTCTCCCACGGCATAAGCAATAAAAGATGGGCAAAATTTGTTCATCTTTTGACTAATTATTCCTTTAATTAGTCTAATTTTGCCATTTGTTATGCCAAAAATGAATTTTTAATTTATTAAATTCCACTTTCCAAAAATATCCTCTAACTAGATTTACATTTCTAATTTACCATTTTGTAACATTCCAACTAGACTTAGTTGGATTCTAATCAGCCATTAGTCATATATAAAGAAATACCAAAATTCCTTCCATGTCCCTTTTGGTCGAAATGACCAAAATGCCTTTTACCGATCAACTTATTCAAAAAATTGCCATTCCATGTCATTTCAATCAATTTAAAAATTTTCCGCCTTTTTAACATCCAAATACCCATAAAATGATATTTTATGACTCTTTGAGGTTTATGAAACTATCTCTGAAATTTTAGCTCGATCCAATTTGCCGATAATTACTTAGAACTTTTACTACGATTTCTCGATATTCGAATTATCGAATTGAATATGTGACTTCATATTATTCCATCATCTAATAAAATTTCATGTATTTCCACTCATCCATACAAATATGGGACCCTCCCAGATAGTCATCCATCCTAAGGCTTGAGCACGCTTAACTACGAAGTTCGATCAAAATTCAGTATCTTGAACTGCATTTTTCTTCCTTAAACTTTTATCATCTTTCGTATCATATCCTGTCTTATCCATATACAGAATAAAAATAATGACCGAATAAATTTTCTTTATTCGAGTCATATATCCGGGCATCCTTTAATTATTCGACTGAGAATAACTTTCTACATAATTCTCATACCAAATTTGGGTAATGCCAAAATACAAATTCTAACCCGGTCTATCTATGGAATAAAAATTTTTAATGGTAAAATTCTTCATTAGGGGCTCATATTTTCCCTCTTTATTCTCTAAACACCAACTTTTGAAAAGCTATCATTTTGGTCACTAAATTTTAAACCTCAATCCCCATTCCAATTTTCCTCATATTTTAACCAACTTTTCAAGTACCCTAATTAGCTTGCCCTCTATCATCTGATGCTTTTAAATCTCAAAAATTCCTTTTCCATAACCCATAATCGAAGAAATCCTAACTTTTGCATTTTTGTCATTTTGGTCACTAAGTTAGCTTTGAAGCTACTAACTTAGTAACAAATGACCTTAATATTGTTTAACAAACTTTTGGGGTGTTACATTGTTAACTAACAGTGAGGGACTGTTATGTGTCTCCTAAGGTGGATAACTCGTTTAATATATTGTGAAGTACCCGTGTGTTTCCTGAATTGGTTCGAGAATAAGATGGTTACGGTTGAAGTGTTAAAGGTTTGTGGTTTTAAAATAAATTTTGGAATGAGGGTTTCTCTCTCTTTAAAGTGTGTTGTGGTAACGGTTGATGTCCGCAGTGATGTTTAAGGTGTTCTAGCAATGATAGGGTAGGGGCCGCCATATTGTCTCTTGAATATAAAATTGATGCTTTACGTGACATGTGAAAATATATAAGGAATACGAAAAGTTGAGTGTTGGCAAGATATTTTACCTTAATGACCTTGTGTGTGGGAAAGTTTAGTTACCGTTAAGGAAGTAAGGGTTTGAGACTTCATAAATACTTTTGATTTCCTCGAGGCAAGCCGAGAAACACTAGTAGAGACCCGAGCTATGTGAGATTATTTTGTTGTAATAGTGGTACTGACTCGATTAAAGTCGAATACGGTTTTGAGATCTTTGAGGATGTTTTGTTGTTTCGTTAAGGTTGTATTTTTGTGCTGGAATGGGGAATATTGTACTCACTCTAACAATGTAAAATTTTGGGCACTTTATCTTTAAGGGATTTTAGATTTGGAAAATGATGTGAGTCGAAGTAATTAAGAGCTGTTGATCGTGTGTGTTTGATCACCACCTAAGTAAAGTGAACTTGACAAGTGATAGATTGTACGAAGTTAGTTCAGGTTATAGTATCATGCTGCTCATGTGAGGCGATTAAGGATCGCAAGTGATGATGGTGTAAGATAGTACTGATGCTAGCTTAATGCGATACCAGTGCTCGATTCATCTTGTATCGATATTGATTCGTCAGTAGAGATACTCGTGTGTCAGTTAGTTAAGCTTCGAGTTAAGGATTAATTTGCTTCGAAAGATATGAGAAGTAGCATCGGATTGTAATTAAAGGGATACAGTGTTATGATTATATGTAAGTTTGGTGGCTTTTGATGACCTCGGGATCTTCTTGAGTGTGCTTTAGAGAATGATGTATAGATGTAGAAGATATCTCCGATGCAGTACAATGGTAAGTATATGGCGAATTTTGAGAGCGACAGTTTAAATCAAACTTTTTGTGTACTTTGGGAGACAATGTGGAGTCGTGTGTTTGAGATAGTGATAAGTGTTTGAATTGCCATCAGTTGGGAGCCAAACATTGAGTTCTTTGGAGTTGTTGTAATGCTTCGATGTTTCTTAGCGAAAATTTAACAGATGATCGTAGATCTTGTAAAGGATCAGCGAGTGCACAGTTTCAAAGGGATTTCATTGGGTAAAGATATATTCTTGGTAAATATTGTTTAATGTTTTCGGTAAAGGTGAGATCCAGATAGAAAGTCTGCTTGGATTATTTGTGGATTGGGTTGTATAACACTACGGTGTGTACATACTAACTTTTGACACGAAATTCAATGTTTGTGATGGAACCTTATTCCTTGGTGGGATTCCATGCGATGACAAATCCGAGTGATGTTACATATTACATGTTTCTACACGTGTTAAAGTTGGAGTGTAAGACTCTTGCTTGAACCGAGTTAGTGGATCTATATTCGTTATTGACATGGGTTATCATGTCGAGTTTAAGGTAAGTGCTTGGGGCAATTTGAGGCGTCGTTCATTTAAAAATTCTTGCACCAAGCAAGGAATAATTTTGATAAGGGATGTCTTCAGAGTTAGAGTCTCCTTCAGTGAGTCACCATGAGAGGGATCGCTTCGTTTTAGTTAAAAACAACTGTGTAACCTCATGTTCTTCTAAATTGTTTGGTGTTGTGGAAAGATTTTTTTAAGCAGCAATCTTTTGGGTTCTACAGTATAAGTTATGTTTCTTTAATGATGTTTTTCATGTGACAGTTTTGTCAGGGTACCGTTGAGTTTTGCTTGTCATTTGTAATGTACCGAGCGAAGATGTATTCCTTCTAAGAGAAAGAATAAGTTGAGATTATGATTGTACCGTTAAAATATAAAGGGTTATGATAAGTGATTTGAGTGATCAAAGTAGCGCAGAGGGAAATATTGAGATCTTAGAAGAGTTATTAAAGTTTTAGTTCTTCCTTTGATTAATGGGTACAAATTTCGAGGACAAAATTTTCTTAAAAGAGGGGAGAGTTGTAATGACCCAATTTTTGGGTTAGTGAATCAGGTCATAGACCCGGGTTATGGGCCTTTATTTTGGAAGTCTAAGTTAAGACTTTTAACTTGGGCATTTAATGGCAAAAAAGGAAAAAAGACATGTGGTTATTTATTATTGTTTTTATCTATTGGTTTAGATGGTGATGTTTAAATTTTAAAAAGATGTGTGAAAAGAAAAAAGGGGAAAATGAAGATAAGATATTTTGTTGGAGAGAGAGAAAAGTAAGAGAAAAGTGAAAGGGTATGGAGTTTGGCTCTGATATGTTGCCGACCGATCACCCGTTTTTGACACCTCCACTACCATCATGTTCATCTCATAGACGAGTCGGTCGATGGTCTCAGAATCACCGTCTGAGTTTTCATTGAAGGGGATAAAGAAAAAGAATGTTCGAATTTTACAAGTTAGCCATGTTCGAGTGTTCAAAATAAAAAACAAAGGCTATCATTGGATTCCCCATCCGAAAATATGTCTGATTGAAGTTTACCGTCACCGTTCGACCTTTGAAAGCTACCGCACGCGCCCCACTCTTCGGCAGTCGTGAGTGGGCGTTGCCCGACAGCTCAGGCGGGTGCACATAGGCTACCTTGCACCCGGGCCACACTAGATAACAGCCTACAGGTGCACCGTAGCTCCATGAACTGTGCCACACAGGATCATGCCATGTAGGTGCACCATAGTTATCTTGTACCGCGTCACACCATATCTGCCTAAACCGTTGACCAGCTCGATTGATTGTTGACTTTGAACATGTGCGTTGACTTTAACCAGCCGTTGACTTATTCTAGGGGACCTTACTCGGGGGTTTCTCAACATTTTGAGCTCGTTGGCGCAATCTATTTCGCCAAATTCTAACCTAGTAAGCTATTTTTGAGCATTTAACCTTGTGAATTGAATAGGGGATGCATGAAATTAATGTATTTTCATATTTGTGTTTATATGAAGATTATTCGGTATCGGATATCAAACCAAGTAGAGTAATTGAAAAGCTTATATGAGGAATTATCACTAATGCTTGAGGTTAGTACACCTCGAATTCTGAAATGCTTCATGAGCATCATAAGTGTAATTGCCTTGCTTGTTAGTGGTTGCAAAACATGTAGATGAAAATAAGCATGTGTTGAGGCCGATATTACGAGACTTGGTAATTGTGAGATGCCTGATAAGTTTGAGAATATTTTAAGACTCGGAAGGCCTATAGAGACCGTATAGGGTTGTTGAAAATTCGTATAATCATTTGATTGGTTGATTTACATGTTGTGTTGCTTGAGTTCTTGAGATATGATTTGGCATGTTCGATGGAAATTATACTAAATGGACTAATAATTGGTAATATTCGAATAAATGATTATAAGTTAGGAATTGATATTAAATAATTAAATGTGCTAGCAAACAAACCCTAATACTTTTCATAGGCTTTAGGGATCGATTTAAGCCTCGTAAATACTGTAATTCGCTAAGTTAGTAGAAATCATGAGTAAGGTATTGGTACGAGCTTCAGCTGTATCGATACGCTATTTGATACTGTAACAGTACGTGTTGATCTATATCGGTACTCGGGGAACTTTAAGATTTCTAGTAAGCCATTTCAGTATCAGTACGTGTGCTAGTACCGATACCTAAGGGTACTGTACCGATACTAGTATTCTAGAATCGGTACCATTATAAATGAAATAACCTATAAATGTTAATTAAGAAATAGGAATTTCATGAGTATAATTAATAACCTGATTAATGCCTTTTTAAATGAGATAATATGGACAAATAGAGATAATTAATGGGAATGGTTAATGTGCTCCTCCATAATGTATTAACAATTTGGTAATGTAAAATAAATGATGTGTTGGCGATTAGCAACAATAGTCAGATCATTGGGATTGCGTTACTCATATGTCAAGTAGGCATTCGATTGGTTGAGTCAAAGTTTGATGAGATCCAGATACCCAAGATTTGTACTGCAGTATTTTTTTTGTTCATTAATTTCTTCTGGTTACCGGCTCTCGAACCTTGGCAAAGTAAAGTGCATAAGCACTTAACCATTGAAGACAAGGGAAGAATCGGTTGTACTGCAATACTTATTTTCTTCTTTGCGTGCACTCGATGGCTAGGTGTTTCCGAATAGCACTCGTTACTCTACAGCTATGTGTTTTCGAGTATGCGACACCTATTGCTCGGTGGTTGTGTGTTTTCGAGTATGTGATGACCTCTACTCGATGGCTGTGTGTTTCTGAGTATGAGTTGTTCCCTACTCGATGGCTAGGTGTTTCCGAGTAGATGACCCTTGCTAATACCTGATGGCTAGGTGTTTTCGGGTATGTAGTAAGGGGATGAAACGCAATGTCTAGGTGATCCCGGGTTTACAGGTTGACTACTGTTGCGCGTAATAAGTGCTACGCAATTGTGCAAGTATACACGTCGCAAGTTATAGTATAAAAGATATCGTCTCCACAGGGATTGGTGCCACTTCAAGAATCTAGTCTCTTGCACGTAAAAGTAAAAACACAAGTAAAGGATTATCAAGTTTAACTAATTACTAATCTAGAAAGCAATAAAATAAAATAAAAGATGAATTCAATTGAGAGAGATAGGCTAGGTTATCGTGAGTTGAGGTGTGATAGCCGATTGGATTGTCTTGGTAAAAGAGTGCATGGGCAACTCAGTTGCCGTGGCGACTTGCACAACGGGGTTGCCTTGGCAACTAATTGATGGTTGCTTGGGCGACTAGTTGGGCAACTACTTGGGCGATCGGGCAGCAACTTCAAGGTTCGGCGGAGCGTTCTTCAATGGTTTCTTCTTATCCCTAAGTCGAAACTCTAGCTACTTGTGCATGCCTTGATAATACATCCTGCGTGAATCAAGGGTGAACAACAACCAATCTTGCGCTCCTCTTAGCCGTTGAAATCCTTAACTTATTCCTAAGCCGGATTAATCTTCACCATCATTGGATTGCATAAAGATCATATTCATTCGTTTCTTGAATCTAACTCTCCCGATATTAGATAAATGGATGAAGTCACGAGATCCTCTCCCAATTCACTGCAAAGCAATAATAGGAACCAAGAATGAATAAACCTTGAAATAGAAAAGTGCAAACTCTTATTACCTAAACAAAAACCAATAGTTTCTCACAACCACAAAACACAATAAACCATAGCCAAGTAAATTTAGTTCATGGCTAGGTTCCAAAGAAACACAAGATAATTAATCCCTAGCATGAACCCAATCGAACAAAGATGAAGGAAGAGGCTTGTCGAAATCCTCCTTGCCCTTGATGCTTGTCGAAAATTCTCTCCTCTTGCCCTACTTGGACTTGCCAAAATTTCCCTCTTGCTCTCTCTATTCATCTTGTCGAAATCTCCTTGGTATTTATAGGGCTAGGCCAAAGTCCTTCTTTGAGGAGGAGTTTGAGTTGGAATTAAATTATCTTTAAAGAATATAATTCTTTATTATAATTTTATTCCTATTAGAACTTCTCCTATCCTCTTGGAATTTAATTCTTCTTTAATCTCTGCATGGCAATCAAATTCCTTTGGGCTTGGGCCTTGCTCCATGTCATCTTGGGCTTGTAAAGTCATGAATTTCGACATCCATATTGCTTTTGGTCTTTGTCGACAAATGCCATGGCAACTAGCTCGACGTCTCCTTCATGCACTGCCCCGGCAACTAGCTCGGCATTGCTTTGGCAAGTGATCCTGCACATACACACAAAAAAACACACCAAAGCAGCATCTATTTCCACAAAAATCACCAAGTTATGTAATCAAGTTCAACGTTTGAAGGAAACATGGATTAATGCATGAATGACTAACTATGCAACTAATATGAGCCTAAGTCTAACAAAGAATATGAGTAAAAAGGGTAAGAAAAATAGTACTTTTGAACACTTATCACACCCCCAAACTCGAACTATTGCTTGTCCTCAAGCAATGCAAACTCATAATTACCGCCAAGACTTCAAATTTTCACAAACTTAGCTTTGAACTTGATTTCAATTCTCTGAACAAGGGCACAAAGTATGATTGGCTTTTTATTTTTCAGAAAACGAGGAATTACTCGGAATCAAACTATAATGCTTGTGAGTGTGTGCGGAGTTGTGTGCAAGTTGATTTTTCGGATTCTATGCAAACAATAGGTTTTCAAATTACTTGATGGGTTCTTTTTAACATGTTTTAACTAGAGCCAATTTCGGCACCTCTAGTGTTTTATTTTTAGTTTTCTTAAGTTAATTTAATCGACTAGAGCCGGTTTGGGCACCTCTAGTTAACCGAAAAATTTTAACGCCTCCTAGAGCCAGTTTGGGCACCTCTAGTGATCAATTTTTAGCACATGCTAGAGCCAATTTCGGGCACCTCTAGCATTCATCCAATTTTATTCTAATCCCCAATTAGTTAATTATCAACCTAAGTTTACTAGAACTCCTTAAATCAATCAAACCACAACAAAGTTTCATCAAATTTAGCATCATAGTAAAATTCTAAGTTTTTCATGGTTATCCTAGAATAAAAATTCTATCAATTAAGTGCATTGGTAAAGTCATCATTGAATATTCATCAAATCTAAGCAATTCTTGTTCCAATTAAAGGCATGGCAAGCAATTTATGTATCCTAAATGTAATGCTTAAGATTAATGTAACTAAACATGGTAATTACTAATAACAATCCCCCAAACTCGAGTGAGGCATTGTCCTCAATGCATGCATAAAAATAACGAAAAATAAAAAAAAAATGCATACGAGGACTTACTTGAGAGTTCGTCATCGTAGATGATTAGTTTCCTTCTAGTTGGCGTCTTGATTTTCTTGCTTGAATGCAATGGTTGTTTTCTTGTTGCCGGGATGTCTTGACTTTGGTTGCCGTGGCATCTTCGGGTTGGTTGCCGTGGCATCAGCTTGTGCATGCATGAAGTAAGTTGTCGCGGCATCTTCTTCATTGGTTGCGGGGCAATGATCTTGGCATAAATTTCCTTAGCATAGTAGTTGTGAGTCTTGTTGTGAAAAAGAAAATAAAGAAAACCTGAAAACTAAAGATAATGAAGAAAAAATAAAATATCTCCTAAAATTAAAAATAAAAATAAAAAGAAAAAGAAAAAGGAAATCTTGAGAGGAGAGCATGCTCATGCATCTCCTAAGTTGACCACTTCCTTATTACGTTCCACATGGGCACCATTGTAGTGCTTCAATCTTTGTCCATTAACTTTGAATTCATGGTTGTCGAGATGGACTTGATTATCACAAAGCACCATGGGAGAATGGTTTGACGACTTCAAATGGTCCCGACCATCTTGATTTCAGCTTTCCGGGAAAAGTTTTAGCCGAGAATTGAATAGGAGAACTAGTTGCCTGGCGTGAATTGCCGTGGCAATAGTTTCTTGTCATGCCATCGCTTTGTTTTCTCCTTGTATATTCGCATTGTTATAGGCGAGTGCACGAAATTCTTCTATCTCATTGAGATCCATCAAGCGCTTTTGTCCGGCACTTTCCCAATCCATATTCACGGTCTTGATTGCCCAAAGACGCCTTGTGCTCGATTTCCACCGGTAGATGACATGTTTTACCATAGACAAGCCGGAAGGGGACATACCTAATGGTGTTTTGAATGCAGTGCGATATGCCCAAAGTCGTCATCTAGTCTTAATGACCAATCCTTCCTTGAGGGATTTACAACTTTCTCGAGTATTCCCTTCAACTCCCGGTTGGAAATTTCTGCTTGCCCGTTGGTTTGTGGGTGATATGCCGTGGCGATCTTGTGTGATATACCGAAGCGTTGCAACATCTTGGCAATTAGTCTGTTGTCAAAATGCTTGCCCCCGTCGCTGATAATTGCTCTCGGCATCCCAAACCGTGTAAATATGTTTTTCTCAGGGAATCGTTGCACGGTCTTGGAATCGTCGTTGGGAACCTGCAGCTGCCTCTACCCATTTAGACACATAGTCGACGGCGAGTAAGATGTAGAGGTTGCCGAATGAAGATGGGGAAAGGTCCCATAAAATCGATCCCCCATACATCGAACAGTTCCACCTCGATGATGTTCTGGAGTGGCATCTCATGTCGCCTAGAGATATTGCCCGTCTTCTGGCAACGATCACATTGCTTGTAAAAGTCTTGGGCATCTTTGTACAATGTTGGCCAATACAACCCGGATTGCAAGACTTTGGCATGATACGAGTTCCTCCAAAATGTCCTCCATAGGGTGAAGAATGGCATTGTCGGAGTACATTCTGTTGCTCTTCTTGAGGACACATCGGCGTATAACCCGATCTGCACATTGTTTAAACAAAAGAGGCTCGTCCCAAAAGTAATGCTTAGCATTATGGCGGAACCGCTTCTTCCCTTGGTGAGTAATGCCATACGGAAAAATACCACAAACAAGGAAGTTAACTAAATCTGCGTACCAAGGTATTGCCGGGGCATGTCTTTGTCGTAGTGTCTGCTCCCAAAATTGCTGAGGCGTGCTCGTCAAAGTCTGCTGCGGCGTCAAGAGTTGCCGAGGCGTGTGCTTCCATGGTTTCCGAGGCGTCATGGGCTGCCGAGGCGTCAAGGGTTTCGAGGCGATTAGAATTTGTTCATCCGGGAATGCATCACATATCTCTAGATCCGCGTCCTCCTCCCTATTGCGTTCCAAACGTGATAAGTGATCGCCACTTGATTTTCTGTTCCTTTCACATCCCTAATTTCAATATCAAATTCTTGTAAAAGTAATATCCAACGAATCAAACGAGGTTTAGCATCCTTTTTAGCAAATAAGTATTTGATTGCCGAATGGTCCGTATGAACAATTACCTTTGTACCAATTAAATAGGATCGGAACTTGTCAAATGCGAAAACTACAGCTAGTAACTCTTTCTCCGTTGTTGTGTAATTCACTTGAGCATCGTTAAGAGTTTTACTAGCGTAGTATATCACATGGAATGTCTTACCTGTGCGTTGGCCTAGGACTGCTCCTACCGCGAAATCACTTGCATCACACATGAGCTCAAAAGGTAGCGTCAAACTGTGGAACAACAATGGGTGCCGAGGCAAGCTTTTTCTTTAGGGTTTCAAATGCTTGAGTGCAAGAATCATCAAAATCGAAGACTTTATCCTGTTCAAGCAGATTACACAAAGGTTTAGTGATTTTAGAAAAGTTATGAATGAACCTCCTGTAAAACCTCGCATGTCCGAGAAAAAACTTGAATTCTTTTAACCGAATTTGGTGGGGTAATCTCTCGATCACGTCCACCTTGGCTTTGTCTACTTCAATTCCCTTGGATGAAATCTTATGGCGAGCACTATTCCTTCATCTACCATAAAGTGGCATTTCTCCCAATTGAGGACTAAATCCGTTTCTTCGCATCTTGCCAACACCCTCTCTAAATTGCCGAGACAGCCGTCGAGTCATTACCAAAAACCGAAAAATCATCCATGAAGATCTCAAGGAAGTCTTCGACCATGTCCAAAAAGAGCGCCATCATGCATCTTTGGAAGGTTGCCGGGCGTTACACAATCCGACGGCATCCTTCGGAAGGCATAAGTACCGTAGGGGCATGTGAAGGTTGTCTTTTCTTGATCTTCTCGGTGCTATGGCAATCTGATTGTAACCTGAATAACCATCAAGAAAACAAAAAAGGGGTTTACCCGCAAGACGGTCAAGCATTTGATCAATAAAGGGTAATGGGAAGTGATCTTTCCTAGTGGCTTTGTTTAGCTTTCGATAGTCCATACAAACCCTCCAACCGGTCACACTGGTTGGGATAAGTTCATTATTTTCATTACTCACCACCGTTATACCTCCCTTTTTCGGCACACATTGTACCGACTTACCCACGTACTATCGGAGATAGGGTATATAATGCCGGCGTCAAGCCACTTGATGATTTCTTTCATTACAACCCCTTTCATGGCATGATTCAGTCTCCTCTGGGGCCTCAATTGAAGGTTTGTGATCATCTTCCAACAAGATCTTGTGCATGCACACCGCCGGGCTAATTCCCTTCAAGTCGGCAATTGTCCACCCTATTGCCTTTTTATGTAGCTTCAACATGTTTATTAGCTTCTTTTCCTGCTCAGGCTGTAACTTAGAGGAAATAATTACAGGTAATGTATTATCGATCCCTAAGTATACATATTTTAGTTGATCCGCAATTGTTTCAACTCAAGAATTGGTGGATTTTCGATAGAGGGTTTTTCGATCTTACCTTCCTTACCTGAGTAGTCCAGTGGTTCAAAGTATGTACCTGGTCGATTTACTAGCCAATTTACCTCTTCTGGTTGTTCCTCATCGACCGCTCTTCATTCTCCTCAGTTCCTCTTGATCAGCAATGTAGTTGCCGAGGCAACTAAATTCCTCATCGGTTAAACTCGCCGTGGCATGAAGTAGTTGGCATTCTTACGGATCATCGGCATGCCTTAGTGTTTGGAACACATTTAGTTTTACCCGCTGGTCATTCACCCTCATTGTGAGTTCTCCCTTTTCAACGCCGATCAAGGTTCTCCCCTGCCGCTAGGAATGGTCTCCCGAGAATGATAGGTGCATGCTCATCCGCTTCACAATCCAAAACAATAAAGTCAGCGGAAAAATGAATTTATCAACTTTTACCAAGTATGTCCTCGATTTTTTCCCTCTGGATGCACATAGGATCTGGCTTACTAGCTGCAGCATAATCATTGTAGGTCTTGCCTTCCCGATTCCTAGTTTCGAAAACCGATTTAGGCATCAAGTTTATGCTAGCCCCTAGGTCGCATAGTGCTTTCCCGACATAGTGATTTCCAATAGAACAGGTATTGTGAAACTTCCGGGATCCTTCAACTTGGGCGGCATGCGATTGTGCAACATTGCCATGCATCCTCTGTCGCGCAAATCTGTTTCAAACTCTCCTAGCCTTGTTCTCTTGGACACAATGTCTTTAAGAAACTTGGCATAGTTTGGCATTTGTTCAATTGCTTCCACCAATGGCAAGTTGATGTGGACTTGCTTTAAGATATCAAGAAACTTCTTGAATTGGTATTCTTGCTTTTGTCGCTTCAATCTTTGTGGGAATGGTGGTGGAAGTCGGATATCTTCTATCCTTTCATTGGTTTGAAACCTGATTGACGGCATTACGAGGACATCCGAGTTGCCGATGCGTTACCAACCGGGGTTGCCGAGGCGTGCTTATCGCAAGTTGCCGAGGCGTCACCGCTTGCGCAGCAATTCCTGGTTCAGCATCCGAGACTTTGCCGCTAGGTTCGTCTTGATCTTTTGTGGAGTTTTGTTTGACGAGCGGGTTTGAACCTCTCTAAGTTGTTGGCCACTTCGGTGGTGATTGCCTTACATTGCTCATGGCCGTTCCTCTTGCGACTTGAGTATCGCTAGGTAAACCTCCTTGTGGTCTCGTGTTCAGATTTTGAGCAAACCGTCCGACTTGATTTTCCAATGATTTGATTGCCGCCTCTTGGTTTTGCAATCTCATCTCGGTCCTCTGTTAATAAAAGCATCGATTCTTTTTATGAAATTACTATTCTCAGCCATATAAGATTCAGTTTTCATCATAAAAGCATTTAGAGAATTTTCCAAAGAACTAGATGTTGTCGGTTGTTGCTGCGCATGCATCCGCTGTCGTGGCATATTCTCTGAATCCCGATGCTTGTGCATTCTGATTGTTCCGTTTAGAGCATTGTTGGGATTACTCCATGAAAAATTCGGTGCTTCTTCCAAGCTGGATTGTATGTATTTGACATCATGTTGTTGCCCGATTGTAATTCCCACATAGAAGCTAGATTCCGGATTCTCGCATACATTCGGAAGAATTATGGTTATCACCACATAACTCACAAAAAGAATCCATTACCTTGACTTCATGTGTGTTGTTTGGTTTTTGCATGTTCGGACCATCTTGGTTAAAGCGCCAATTGTGCGAAATTGAATCGATGATCCTAGTTCATGTATTGTGGCTTGGCGTCTAACTCCTCCTCTTCTAGTAGATGGGAATTGATAGTCATTCTTGGCCAGCCTGTTTAAAATTTGCATTGCTTCCTCCGTGACTTATCTAAGAGTATGCCGTTTGCCGAGGCATCTAGCATCATCCTTGTTGGTGTATTCACGGCGTTGTAAAACATTGTCACTTGAGTCCACACCGAATCCGTGTAGAGGACATTTGTGTAGAAGTTCTCTATATCGCTCCCAAGCCTCGTACATGGATTCATCATCCGCTGCCGAAAAGAAGTAATGTCGTTCTGGCTTATCGCTTAAATTTGTAGGATTAAATCTAGCAAGGAAATCACGACAAAGATCAGTCCAAGATGCTATGGATCCGGCAGAATGCTATTTAGCCATGCTTTCGCCTATCCCTCGGTGAATAGGGGAATAATCTTAATCGTAAGACATCGGGGGTGACTCAGTGTATCTTGAACGAGTTGCAAATCTCGAGGAAAGATTTCAGATGTTGTCGTGCATCTTCGATTCTTTGAGCCGCCAAATTGACCTATTGTGTTGATCATATTAAACATTACGGTTTCAACTCAAAGTGGTCGGCTTCAATTTCGGTGCGACAACTCCTCGGGTTAAGTCCATCAAGATCTTCTTCAAGATAGTCTCGAATAGTTCTGTTTCGTGCAAGAATCACTCCTCCTCCCGCTCGAACATCTTGATTAATATTGCCGTCTTGATTTGCCATTGCTTCTCTTATCCTTCGTCTAAGTCTTTGTAAGGTTCGTTCGATTTACGGATCAAAGGGATATTCTGTGAAGTCGGTCTCGCCCAGTCATATACCAATGCAAAACCAAAGTTTGTTAGCCCTTTGAATTTTAAACAAGAAAAATAAAAAGAATGTGCAAGAAAATAAAAACAAAGTCGCTATTGCCAATCCCGAAACGGCGCCAAAAAAACTTGTTGCGCGTAATAAGTGCTACTACAAATTGTGCAAGTATACACGCCGCAAGTTATAGTATAAAAGATATCGTCTCCACAGAGGATTGGTGCCACTTCAAGAATCTAGTCTCTTGCAATCGTAAAAGTAAAAACACAAGTAAAGGATTATCGAAGTTTAACTAATTACTAATCTAGAAAGCAATAAAATAAAATAAAAGATGAATTCAATTGAGAGAGATAGGCTAGGTTATCGTGAGTTGAGGTGTGATAGCCGATTGGATTGTCTTGGTAAAGAGTGCATGGGCAACTCGGTTGCCGTGGCGACTTGCACAACGGGGTTGCCTTGGCAACTAATTGATGGTTGCTTGGGCGACTAGTTGGGCAACTACTTGGGCGATCGGGCAGCAACTTCAAGGTTCGGGAGCGTTCTTCAATGGTTTCTTCTTATCCCTAAGTCGAAACTCTAGCTACTTGTGCATGCCTTGATAATACATCCTGCGTGAATCAAGGGTGAACAACAACCAATCTTGCGCTCCTCTCTTAGCCGTTGAAATCCTTAACTTATTCCTAAGCCGGATTAATCTTCACCATCATTGGATTGCATAAAGATCATATTCATTCGTTTCTTGAATCTAACTCTCTCCGATATTAGATAAATGGATGAAGTCACGAGATCCTCTCCCAATTCACTCATAAGCAATAATAGGAACCAAGAATGAATAAACCTTGAAATAGAAAAGTGCAAACTCTTATTACCTAAACAAAAACCAATAGTTTCTCACAACCACAAAACACAATAACCATAGCCAAGTAAATTTAGTTCATGGCTAGGTTCCAAAGAAACACAAGATAATTAATCCCTAGCATGAACCCAATCGAACAAAGATGAAGGAAGAGGCTTGTCGAAATCCTCCTTGCCCTTGATGCTTGTCGAAAATTCTCTCCTCTTGCCCTACTTGGACTTGCCGAAATTTCCCTCTTGCTCTCTCTATTCATCTTGTCGAAATCTCCTTGGTATTTATAGGGCTAGGCCAAAGTCCTTCTTTGAGGAGGAGTTTGAGTTGGAATTAAATTATCTTTAAAGAATATAATTCTTTATTATAAT
Source organism: Hibiscus mutabilis (assembly GCA_019671005.1). Classification (NCBI taxonomy): domain Eukaryota; kingdom Viridiplantae; phylum Streptophyta; class Magnoliopsida; order Malvales; family Malvaceae; genus Hibiscus; species Hibiscus mutabilis. The sequence goes on from CM033739.1 coordinate 39,578,500, forward strand.
TTTATTCCTATTAGAACTTCTCCTATCCTCTTGGAATTTAATTCTTCTTTAATCTCTGCATGGCAATCAAATTCCTTTGGGCTTGGGCCTTGCTCCATGTCATCTTGGGCTTGTAAAGTCATGAATTTCGACATCCATATTGCTTTTGGTCTTTGTCGACAAATGCCATGGCAACTAGCTCGACGTCTCCTTCATGCACTGCCCTGGCAACTAGCTCGGCATTGCTTTGGCAAGTGATCCTGCACATACACACACAAAAACACACCAAAGCAGCATCTATTTCCACAAAAATCACCAAGTTATGTAATCAAGTTCAACGTTTGAAGGAAACATGGATTAATGCATGAATGACTAACTATGCAACTAATATGAGCCTAAGTCTAACAGTAATATGAGTAAAAAGGGTAAGAAAAATAGTACTTTTGAACACTTATCAACTACCACTGTTGTGGTTAAAAACCTTGTGTGCTTTTGCCCGAAAGATCGGTGGGATCCCGGGTATGGTTGGGCCTTGTGTGCCATGTTTGATGTCTTGCATGTTGTGATCATATTTTTAGGCGACCAGTAGTAGCGCCATGTGTTTATTATCTCTCCTTATTGCTCGTACTAGCTTGCATGCTTATGTTTATTATTAGCATAAAGTATGGTAAAGTAGATGTGTATCACCGAGCTTTGTAAGCTCAATGCTCGGGATCGTTGTTTCTGTGCGTAGGTTGATCATGGGATCGTAGGATCGAGGAGCACTGTCTGTACGAGATTCCAGCAAGCAGCGTTTGTCATAGTACAATACTTGTATTTAGTGGGCTAATTATTCATAGGACCTTACAATTGTTGAGTCTGTAATATTATTTTGATATACAATGTATCAATTTGGAGCTCTTATTTTGTAAATAGATTTATGTATTTAATCATATGGAGTATTTGATGTATTAATGTTTTGAACAAAGGCTAAATCTATAATTTGTAAATGAAAACTTTTGGGTTCAAATTTCGGATAATCCGAATGTAGTACTTCGAATCTAGATCTGGATCGGGGTGTTACACCCTTTCTCCTTGCTTCAGTCATAAATAATGATGTATAGTTCAGTTGATTATAAAGGGGCTAATTTTGAGTTCATTCCATTTGGTGCTGGAAGCATGAGGAAAGAAGAGAGAAAAGGGGACTTAGTTCCAGAAACATGATTAATTAAGTAATTAAACTTGCACATAAAAAATAGTTGTTCTTAGTTTTTTAAAGCAGCCAGAATTGAAGCTGATTTGGCCCTGTAGTGTTTTTACAAATATTTTAACTTAAACCAATCAAATCACTACCTTAAAGCACTTAAAAGGTGGGTGGAAATGAAACTTTAGTAATTAACAAAAGCAACAAATCTCTCTCCGATATTCTACATTCATGGAGCACCAATTCCTCTCCTTTCCGGTGCTCTTCGCCTTCATTACCTTTTTGTTGATGCTGGTGAAACTAGGGAAGCGATTCAGAACCGACAGCTCGACACCAAATCTACCTCCAGGTCCATGGAAGTTGCCTGTCATAGGGAGCTTGCACCTCCTTACTGGCCCTCTACCCCATCAAACGTTAAGAGACATGGCCAAGAAATATGGCTCCTTGATGCATCTTCAGCTTGGAGAACTTTCTAACGTCGTAGTTTCGTCCCCACAAACTGCTGCAGAAGTGATGAAAACTCATGACATCATTTTCGCCAGTAGGCCTTCTCTACTTACTACAACTATTTTAACTTATAATGCAACAGACATTGCTTTTGCCCCGTACGGAGACTATTGGAGGCAGCTGCGAAAAATTTGTGTGCTGGAGATGTTAAGTCTAAAACGCGTGCAATCGTTCACTCCGATCAGGGAAGAAGAGGTATCGAAGCTGGTTAGTGCAATTTTTTCAAAAGCTGGATCACAAGTCAACCTTAGTGAGATGCTGTATTTTCTAACATATGAAATCGTTTCAAGGACAGCCTTTGGTGGGAAATACAAAGAGAAAGATGAATTTGAAATACTTTTCAGGGAAGTGTTACGTTTCGGTGCAGGTTTCAATGTTGCAGATTTGTTCCCTTCAGCCAAATTACTCGAGTATATAACCGGATTGAGGCCTAAAGTTGAGAGACTGCACCAAAACCTGGATAAAATTTTTGAAACTGTCATCAATGAACATAAAGCTAGCAAGGGAATTGAGGGTGAACCAGATGATCTTGTAGATGTTCTTTTGAATTTTCAGGAGAACGGAGACCTCGAATTTCCTTTAACTACAGACAACATCAAAGCAGTAATCATGGTCAGTGAGTCCATTAATTCTTAATATACCTTTCACATGTTGCATTGCGAAATCTGGTCTATTTATTGATATTCATGGTTGATACAACTTCAGGATATTTTCATTGCTGGGAGTGATACATCATTCACAACACTAGAATGGGCAATGTCAGAACTGCTGAAAAACCCCAGAGTTATGGACAAGGCTCAAGCAGAGGTGAGGCGAGTTTTCGATACGAAAGGGAATGTTGACAGCGAAGGGCTACACGAATTGGAGTACTTGAAACTTGTGATCAGTGAAACATTGAGATTGCACCCTCCTCTTCCACTGCTACTTCCAAGAGAGTGCTCACAGGGATGCAGAATCAACGGATACGATATACCGGCGAAGTCCAGAGTCATCGTTAACGCATGGGCGATCGGAAGGAGCTCTGAGTATTGGAATGAAGCTGAGAGATTTTATCCAGAGAGGTTTCTCAACAGTTCAGTTGACTACAAAGGTGCTAATTTTGAACTGATCCCATTTGGCGCTGGAAGAAGGATATGTCCTGGCATGTTGTTTGGCATGGCAAATGTTGAGTTACCTCTAGCACAGTTGCTCTATCATTTTGACTGGAAACTTGCTGGTGGAAGGAAGCCGGAAGATCTTGACATGGATGAGGTTTTCGGGGCTGTAGTTAGAAGAAAAAACGATCTGTTCTTGGTCCCAACACCTTATTCTTCTCTTAACAACTGAATCAGGCTGGTTGTTGTGGAGGGAGTTAAATCCTGGATTGCCTGTGATCTTTGTAATGGAGTTTATCATTTGGATTGCCTGTGAAATTTGTAGTAGTTCTGTAAGTTTATTTATCAGTGTTTCCTCCCTCGTTGCCATCCTATACTTCTATGGCATCCATGTGTTTAGTTTGTAACAGAACCGAGTTCTGCTGTACTGAAAAGTAGTTAAGGTAATAAGAAAATATTTAAGTAAACAAATACCTTGTTAAAGAGCGTTTGACTTTGAATTCCAAGAACTTGATTAAGTTTAACAGGTTTGGTACGCAATTGGACGAGGATTGTGAGCTCTATTATTGAAATATATATTGATTATAAAATATTAAACGTCAAGATTCTTTTAATTAAAATTTCTTCTTTTAATTAAAATAGCCGCCATCTGTTATTGTTTTTATTTTTGAATTAGCCAGCATGTAATAACCCGGATTTCAAGTTAACGAATCGGGTCTTCGATCGGGTATTGGGCCTCAGGTTGAGGACCCAATTAAGAATTCAGCTTCGAGCTTTATGGTAAAAGATGGTTGGGGTTAATTAATTATTTGGTGGAATAAAAAAAAGAATAAAAGAAAAGTAAGAAAAAGTGAAAAAGAAAATAAAAAGGAAAAATAATAATAGTTTGAATTTTAAATATGGAATGGTGGTTGAAAAGACAGGAAGGAAAGATGGAAGAGAGAGAGAAAAAGAAAAAGATGAGAATGGTGGGAGAGAGAAAAGAGAAAAGTTTGAGATGATATTTTAAACTCTCATCTACAGAAATCTAGTCGTCTAATCACGACACTACCACCGTTATTGTGTTCATCTCGCCAAGATGAGTCAGTCGGTACCAGCATCACCGCCGTCAGAGTTGTCGTCGGAGGAGGTGAGAGAGATGAAGTTTCGGGTTATGATGTTCAAGGGGGTTAGAGGGCTCGAATCAAGAAACGGAGGCCACCACCTAGTTCACCGGCTCGAGAACAGTCGACTGGTGAAGTTTGGTCGCCAGAAGCCGCCGGATCCTCCGTCACCCGCCCCTAGGCGTCGCCGCTGCGCGTGGGCGTGGTCCTGCACCAGGGGACCGAGCACCCGAGTGGACTCGGCCTAACTCGGCCGAGTCAGGCCAAGCTGACTCAGCCCGAGCCAAGTCAAGCTGAGCCGAGCCGACCCAAGCCGAGCGCCACCACCGCTGTCGTCGTCGTCGCCGCCACCACCTTCAGTCTCTGCCGCCATCGCCGTTGACCGCCGTCAGCTGCCGTTGACCGCCGGCGTTGAATTTTTTTGGATGACCCTACCCTGGGGTTTCTCAACGTTTCGGATCCAATGGCGCGGTCCGTTTTGCCAAATTCAAACCCGATAAGCTATTTTTATGTGTTTACCCTTTGCTTGGCATATGAGGTGTATGGAATTTAAATGTTTTCGTAATTGTTGATATGCGAGGATTAATCGGATGGGATATCAGATCAAGTGGAATATTCGGAAAGCTAGGATGAGGATTTTAGCGATGTCAACATAAGGTTAGTACACCTTGAACTCCGAAATGTTTCATGAGCATCATACGTGTAATTGCCTTGCATGTTAGTGGTTGCAAAATAGGAGATAAGTAATAAGCATACGTCGGTACTGTTATTGCAAGGTTTGATAATTATTAAGATTCTTGATGAACTTAAGAATGTTGAGGTTGTTATTAACTTTAGAGATTGTATAGGATTGTCTGAATATTCTATGATTATCTGAATTATGATTGCTATGTGATGATGCCTTGTGTGCTTGTGGAGCAAATTAATATGTTCGATTGAATATTGGTTAGGGGCAGTGCTGATAAATATTCGATTAAATGCTTAAAAATTGGTAATTATTATTAAATATTTTAAATATGCTAGCAACAAACTATAATGACTTTCATAAGCTTTAGGGGTAGAATAGGGCATCGTAATTAATATTGATGTTGTCAGGATTAATGGACTAATACCGACAAATGCTCGATAAACTGTTTATGAATTGGTAATCCAACACTAACTGGTTTAAAGGCCAGTTAAGGTAGAAATTGACGAATATGATTAACAAATGTGATAATGTGGATTGTTGGAAATAATTAATGGGAATGAATTGTATTACTCCTCCATAAAATGTAACAACTCAATAATGCTTGATTGGTTGTAATAGCAATAATAGGGACCCGTGGTGGGTCGTGTGATAGTTGTGTGCCAGGTAGGGCACTTGTATGGATCTGTGGTGGATCATGTATGGTTACGTGCTAGGCAGGGCACTTGTTTGGTTAAGAGTCTTTGTTTGGTAGGATCTGGATACCTAGCGAGTGGGTGTTGCAATACATGAAGGCCACTCGATGTGAGATTCCGAGTGATGAAATGAAGGTCATATGATGTGAGATTCCGAGTGATGATACTCGCTCGATGTGAGATTCTGAATGAAGACTCAATGTGAGATTCCGAGTATACCGCTCGATGTGAGATTTCGAGCAACTCAATGTACGGTTTTCCTCAGCCTTTGTGGCATATTTTCTTTGTTTTGTAGTTTCGTTTCATCTGTCGTTTTAACATAATTTTAGCATACCTTAGTGGTCGTTTGGTGCTCGCACAGAGATCTTCACGATGCTAGTTTTTTTATTATGATTCTGTCGGTGTTCATATAAAGATAGGTTCTCACTCGATTGATGGTTGTTTGCCGATGTAGTCAGTCTTGGGTAGTGGATCAATCTGCCTGATAGTTTTGCTCGCTCACCACTCTTTTTTTATCCCGTAATGCGTCTTGTTTGGAAAGAGACAAGGAGATTCAGGAAGACTTTTAAATTTTGACGGTATGCAAATCTCTATGAAAATATTAAGCAGTGTTATAATAATAATTTTAAAACAAATATTAAGGTTCAAATATATGCAAAAAAAATTAGACAATTTAATATTACTTAAACAGGTCTCGAGTTGAAGATCTTGTGTAGGTAAAAAATTTATGAGAAAAGAGACACATATCAAAACTAGAAATGCAACACGAGTGACTTAGGTTAATTAGGAGAAAGCCTGAAAAACCGAGACCACAATAAAAAGACTAAACTGGCTTTGCGAAAGAAAAAAAATTGTATCAGAATTCAGAAACCAGTATTGAATAGTAATACCCAAGACAATTAGAAAATATTAAGTGAAAAATAGAGTGCTAAATCGAGTTTGACTTTGAATTACCCAAAATAACAGGCTTGGTCATCCAACTACCGAGTTTTTATTTTTGCTAACTTGATTATTTTTATTAAATTAATCATTAATGTTGTGTTTTTATTCTAAAATCGTCAAAAGTTATGTGATCTTATATAATAGCAGTTTGAGTTAATTGTACTTTATATCCTCAAATTATGACTCTTATTTTAAATTGGTCCTTAAATTCTTTAATGTTCTAATTTCATCCCTTAACTAAGACACTTATTCTAAAATGGTCTCCAAACTTTTAAGCATTTCAATTTCATCCCTAAAATATGACTCTCATTCTAAATTGATCCTCAAACTTTAGATGTTCCAATTTCATCTCTATATTATCGTTTATGGATCAAAATAGAATGAAGGTCATAATTAGGGATGAAAGTGAAATTCTCAAAAATTTGAAGACCAATTTAAAATGTGTGTTATAATTTGGTGATGTATGGTGGAGTTAACTCTAATAGTTTTATTCCTAACTTACAAATTCTATCATTGGGCCAAATTATGTTGAGCCAACTATTTAATTATTACATGATTGACAAAAAATAATATCTAGATTAAACTTGGGATAAGCAACAATTAATCAATGGACAAACTATAAACTATGTAATTAGTTTCAACCATAATTTAATATAAATATTATTTTTTTTGTCAAGTATGTAACTATTAAATAGTTTGACCCAACAATTAAGTGTTGCTTATTAGTGACGAAATTTAACATCGTTTACTACGAAAGTCATTTAAAAAATTATAAGGATAAACAATAAATTATATATTTTTTGAGAAAATAAAAAAATAATTTTATCTTCATCTCATCTTAAAAATATTCAACTTTTTTAATATTTTGGAGACACCCCCACTAATTCCTTTTTAAGTAAGGGTAAACTACTGCAATGGTTACCTACGTTTAGTCTGTATATTTTTTGTCATCAAATTTAAAAATTGAACCTTTTTATCACTTACGTTCTTATTATGTAAACTTATAGTCACTCGAATGTTAGTTTCCATTATCCTAATGACGTGCACGCTAATAAAAAGGTTTATTTCTAATTTCACCCCTGAATTATTAAAAGTTAATTTTTTCACCCCCAAAGAAAAAGCCCTAACCCTTTTTCGGCTACTAGCCTTTGGCCACCCACCGTTTGTTTAACTTAGCTTCCGGCGAACTCACACCTGGCTTCTCCAACTTTGAGCGAACACTTTAAACAAACTTTTCTTTCAGATTTAAGCTCTCATATATACCAATTATCAATCTTGTGGCGTTGTTCTTTTGGCCATTTACTAGAAAATTCCTTATACAGAGTGATAAATCTATCCAAAATCTTAATTTAGGTTTTTAAATCTTTGTCTTAAATCATATGCTTCTCCCTCTGATTTGAACTTTATCCGTTCTTCAATTCCCCGTTTGCCGATAAAAAAAATCAAGGAACAATGAAAACGAAAATGAAATTGAAGGTTTAAATCTCTTATTCACATTTAGTTTCTTTATGTTTCTAATTGGATTTCTTAAATTACGTTCTCTTCGCTTGGAGCTTAGATTACTTTACCAGGTAACACAAAGAGTTTGTTGATTTTATTTATTTTACTTTAATTTGTTTTTAATGTGATTCTGGTTTTGAATTTTTGATATCTGTAATTTTTTAGTGCAGGAGAATTGAGTGTTAGATTCAATATCCAAGAACTAACTATTTTGATTGATGAACTAAGATGATATTCAAATCTAAGATAAAATGGATTGTATTTTAAGGGTTGGGTGTTTAATGTTGTTCTTTAGGTGAAAAAAATGAACTTTTAAAAATTCAGGATTGAAAATTAGAAATAAACCATTTTTTTATTAACGTGCACGTCACCAGGGTAACGAAAACTAACGTTTGAGTGGCCAAAAGTTTACACAACAAAAATATAAATGACTAAAATGTTTAATTTTTAAAATCGGTAGTAAAAAATGTACACTGACTAAATATAAGTGACCATTGAATTAGTTTACCCTTTAAGGAATGTACCGCTCATGTTAAAATGCTCTAACAGTGTCAGTCTGTAGTTTTCTTTTCAAGGCCGCCATTTCAAGCCTTAACGGCACTGACTTTAAACCAAAGAAAATAGAATATAGCTTGTATAATCTGCACAACCGTTGAAGTAATCAACAGGAAATAAAAGCTTGTATATGGAAGCTATATAATTTCTAAAATTTGTATTTTTTTAATAGTTTTAAAGCAAATATAATATAATATTTAATTATATTTTTAATTTTTAATAAGATACATTTTATAAATAAAGTTATTCGAACTCAAGTCTCTTACAATAAACATTATTATTATTATTATTAAAACCACTCGTTTGGTTTGGGATTCGTGAGCTTTGGATGTATTTTAGGCAGAGAGATGGCATAAAATAAGCTGCCTGTGATTCAAAGCATCATTTATGAAAATGATCATTATGTACTTTTCTATTCATTTGTTCAATTTCATTACTAAAGTGGGTACGTTGGCTTTCAATATTCTACTATATGACAAAACTATATTCTATTTGCTTTGGGTTTGAAGTCAGTGCCGTAAACAAACAAAGCTTTGATCATTATGTACTGAAATGTCAAAAAAGAAGAAGAAAAAAGACTATTATAACATTTTGAAAATATTCATAATGTTCCAATACTTACAAATGAAAGATGCAACTATTCAATTGATGACTCAAGTGAAAAAAATTAGTGTTCATCTTAAAAAATTTAAATTCGAGTATATATGTATTTTATCAAAGAATTAAAAAAATATAAATAAATATTACTATGTAATCATATCAGTATATTAAAAAAAACTATTCAATTGATATTTATTTAGAATAAGTGTAATTATTCAACCATCTAGACTCATCAAATCTGGGTAGAATACACTCTCAAACTCCATAGACATGGCATACGTGCCAAAAGGGAACTCAATAGCTACAGGGCCACTTAGGAGAAAGGAACCATTTCTGGGGGAGTATACATCTAATAATCAAGATTGATGGTCAAAAGAACCTAAGCGGAGCATATATTACTAGTAAGGATTTAAATTACGGTCACGTCGAGTTTTCGGTCTCACTGTATTTATAACAGTTGTAGGCATCAATCAACCATGGGGATATAAGTGACTAATGTTTTGTATTAGTATTAATGAGGACATCAGTAGAATAAGTGGAGGAGGATGTCAGGAAATGCCTTGTGAAATCATGATACCGTTTCGATAAATCCGTTGTAGGCCGACTAGACGCAACCCGGAGCAATGACAGTTAGGAGCTGTCTTGAAAAAAGCTTTAAGTTCACATCGGCATAACTATTTAATTTTCAAGTTGAGGGTTAAAAACATTTTTACACTTACCGATTTGAGGGGTTGAGTAGAAATTAATTAGTTAGTTACATTTAGTTAGAATTGTTGATAGGTAAAGATACGGATTCAAATCGTATTATCTTTAAGGTGTATGCAAAAGCGGATTTAAAGGTTGCTTAGGGGGTCAATTGACCCCACTTGGGTTTAGAAAATCCTTGTAAATAGTATGCAAATTTGGGAGAGAAAAAAAATTAAATGTAATTGAACTCGCTTAATTCATCACATAGAATTTCAATTGTCAAACTTAAGCAAAAAATTAAAAATAATATCTACAAAAGTGGAATAAAAGATGGTAGTGGACCCCTTAATTAAATTCTTTATTATTTTAAATTATTTTGGTTCAAAAAATAATATTTTAAAGTTTAAATTATTTTAAAGTCGTATTTTTTAATAGACAAAGAAATTCATTGTCAAAAAGTAAATGAAGAGTCAAAGATAAACCCAAATTGTAAGTTCTTGTCAAAGAACTTTTGGTATTTTTTTTGAACCCACTTGATACAAGGTCTAGATCTGCCACTGGGTGTATACGCATTGTCAAAGTGTTAAGAATATCTATGAACAGATACTATCTTGTAATCACCTCTAGCCTATTAAAAAAAAAACAAGTAGTTAAGCAGTTAATTAGACTTGTATAAACAGAAAGGTCTTGTAACTTAACACATATATTGATTTGGAATGAAAATGCAAGTTTATTCATGTATTTCTATAAATTTGAACTAGAATTATACATTTAAATACTTTTTTTGTTTAACGGATTTAAACTATGGTGAATATGGTCAATCCATTATCTTAAAAAAACTTTTGATTTCAACCTTCTCAATTTACAAATTATTTTTAATGTTTTTCTAAATTTCATATATTTCATTGCCATTCTCCAAATATTTCATTGCCATTCTCTATCAAATCATTTGAGCACGACCATGCATTTCTCAGCCTCAATCATCGAGGGCCTAGAGATAAATTTCATCTTAATCATTCACATCTCACTGCATGATTCCTTATCATGTTCAAGCACAGCCTTTATAATCGATCAATTAAAAATGATGTTTAACTATGTCCAAACATAATAATCATCATGTTGAGAACCGTAGTAATTTCAAGTCTAAAGATTTAATGTCACAAATGTTGAAAAATAATATATAATTTTAATCCATATATTAATCTCAAAATGAGTCGATCATAACATTTGTTCTCAACAAATACATACATGAATTTGGTTTGAATCTCCTTCACATATTCATCTTATGAATATCTATCAAACTTCATATCAATCTTATCTTATTATTGTTCCCACAATAATAACTGATTAGAGATATTTAGAATAAATAACAATAATATTCAAAGATACAAAAGCATGCAAATCAAAAACCCTAGCCGCTAGGTTTTCAATCAACTCAGCTCCTTGTCTCTTTTTTCTTATTTTGTTTTGGTCGGCGGCGGCAGCACTGATTTTAGTGCTAGTCGTCGATCGTCGGTATTTTATCTTCTTCAGGATTTCTTGTTTCTTGCTTTGATTTTTTACTTATTATTTTTTTCTAATTTTCAATAAAATTCTATGTTTTGGTTATCTCTTTTTCGCACATTATGTTGCGCTTGGTTTCCTCCATCTTTATGACACACATTTTCTCTGCCTTTATGACACGTCTTTGTCTCATTACACGTTTTTTTGGATACATTTGCGGCCGCTTGATGCTCGTGTAGTGTTCCTCACGACGTTTGTTTCTGATTTGTGTTTGTCGGTGGTCATGGATAGTTTCATCCCCTTTTGTGGTTGTTTGCTGATGTAATTAGAAGTGGAGCATATCGGCACCTTTGGAACCGACGCGAAAGGAATTTGCAATTTTCTAGTGGGAATTTTATCTAGTTCATATTTTGACAACTCCCAGAGACTCTTCCTCCAATGAATTTCAGAGATTTGTTGTGGTACAAAGAGAAAGTGTCTAATCTGACTGGAGCATCCATTTGGTTTGTTTTTTTTTTGAATTTTTTGTTTTCTTTTTTATTATTTTTTACTGTTGTGAAACCTTTGAAAAGTTATGTTATTGTTTTTCTTTTTTATTAATAAAGTTGTCTGAATTTAAGTTAAATAAAAAATAAAAAATATACAAATTTATTATAATAAGAAATTCAATAATTAAATTATTATGTCCATATATAGGCATGGCCTACTATTGCTAACATGAATCTCATGGCAGAGCCTTTCCTTCAAAAAAAATTATTAGATAAGCCTGGCTCACCATATCATTCATAGTCTCATCTAATAATAATTTTCTACATTTTTCCTACATTTTATTAAATGAATGAATTTCATTAGACGTGACCATAGATAACGTGGTGAGCCGGGACCATGTAATAATTTCTCCTTCTAAACCGATGACCTGGATAAAACAAAAATCAAACTTCGATTCGGCCATAGTTCCACTATTCTAAATCGGTGGCTCAGTTGAAGCAAAAAAGCACTCTTTCTAAATCGCTGGCTACACTATTCTAAACTAGTGGCCAAGTTGAAACCAATTTCAAAGTACAATATACATGTCAATGCAGTGGTGGATCTATGTGTATGGCAGGGTGGACATGTATTCACCTTAAATTTTTTAAATTTCACACATTTATTTTAATTTTTATAAATTAGTCATTAATTTTTTAATATTTATGGCTTATAACCACCCTAAAATTTTGAAATTTTATGTACATCTACCCTAAAAAATATTTATGGATCCATCATTGTGTCAATGTGCCCAACATTTAACCCCATTGGCCATTAGCAAGGTTGGAACATAGTGTTTAAGCTGCAAAATAAAAACACGAAAATTGAATTACCCATAATCTCCTTAAACGTATACAAAACATAAGAATGGGTTATATAATAGGCAACTTATGAATTCATCACTCAACTTTCTTTTCACTCCTATTTTGGTCACAAAAGTTTAAATTTTTTAACTTAATCACTGAACTTTTAATTTATTCTTGTTTTGGTCACTCCACCTTTAAATACTTAACGACATTATGATTAGACATCTATCTTTTAAAGATATATGAAATGGTCTCAAAACTTTTTTTTATTTTTTTTATGAAAACATGAGTGGTTAATGACATGTAGCATTGGTGGTGTCTAGCGGTGTATGTTACTCATTCTAAATTTTACACTTTCACCTACAATTTCTTTATATTTACACTTAAATCCTAATAACTTTGCAAACTTTGCAATTTAGTCCTTAACAAAAAAATTGGGGTGTTACACATCAATTGAGGGTTTATTTGAAAGAATGAAATGTTAGAGTTTAAATTGTCAAAAAAAAGACATAACCGAAAGAAAAATGACAAATGTTGATGATTTTATATATGCCTATTTGATTTCATGTATTGTATGGACTTTGTTTCTAAAAAAAGAAGGCATGGAAAATTGGGTGAGATTAGTATATTAATTGTTAAATGAATTTGGCAATCTTTCTCAATTTACTTTGGTCTTTCAACGTTTTCTAGATCACTTTGATATTTGAATTTAAAAATATTTTTTTAATTAGTATGCGATACTGATGTGATATTTAAATAAGCACATAATAATTAATGTCACGTCAATATTTTACACCGGTCAATATCATATGTTGCAATTTAATTTAGTTGTTGAAAAATTAATTTGACCTATGTACCAATTTGAGAAGTAATTTCAAGTTTTTGTATTAAAATGATTAAAAAATCATATTCCAAGTTTAGACAAAATTCTAAAGTTTAGGACGGTTGATATATTAAACCAATTTGATGGTACTATTTAGCCTCAATCTTCCCATCGAGGCCCTAAATTTCTCGTGAAAAACAAGAAGAAAAACTAGACAATATCTTCAGTTCTTACATAATTCTTTCTTTATAATTGTCAAATGTCAAAGCATTGTGATTCGTGAATCACTCTAGTTTGTTCAAACATGGCAGGCTGCTGAATTATATTTTAACCTATCAAGAAACAAAACACGTATGCAACTTATTACATCACCTTGTCTGTTGACTTAATCCAACAAAATTGGAACTGATTTTGATCTATAAAAAACAGTTTCTCCTTGGTCATTGAATACCATATCCCTCATTAACAATGGATCTTCAATTTCCCTCCTTGTTAACCCTGTTTGCTTCCTTTATCTTCTTCTCAGCAGCAGTTAAGATCTTACAGAAGGTGAAAACCTTGGGGTCAAACATCAAGCAGCTGCCACCAGGGCCATGGAAATTACCCTTGATTGGGAACCTGCACCAGCTAGTTGGCTCACTGCCTCATCGCATCTTGAGAGACCTCGCCGATCGACACGGTCCACTGATGCACCTTCAGCTCGGTGAAACATCGAACATCGTTGTTTCTTCGCCGGAAGTTGCCAAGGAAGTCTTGATAACACATGGTACTGTCTTTGCTGAAAGACCCTATGTGATTGCCATAAACACGATTACTTATGGTTACAAGGACATTGCCATGGCACCCTACGGCAATTATTGGAGGCAGGTGCGGAAGATTTGTACCGTAGAGCTTTTAACATCGAAAAGAGTCAAGTCTTTCGAATCGATTAGACAAGAGGAAGCCTTGAATCTTGTTAAATACATATCATCAAACGAAGGGTCGCCGATCAATCTTACCAAGAAAATATTTGGCTCGACGTATGGGATCACATCGAGAGCGGCATTCGGGAGTAGGTACAATGACAAGGATTCGTACTCGTCGATCGTCGAGGGAATAGTAAAACTGTCTTCGGGGTTTAGTGTTGCAGACATGTACCCGTCTTCCAAAGTGCTTCGGCTGATGAGTGGCATGAGCAAAAAACTCGAGACTTTGTTTACGAAGAGCGATAAGATACTTCAAGGCATCATCGATGAACATCGAGAGCGATTGGAGGAAGGCAAAATAGGCGATGAAGGAGAAGATGTCAGGGAAGACCTGATTACGGTTCTATTGAAAATTCAGCAACTTGGCGAGCTCGAACTTCCACTGTCCGATAACGACATCAAAGCGATCATTTGGGTTAGTATGTCTGGTGCTTTTGCTTCTGATTACAATCTTTCATATTTTTTGTTCTGTTTTTTGAACTGATGTTGGTTCATGAATCATGATCTCTCAGGATATTTTCAGTGGAGGGAGTGAGACATCATCGACGATTGTCGATTGGGCCATGTCGGAAATGATGAGGAATCCGAGGGTGTTGAAAAAGGCACAAAACGAGGTAAGAGATGTCTGTAATGGAAAAGGACATGTGGATGAAGCAAGCATTCAAGAACTGAAATACTTGACATTAGTGATCAAAGAAACCTTAAGGCTACACCCTTCGTTTCCTCTGTTGGTTCCCAGAGAGAGTCGAGAGGACTGCGAAATCAACGGATACCGGATACCTGCAAAGACGAAGGTGATCGTCAACGCATGGGCTATTGCAAGAGATCCGAATCATTGGACCGAACCGGAGAAGTTTTATCCCGAAAGGTTCTTGAATAGTTCAAGTGATTACAAAGGAACAAATATGGAGTTCATTCCATTTGGTGCAGGAAGAAGAATTTGCCCTGGCATATTGTTTGCACTTCCTAACATTGAGTTGCCTTTGGCTAAATTGCTTTACCATTTTGATTGGAAGCTTCCAAATGGAATGGGACATGAAAATTTAGACATGACCGAGGCCTTTGGTATAACTGTGAGGAGGAAAGATGATTTAATCTTGATTCCAAAAGTTCATAAACCATGTATCTGATGATTAATATTTTTCTTTAAATTGTATTCTGTTTATGGAATAAATGAAGTTTTTATTGTATTGTGATGATAATGACAAGGTTCATTTGGCCAACTCATAACCAACCAACTCAGCATGGATGGACCGAGGGACTAGAGGGGTCTAAAAAATTTTCTATATATTTTTATTAAAAACACTTTTTTTGCCCACGCTAAAATTTTATATGTTCACTCCTTAAAATTTTATAAATTTACCCCTAACATAAAATCATGTATCCGTCTTTGTAACAGAGTCTTCATCTTTCATGTTATCTAATTGAAATTTTAAGTATCCACCAAAGTTTTTATCAAAAACTAATCATTACCCATCTCCCATTATCTCAAGCTTTCCTTGTTAAAACATGTGGATTGGCACAAACCGGTACTTTCGGGAATGCAGCACGTCTGGTGATCCATAATAAAGTGAATCCCCTAGACGCTTGATAAATGATAGAGTAACGAGTAAAATTAACCGTCTTGCAAGCTGCTTCACTGAATAGATCTAAATGCATCGGCAAACAACCACAAGAGGGGATCAAACTACTGAACGACCACTGACAATCGCACATTAAAATGGAGTGTCATGAGAAACTCTACGCGAACGCAAATCTATTAAAAAGGTAGGCGAATATCGTACCATAAAGCAGAGACGTGTAAATGGATAAACCTGAATTGACAGAGTTGTCCCCATATTGAGTCTCTGCAAAACTTGATTCGAATTAATCTGCCAACGAATCATATACATATGGTTAAACCAAAAACATTAGAACATAAGGGATCCACCATAAATATTTAGCACCAATTATTATATAGTTTTATGACCAAGAGTCCAAGACTGTCGTAATGTGACATGAATTTGTATAAGCAAACATATAGGCAGAAGCAAAAGAGAAAGAAAGAAAAGTTGTTAATGGCTCGTGTAAATTTGGTCATCTCCATCCATAAAGAAGGGTGAGGCATAGCATGTGTATTTCCATCACTCATAAATGGTTATATAATAAGTTGTTCTTCCCATGTTTTGAAAAATGGTTTTAACTATTAATCGTATGATCAAATAATTCGGTCAGTTTTCGAATTAACATAAGCATGTCTCGTTAAAAAAAAATTAATCCATAAATTCTAAATAGAAGAAAAAAGTATACATAATCCGGGAAAAGGAAAGCACAACCACAGCTCACGAATTATACAAATACTTGTTTCTAAGTCTCAAAGTTCTCTGGTGAAACAAAAAAAAGGTAAACTGCACTAGTCACCAAACTATTGTTCTTTTCTTATTTTGGTCACCAAATTATTTTTTAAAAAAATCATCATTAACATTACATATTTTTTTGTTTTAGGTTAAGTTTCTATTAAGTTTAACGAAGATAGTAACATTTTATGGTATAATAATAATTTCAGTCCCAAAACATATACATTTCATTAACTTGATCCTCATTTTTTAGAGTATAATTTTTTAACTTTTTATAATTTGGTCCTCTAATTTTCACTCCATTTGAAAAACAATCATCTTCTTCTCTTAAAAACCATGTGACTATCCATCTTTGCCGTCGACTTCTCCGGTGAGATCCTTCTATCATCTTTCCCACAAAAATATGACATATGTAATTTTACTTTTAATGTCAAATCTAAAGCAAAAATGAGTCGTGCTTTGTAAACTTGTTATGATTTCGATTTCAGGGTATATGTTTGCTGCTGATATTATGGCCACCATGGACAAATACAACAACAATGCGGCGGCTAGTATCGTGGAGAAGACCAGTAGGATGATACAGACTAGGTGAGTTATTGGGTTTGTGGTATTTCTAAACCCCTAAACCTTGATGATTAGAACCATATATCAATTTTGAATTTAAAAGGCAAGTACTGAAACTAAATTTTAAAATCTCAACCGTCATGGTTAGAGAAATTCAAGGTTATTATTAAAAAAATCTTCAAGAAAGATAATCCAATATCCTCGGTCAATATTTTTTTCAAAGGATTTGAAATCAAATATCTTATTTTAACAGTCATATCTCTAATAATTTATCTATTTTATTAAAAAAAATAAGCGGTCAATCTCCAAGCTCAATATGCAGAGGCATTGTCCCAAATAATTCTCGACCAATTTGTTCTCTTATTATTTTGATAATTATCACCTATTTTCAACTATCTTTTCTCCTAAATAGTGAAGAAGGTGGTTGCTTTTAAAGGAAAGTGAATGAGAGGACCAAACTATAAAGAAAATAAGTTAACTTTAAAAAATGAGGATCAAGTTGATGAAATATATGTGTTTGGGACTAAAATTGTTATTATACCATGGAATTTAACAATCTTTGTTAAAATTTAATGGACTAAAATTTAATGGACTAAAATAAGAAAAATATGTAACGTTAGTGACGCTTTTGCCAAAAAAATAATTTGGTGACCAAAATAGAAAAGGGACAATAGTTTGGTGACTACTGGTGTAGTTTACCCAAAAAAACTACAGATTACACCCAAATTTCATAAATCTCATCGGCTTACCTTCCAATTTCCTAGGCCAACTTCTCTTAACACCACATCGTAAGCAAAACTTCCACATTGAGTTCACAACCAAGAAGAAAGTAAAGCTCTTACGTTCACTACAAATGCTGGAATATCATATTCGGCAGTAATAGTTCCCCACATCTCTATATACAGACTTCAACTTCGAATCTCCTTTCAACCCCCGTCAAATTGTAGGAGTTAGAAGCAACTCCATTCCACACCCAAAATCGCCTCTCCACATAGCAACGGAAGTGAACACCTTACACACTTAGATCACTTCAAACTCAGACTTCATATACCAACACGCCCCCAATAAAAATCGAAGGACCTATGATACCAAACTTGGATGGACTCAAGAGTCTTGCAGCCACCAATGAAAAACCGGTACCATTATTTATTTTTGTATCTTCCATTCCTCCAATCTAACCAATTCTTCTTCATTTCCTACTATAGAGATGCCTAACTTTTTCCCCAATGCAAGAGCCTTACATGCATTTCGGGTTAAGATTTGATTTCGTCCGATGTCTGAGTTAGTAGGGGATGACCCATCGATTTCTCTAATTTTGGCTTCCTTCCTTGTTCATTTATTCTTTTTTAAGGCTCGATCTCGTTTTTTTTCTTTCTAAGTCGGTGAGGGCCTTATCCTGTAGATCAAACAAGGAAACATAACTCTTACCATACTTTCGACGAGGCTCCGGCATTTCAGGAAACATAGTGTAAGGTGAAACTCTGTCCTCCATTGATTCCAAAGGAAGCACTCCATGGTTGTTTGCTTTATCGACTCGGTTAGCTCACGACTCAGTCTCTTCACCGATCATCGTTTGATTTCCAACTTCTGCTGTCTCCGGACCCATTAGGTAAACATCCTCCCACGCCCGAGCCATGCTGCCATCGAAAATACAATTTCCTTCTTCATCACTTTTACCTTTTGGATCCAAACACGGAAGATTAGAATCATCAGGGTCCTCTATATTGTTACATGTAATTGATTGTTGCGTATTAATTACCTCCACCTCCTGTGGAGATAAGCTTTGGGATTGTGATTGGACTACGTTATTAGCTAGCTCATTCTCCAAGGAGCCAACTGTCGCAAATACTCGTGACAAAGAAAAGTCTGAGTTGGACTTCTCACCGTCTCGGGGCTCCAAACGGTGTGAAGATTCGATTTGAAAATCGCCCTGCTGAACCCCTGACCCCTCCCTAATCCTAGGTGCAGTCACGATCTGCTTGGAAACAAGGCCCTCAACTCCCTGCGCCGACAGCATGTGGCTTACTGCTTCTTCCATAAAACAACATTAATCAGAGACATGAATATGCCCATTCTCCATATTTCCAGCTGTCTCTTTCTCAATAAAGATTGCATTGGTAACCCCCTCTTCTCGAGACACCACCTTCTCTGACACACCAGCTGTAACCTCTTGGACCTCCACGTTAGCTCCTAGAGGTTGTTCACCTTCCGCCAACTTTTCCACTTCCAACTTTCCTGATGAAGATTCAACTGAAGCTTCCCCTCTCTATGAGATTTCAGTGAAGCTTCTGACGACCGAACATCTTCCTCGCCATAAGTCTCTTCGCATCAAGCATGTGCCAGGACTCCTTCACAAGCTATCCATGCCCGCCGATTGGAGACAGTCACTTCATCAGACCAATCCTGAATCTCCCTGAAGCATCGATCAAAGATGACTTTGAATTCTAATTTGGCTCTATCTCTCTTTTCTTTATCTTTGAACATTATCAAGAAAGTTGACCCTGCCAGACTCATAACTGTTGCTTCCTTCAAACCTCCCACCTGAAGCATCCTTGCTACAATCTTTACTTTCAAAAATTTATGGCTCCAACCCACAAGACAGTTTTCCAATATCTTCAATTTTTCATGGTCTACTACCCCACTCACCGTTTGGATGTTGTCTTCAACTCGGGGGCATTCTGATTTCTCCACCTGACTTCTCCTTAATTCTGGTTTTCTTCCATGTGTTCGACGCGGGTCATTCCTTGCCAAATGAAATCTAACCCGAAATCTATAGATTGAGAAGCCATCTAATCTCTCTTGAGCTCTCAAGGCATCAGTCATATTGGCAAATCTGATGAAACCAAACCTCTGCCCTCCTAGACTTCTCTTCTTCGGAATGAATGCATCCACCACTTCTCCATGATAGCTAAACAAATACCATAGCCCCTTCCAGTGAAGTTTTTCAGGTAGATTAAACACAAACAGAGTCACACTCTCGTCGTTGCTCCAGCCCTCCTCCCTTTCTCTTACCGCACCAGCCATCCCTCGTAAAAGAAGGCTTTTCTTTAGTTATGTTAGATTAATTTGAATTTTTTTTTTCATTTGGTTTAAAAATTGGTTTAAAATTTAGTTGGGTCTTAACTCTTGAAATATTAATTGGTATAGGGTTAAAAATTAGGGTTAAAGTATACAGATGGTCACTAAACTATTTTTAAAAATACAAAATAGTCATCAAACTTTCAAATATTATATAATATACATTAAACTTTAGTTTTTGTTACAAAATAGTTACTGAGCCGTAAAGGTGGCAAACGGGTCGTTCGGTTTCGGTTCAGATCATTTCGGGTCTGATATTATTCAGATCAAATTCAGCTTCGGTTTTAGTTCGGGTTTATTGTGATTCGGGTCATTTTGGTTCGGTTGATTTCGGTTCGGGTCAATGGGAGATTGATCGGTTTTAATCGAGTTTTTAAGCCGATCAGTTCTTTACACCCTATATATATATATTTATAAAGTCAATATATTTAACTTTTTTGTGAGTTGTGCAGTTGTTCTTATCCTATCCTTATTTATTTCTATTAATATCTTTTCTATATTTTAGGTTGTCTTTGGTTCGGGGTCATTCGGTTCGGTTGAAAATTGTTCCGGGTCCATTTTGATTCAACTAAAATTCGGATCGGTTTCGGTTCGGTTTGTTGCGGTTTTGGATCAAATTTTTGGTCATCGTGTTTGGGTCAATTTCGGGTTTTGATTTGGGTAAATAGATTCGATTTTCGGGTCTAGGGTCAAGTTTGCCAGGTCTACTGAGCAATTAACTGTCGTAATTGGGTGACGTGACATTTACCAAAATTTGAATTATATAACATTTAATACTCTATATTGACACATTTAATGAATTTATTCCTAATTTAACCCTCATTATTGATGTATAAATTAATTGAATGTGTAAATATTGAGGATTAAATATGTTATTATATAAATTTTTGTAACTATCACGTCTCTCAATTAACGAAAATTAACGGCCTAATGATTATTTTATAATAAAAATTAAAGTTTAATGATCATTATGTAATTTTTAAAAGTTTGATGACCATTTTGTATTTTTAGAAATAGTTTAGTGACTATCTGTATATTTTACCCTAAAAATTATTTAAGTATATGCTTAAAAAATATAAATTATATACAGTATCAAATATTTAATACTTTTGGTTAAAATATAAGTAAATCGTAAGATACTTCACAACTATATATATCAACTCAGCTTTCGACGTCTCTTAGACACAGGGTATGCTTGGGCAATCTTTAATAAGTCATTTCAGTAATACTCTTACACTTAATATTCGGGGCATCTAATCTAGCTTAATACACTCATAATAAAAAAAGAAAAAATTTAATTTTCTTCAAAAAACATCTCGCATTGAAATAAAAATAAGTGGACTGACTTTGTAATAAAACAAAAGATTTCTTTGCATTACTTTGCAAAGAGGTTGGAAAGTATAGAGACCCAAAGTTAATGTGCCATTTGATTGCACGAAAAAAAACTGTTCGACTGAAGAAAGCCTACTTGCACATCACATGAAGTAGATTCTCAAGCAAACCTACAACAACATGAAAAGTTATCTGTCATCTCGAGATGAAGATCACATAATTGAAAAACTAACCTAAAAATTACAAGACATTCTATATGAGAAAAGCTCATGAACCAAAAGCACTCAAAAGTTTACACTCGCTTAAAGAGGTGATTTAAGAAGAAAATGGTAATACTTAAGAGAGGTTAGGGCATCAATCCATGCAAGATAAAAAAAATCATTTTATCAGTTTGTAAGACAGAACTTGAAGCTTAAAAAAAATAAGACCAAAAATCCAATATGACCAGTGGAAAGTCGGGCATCCCTTTAAAGACTAAAGTGGTTAATGAATGAATTGCATTCATAAAAGCTTCATGCATTAATTAGATTAAGTGCATAAATTAACTATAAAGTTAGGTGCATCTAACATAAGTGCATTTACTTTACTCATACATAGAAGCAGGTTTGATGAAAGAAACCTCTAAGATTAGAGTGGATCAAAAGTGGTGAACCCTCAAGCATGAAAGAACGCCAAAGATGAAAAATATCAAGCATGGAGGAAACCAAAGATGAACTCCCCTCCAAGAAGAACTAGAAGAATTGAAACCTCAAAATGGAAAATAAAAATAACAAAAAAAACATAACAATACAAAAAAATGAAAAAGGTTCAATTATGATTGGATGTCCGGTGATAAAACCTTTAATCTTTGTAGAATGACAAACCCTTAAAATGAAGGAAGCCGAACCCACAAAAGAGTTGAAACCTCAAGATAAAGGATAACAACACCCAAAGACAAAATGACGAGCCCTCAAGATGAAAAAAATCGAACCCACAAGGAGTTGAAACCTCAAGATGAGAGATAACAACAACAACAAAAGAGAAAAAAAGTCTCATTTCAAGGAAAGAGGCTCGTAGACGTTACATCGTTTCAAGAAAGAAGGAGCGATATACCTTTTTCAAAATTTTTGATTTTTCAAGATGGAAAACCGAAGACGTATTATCGTTTCAAAAAAATAATTTAAAAAAAATAAACAAACAAAAAATTAAAAAAAATAAGTCTCATTTAAAAAAAAGGAGGATTGCAGATATTACATCATTTCAAGAAAAGAAAAATAATATATATTTTTCAAAAGTCTCAAATTTTCAAGATCGTAAACGTTTTATCGTTTTAAGATAAGAAAAACAATGCCTTAAAAAAACAAGACTCAAATCATGCATAATATTTTTAGTGTTATTGGTCTTAATTAAGAGTACCCTACAATCCTTCCTATTTTAAATATATACACAATACCAATCATGCATAATATTTTAGTGTTATTGGTCTTAGTTAAGAGTACCCTACAATGGGTCCCATTGTTTTTTATTTAAAAATATAGTTTAGTTTATTCTCTTGATTTTGGGCAATTTTTTTTTTATTTTTGCGTGGAAGTGTAAATTAGATTTTAACTTATAACTTTAAATTTTAAATTTTAAATCATAAAATTTAAACTTTAAAATATACGCTATACCCCTAATTCTTTAAATCATAACCCTAAATCTTAAACCTAAATTTTTAGAGTAAATAGGAATAAGACAAATGATTTCTATTCCCTGCATATTATTGTGATTTTGATCTTTCAAATCCAGTTTCTCCTTGGTCATTGAATACCATCCCTCATTAGCAATGGAGCTTCCCTCCCTGTTAACCTTGTTTGCTTCCTTTCTCTTCTTGTCAACAGCAGTTAAGATGTTCAAGAAGGTGAAAACCTTGGGGTCAAATAACCAGCAACTACCACCAGGGCCATGGAAATTACCTTTGATAGGGAACCTGCACCAGCTGGTTGGCTCGCTACCTCATCGCAGCCTGAGAGACCTCGCTGATCGACATGGTCCGCTGATGCACCTTCAGCTCGGTGAAACATCAAACATCGTTGTTTCTTCGCCGGAAATCGCCAAGGAAATCTTGATAACACATGGCACTATCTTTGCTGGAAGACCTTTTCTGACTGCTGTGGATACAGTGACTTACAGTTCCAGGGACATTGCCATGGCACCGTATGGCAATTATTGGAGACAAGTACGAAAGATTTGCACCGTAGAGCTTTTAACATCGAAAAGAGTCAAGTCTTTCGAATCGATTAGACAAGAGGAAGTCCACGATCTCATGAAATTCTTATCTTTAAATGAAGGGTCGCCGGTCAATCTTAGCAAGAAAATATTTGCTTCCACATATGGGATCACATCAAGAGCAGCATTCGGTAGTAAGTACAACGACAAGGATTCGTACTCATCGATCGTCGAGAAAATAGTAAAACTGTCTTCGGGGTTTAGTATTGCGGACATGTACCCTTCTTCCAAAGTGCTTCGACTGATGAGTGGAATGAGCAGAAAACTCGAGACTTTGTTTAAGAAGAGCGACGAGATACTTCAGGGCATCATCGATGAACACCGAGAAAGATTGGAGAAAGGCGATATAGGCGGAGGAGAAGCCACCGAAGACCTGGTCACCGTTCTTTTAAACATTCAGCAACTTGGTGATCATGAAATCCTCCTCACTGACAACGACATCAAAGCAATCGTTTGCGTTAGTATGTCAAGAGTTTTTTATGGGTAAATTTTATATTTCATCATTAAACTTTCTTCTCATTTCAATTTTGGTCATTAATTTTTTTTCAATTTAATCATTAAACTTTCAAGTTGTTTATGTTTTGGTCACTCTGTCATTAGATAATTACTGAGGTAATTATTGAGCATTTGTCTTTTAAAAATTATTAAATAAACTCAAAATTTTCTTATTTTTTTGTGAAAAAACCCTAATTTTGGATTCTTTAATTTCTTGACAATGAAACATCTTCTTCGAAATTCCAACGGTGGAGAGATGGAGAAGGAGGATACGGTATATATATATATATATATATATATTTTCATATTGATTGGACAGTGGAAATTATAGATTGAAGTGGTTTAGGGTTTTATAAGTTTTGGTTTTGGTTTGAGCTTTGTGAATTTTAAAGTGATTCTAGGAAAATTTAAAATAATAGAGTGGAAGGGACGGCGATGCAAGTGTGTTGGTGTCTTGAGTGATCGAAGAGATCGCTGGAGAACTGCGGTTCCAACTTTAGTGTGACACATGGACAAAGTTGTAAAAAATTCATTTTTGAGAAAGAAGATAAAATAAAAAAGAAAAAAATGATATAGACTACACGTGGCTGCACATAAGCAAATGATATCCAATTTAGTACACGTGACTGCCATATCACCCTCATGTGTTCGATTACGAGTCACCAAAACATGAGCAATTTAAAAGTTTAGTGATCAAAATGAAATTCATAATTTACCCTTTTTTTTATTTGTGAGTGTGTTGTTTTAGATTAGAACCTTACATTTGTGTTCTAATTTTTTAACCAGTGCTGGTTCATGATCTCTCAGGATATTTTCAGCGGGGGAAGTGAGACATCATCAACAATTGTCGACTGGGCCATGTCTGAAATAATGAGAAATCCAAGGGTGATAGAAAGGGCACAGGACGAGGTAAGAAACGTGTGTAATGGAAAAGGAGAACTAGAATACTTAGCATCAATAATCAAAGAAACCCTGAGATTACACCCTTCATTACCTCTGTTATTTCCGAGGGAAAGTCGAGAGGACTGCGAAATCAATGGATACCGAGTGCCTGCCAAGACAAGAGTCCTGATCAACGCATGGGCTATGGGAAGAGATCCCAAGTACTGGTCTGAACCCGAGACATTTTATCCTGAAAGGTTCTTGAACAGTGCCACAGATTTTAAAGGAACGGCTTTGGAGTTCATCCCGTTCGGTGCAGGAATAAGGATGTGCCCGGGCATATTGTTTGTGTGGATTGTAACCGGTTAATTAGAGTTTATTTCTAAGTCAGTAACTAGTAGTTTAGATTTACTAGGAGTCTTATTTAAATTAAAGATAAATATTATTTAAATTATAGATAAAAGTATAATTTTAGTTATACTAAAACTCTGTATCAGCATATTTAAAGGCTTATCTCATACACATTTGATTAACAAGAATAATAAGAAAATACAGATAAACAAATTGTTCTCTCTGGAAAATATCTTATTCATCTTCTTCAAACAACAAATCTCTAACAACCGATCACACACAAACCACCATCATTCATTGCATCTTCGGCCACCATGTCCCCTTTCTCACATGGTATCTGAGCCACAGACGATTCTAAAGCCGGTTCTCTTTCGCTGCCGCCGAAGGTAATGAAACTATTTTTCTTCCGCTACTGACAAATCATCAGATCTGTCCGGTGAAGAATGCCTAATTACTTCCTCTGATATTCACCTTCATTCAATCACAAGATGCTTGGCAGTGTTCTTTTAATGGTTCTATCTTAGCCATCCATTGTAAAAGATAGGGAAATGTTATAGTTTAGCCTTAAAAACTATCCGGTTCTATCTTAGCCATCCATTATAAAAGATAGAGAAAGGTTATAGTTTAGCCTTAAAAACTATTCGGTTCTATCTTATCCATCCATTGTAAAAGATAGGGAAAGAAATTTACATCAAAGATCCAAGCTGAGTTTTTAGTATGTGTAACTACCAGCTTGAGGGGGAGTGTAGATTCCTATCATCACAGTCTACATCTTTCGCATCAGAAATCCAGTCATGAAGTGCATGTTGGAGCATCCTGTGGAGAATCCTGATATTCCAACTAATGCATCAATCAAATCAAAGATTCTCAAGAAAGGGGAGCATTTTTTCTATAAGGAACAGCACGTGAAGTTTGAGTTTCTGTAAAAAAATCAGCAAAGATAAAATTGCTGGTTTCTTCTTCTTCTTCTTTTTTGCGCAAGGCATTGCATTCAAGATCCAAAGTATAATTTTAGTTATACTGAAACTTTGTATCAGCCTATTTAAAGGCTTATCTCATACACATTTAATTAACAAGAATAATAAGAAAATACAGATAAACAAATTGTTCTCTCTGGAAAATATCTTCTTCATCTTCTTCAAACAACAAATCTCTAACCACCGATCACACACAAACCACTATCATTCATTGCATCTTCGGCCACCATGTCCCCTTTCTCACAGTTTGCACTTGCTAGCATTGAGTTGCCTTTGGCTAAATTGCTTTACCATTTCGATTGGAAGCTTCCTGATGGAATGGTGCATGAAAATTTGGATATGACTGAAGCTTTTGGTGTGACTGTGAGAAGAAAAGATGATTTGATCTTGATTCCAACTATTCATGAGCCATGTATCTAATGATTAATATTTTCATTTTCGGACTGTAAAATACTACGAAAATGAAGATGGTTTAGATATATTGTGGCAATAAAACACGTATGAATGATAGTTGTATTAGTATTTCTATATATGAAATTCATAGTATAAGATAATTAGTTATGCAATATGTATATTTTGAATAATGTATGCATGTACTTTGACATAATATTCAGTGTAATGTTTGTATTTCTTTCTTTTTGATTAAGTAGTGTTACAACAATATTTTTATGGTAAATATGGAGATTTGAAACCACATAAGATTGAAGCGGATGAGCTCCGTAACCACTAGATCAATTAGTGAATCTCAATGTATATACTTTTAAAATGTCATACATTTATTTTAATAAAATGTCTAATATAATACATAAACTATCATTAAATTATCAAGATATAAGTAGACCTGGCAAACTTGACCCGATACTCGAGAATCGAATTAATTTACCCGAACCGAGACCCATAATCGACCCGAACACGATGACGTGAATTTGATCTGAAACCCGAAATAAATCGAACTGAACCAAACCCGAACCAAATTTTAGTTGAACTGAAAATGAACCGAATTAATTTTTAACTGAACCAAATGTATCCGAACTGAATGAAATCGAACCGATTTCACCTAAACCGAAAGCAACCCAACCGAAGGCAACCCGAAATAAAATATATATATATATATTAAAATAAATAAATAAAAGTGAGATGTGAACTGTCGCACAACTCACAAAAAGTCAATTATACATGCTATATAAAGTCATATATAGGGTGGAAAATCCTAACTCGGCCTGAAAACTCGACTAATACTGACCTATCTCCTATATTGACCTGACCCGAAATCAACCGATCTGACGTCCTAACCCGATAGTCAAACCGAAATCACCATAGACCCGAACTAAAACCAAACTAAACCCGAACCGAGTCAAACCAAATGTAGTCAGACACGAAATGACTCAAACCGAACCGAATGACCTGTTTGCCACCTCTAGATACAAGATGTAATATTATATTTATTTTTTATTAAATAGAGAATATTACATTCCCAAGACAGATGTCGAGATTTAAACTCATACAAGATAAAACAATATAAGCATTCTTGACCATTCAACCAATTAGTGAATCTGATAAATATTATACTTTCAATATATTTGGTAGGGACAAAATTTTAATACTCTTGGATTTCTCTTCATTTTTTTTTCTTTCATTACCTTTTAAAAAAAAAGAGCTCTTGGGTTTGCTATTGCACAATACATTATGTAACATTTCATAGCAAATTATTAGAGGCAGTTCAATGACTTAAGAAATTGTGTAATTTGTTAAAGAGAGGGCCTTCAAGTTTAAAAAAAATATATTTGTTGATTTGTTATATGCGTGATAGGTTAACTTTTGAATAAAAACGAATCTAATAATATTCAAACATATGAAGTTTAATAACATTTTATTTTCTTCCTTCTAAAACTAATATTTTATTTTACAAAAAAATAATAATTTAATTTACGTTGAGCCCCAACAATCTTTCCCATTATGTCTCCATTAGAACTGTTTATGACTAGAAGAATCTAAATCCTATTGTAAATTTAAGTTGATGTTTATTTGGTATTGTGTTACATGTAGGAGCGAATAAAACTCGAATAAAAAATCAAATTTTTTTATTTGACTTAAGGTAAAAAAAAAATTCGACTCGAAATTTTATAAACTTGGCTCGAAAAAATATCAAATAAACTTTAAGTTTATGAAAAAATTAAAATTTTTTGAGTCGAGTCAAGATTTTTTGCCTCGAGTCGAGTCGAAAATTTTTATTTTTAAATAAAGTTTGAGTTGTAAAATATGGCGCGTCAGCTCGAATAACTCGAAATTTTTTTACTCGACTCAATCGAATGCTCACCCCTAGTTACATGATTTATTGGACCCTTTCTTTCAAGTTGGTACCTAAATGCTCCCAAGATGGTACATGAACTAGGCACTTTCTCCCAAGTTTACATATAAAGAATTTTAGCTCTCATTTTAGTACCCAAAGTTATACTCCATCCAATATTTTGATACTTTTATTAACATATTTAGTCCTCAAAACTTATATATTCTATCAATTTGGTCATAATTCGAAACAATTCATAAATTTAAACCTTTAGATTTTAAAAAATTCATCAATCTAGTCATTTTTTGCAATACTATCAAATCAAACAAGCCTGACGGATCAAAACAACAATGGGGCAATTGCATTCTATTATAACATTTATAGGAGAAGAACATACAATATAAGAGAAGAACAAAGAGTAAATTGATAGGGTTTTTTAAAATACCGAGGGTTAAAATTATTGAATTATTTTGAATAGGACCAAATTGATAAACTTTATAAGTTTTGGTATCAACTTGGGAGAAGGTGTCTAGTTCAAATACCAAACTAGGAAAAAAAGTCTTTAAGTACTAACTTGGGAGAATATGCCTAATTTAGGTACTAATTTGGGAGCAAAATTTCTTTAGGTACCAACTTGAGAGAATGTGTTTAATTTAAGTACCAACAGAGGCGGAAGGTATAAGGGACTAGGGAGCCATGACCCTCCAAAATTTTTGGAAATTATAATTCGACCCCTAATTTAAAAAAAATAATTTCCCCCCTCAAATTTTTTAAAAATTCATATTAAGCTTCAAAATTTTAAAAAAATTTAATTAAATCTCCTCTAATAATTTTTAAAAGCTCTTATTGAATCTTTCAAAATTATTAAAAATTTTAGACAAATCCTCAAAATTCTTGAAAATTTTAGTTTAAATTTCTATTTTTTTAAAAAATTAAGCACCTTAACTCTTACCTCAAATTCTTGAAAATTTGTTTGGTATTGCGTTTTCCGATCCATTGGACCATCAAAGCTGTTTAAACAAAATGTTTCAAAAATTAAATACTTTATCCGTTGAGTGGTGTGGTCCTCAAATTTGTCCCGACTCAAAGTAAATGGATAACTTTCTGAAGATAATTGCCGATATCAAGTGTCCAACGTGTTTTCTTTGCTACTTTTTATTTTCTCTTTTTATGTCTTGATATTAAAAAAAATAAATTTTAATTTTAAATTTTAAATTTTAAATTTTAAACTTTAAAAAATACACCACACTCCTAATTTATTAGACCATAACTCTAAACCTTAACTTTAAACTTAATTTTTTAATAAGAACATAAATAAAAATAGTGAAAAAGAAAAAAAAAATTCTATTCTTCTAGCCTGCCTTGTCACTTTCTTCACTTTTTTTAACCTTATTTAAAATCAACCCTGCAAAATACAAATCGGCCAAAAAAAAAAGAAAGAACATGTCTTCGTAAAGTGTTAAGTTTCTCTAACTGTCTTTTTTTGTGTATTCATAAATCATATGATTATCAGACACGTTCTTTAACATATTATTTATCATTTAAAATATAATATGTAAATCGTCGATAAATTTTAAAACAAGTGGTTAAGTCTCCCGTTTACATTTCCTCCTTTTTTAGGTCATGGGTTTAATATCAGCAAGATCATTTATGTACTGAATTTTATTTCCGAAAAATATATTTATTTAAAAATTTAAGATCAAAATCTCTAATCATATATCATAAATTCAAAACATTAAACTAACTGTTTCAGAATATTTTTTCTAATACTAATTCAAAAAAAAAAGTATGAAAGAACACGAATAAGCTCTTCTTCCTCTCCCACCTTAGGTATGAATGTAAGAAAATATGAGAGGATTTTATCCTTTTTCATCCTTTTTGGAGATCCATTCAAATTAGTCCACCTTTCCTTATCTTATCTTTTAATATTCTTTCTTTTATATTTTCTCATAAATCCCATGAAATCATCTAATAATATCATAAACATATGATACACCATTAATATTTAGAACATTTTGATACTATCCCTTCATCTTTTTAACTTTGATAAAAGGTTTTTTTGCCCCCTTATATTTATCTTTTTTTTCATTGTAGTATTTAATTTTTTTTGTCAATAGTGTCCTCAACGTTTACATACATCATCCATTTAACTGTAAAATCGTTAAATTCGTTAAAAATATTCGATAAATCAAATGACACTTTTGGTATGATGTTAAAAATAAAGGTAAATGACCGTGTCAAGTCTCTCATGTTTTTTTTATTTAGTTTAGTCCCTAAAATTTATTTAATCCTAAATTGACCCTATTTGTTTTTAAAATATATAATTTGATTCAAAATTTATAATATTTTATTTATTTTTAATGAATAAATTAATACCATCATTGGGAATAAAAGACGTCTAACCACGACATCAGGCTAGGAACTTGTTACATTTATTTACAAAAATGATACTCCATTTGTTTCATTAATGTGATTTTTTTGTTGATTCTTTTTCGTCGAATTTTTTAACATTTGATCATAATTATTTTAAATAATTAAAATTTATAAAAGTATATATTTAAAAACTACTTCATTGAATGTTTTTAAATAAATTTTTACACTTTCATTAATAATAATGGACAATTAATTTCATCGATAAATTTTTACACTTTCATCAATAAATTTTAGATAATAAGAAGTGAAATTTGAATTTTTTTACCAAAATAAAGTTAATTAGGGATAATTTTAGTGGGATAGAAGAAGTATTTAGCTTAAATTGTGATTGAAATTAATTTCATTTATATTTATGAAAAGATATTAATTATATAACATAAATTATTAAATATTATAAGAATAAATTTATAACATCAATTAAAATATATTAATTTTATAAAAATATAATTCATAAATTAATAGTTTGTGTTATAATTAATATATTTGATAAATACAAATATAATTTATTTATTAAATAAAAATGATAAAAACATTATAAAATTATAAATATTGAATTAAATTATAAAATTTTAAAAAATAAGGGTTAATTTAGAATTAAATAAAAATTATAGGGGCTAAACTAAATAAAAATTGAAAGACTTGACATGTCATTTATCCTTTTTTGGTAGAGTCCATGTTCATTTTATGGTCCGTGGTCAGGTTCGTGGCTCTCCTTCTAATAAGATCTTTTCAATGTTTAAATTCGTATTCTCTACAATGTGTCTTACAATTGCACTCAATACTTATTGATATTTTTTTCTTTAACGTCTGGCGACCAGAAGTGCTATGAGGTGCGATTTTATTGACTATTTTTTTAATAAAACTAACGGTTTTGGTGTAAAATGGTAAAATTTGTAAATGTTTAGGGCACTATTAATAAAAAATATTTAGTTACTAAAATGAAAAACAATTATAAACATTAGCGGCAAAAAGTTTATTAAGCTTTGATAAAATTGTACTTTAGTCCTAAGCTTTTACTTCATTAGCACATTGGTCCTTCTTCAACCAAAATTAATTTAAGTTTGCACGCTTTTGGGCAAAATGGTAATTTAGCCCTTCAAACTTTAAATTTTTGCAATTTAGTCCAAAACATAAATCATTGTCATTTCGTGACTAAAGACAAAACATCATAGTTCTTTTAGTTAACATTAATTTTCTAATATGATCATGAAACACGTTGATGTCACTGGAACTACGATTCAAGTCAAAAAAATTTCGACTTAGTCGGGTTGAAGACTCATATTTACAACTTAAACTTTATTTTAAAATTTTTTTATTCAAGTTCATGCAATTCAAGTTGAGTCGAGTTGTTCTTTTTTTGTTCAAATTTAATTATAAACATTTATAATATTATGGTATTAATTAATTCTAATTTAAAACGTTTTCTTTAACCATATACAATACACATGTATATATTTTTTCATATGTGATATATATAAGATAGAATTGAAAGATTCGACTCGAACTTAAAAAATTGATCAACTAATTATTAAAAATTTTGAGTTATTTGAATTTTCATTTTATAACTCAAACTTTATTTGAAATTTTTTCGAGTCGAGTCGAATTTATTTTTTTTGCTCGGCAAGATGGTTTTATTAATTAAGATTAAAACATTACTCCTTCCTACCAAAAGTAAAGAACAATACTCCTTCCTACCAAAACAAGGTCGCCCGGACACGTAGAATAATCAACTCCATGACAATTCGAAACCTACTACCACCATACTTTAAGCATCTCTTGCCAACAACACGGGGCTTTGAACAACTCGCTTTCTTTCAAACCTTCCTTTGATAGATGATCCGTCATGGCAATTCGATCTAGTTTATAAAATTACGAATCGAGTTTATAAATTACGAGTCAAGATGAGTTGAATATTTTTGCATCGAGTCGAATAATTTAATTTTTTCAAGATGAGTCGAGTCGAGTTTTTCTCACCCGGGCTACGTAAACACGTTGTGTAGAAAAAATTGACTAATACTGTTCTTAGTTTTCCCATGGTGGAAATACAGCCCTGAAGTAATACTTACATTAGTATAAATATGTTACACTACCTGATAGAATTGCAACAAACATGATCAAACAGTAGCTCTATCAATGGCAGATTTTAAAATTTCCATGTTCCATCCATTCAGCATCCTCCTTACCGCTCTCTTATTCTCATTTATTATTACCAGAGTCCTGAAAAAAACATTGAGAGGTAAGAAAAAACCATCCCCAAGGCTGCCTCCTGGACCATGGAAACTACCTGTCATAGGCAACATTCACCAGCTTGTTGCTGGTTCACTACCCCATTCCACATTAAGGAACTTGGCTCTCAAGCATGGCCCCTTAATGCACCTGCAACTTGGAGAAGTCTCCACATTTGTTATATCATCGCCTGAAATCGCCGAAGAAGCCATGCGAAAAAACGATATCGCTTTCGCTTCCAGGCCCTATCAGTTAGCTCCCAGTATCATATCTTATGGCTGTACTAACATTGTCTTCTCCCCTTATGGTAGTTATTGGAGGCATCTTCGAAAAATTTGCGTGACCGAGCTTTTATCTGCGCAGCGTGTGAGATCGTTCAGAAGAGCTAGAGAAGAAATGGTTTCCAATCTCATCGAGACGATAGCGTCATGCCGGAGTTCACCAATCAATCTGAGTCACGAAATTTTCTCGTTAACGTATCGGATAACGGCGGCAGTGGCTTTCGGTTCGGTATGCAATGAAGAGGAAAAGTTTCAATCTATCATCAAAGAAGTTACTAGGCTGGCAACCGGCCTTACACTTGCAGATTGTTACCGTTCAATTAAAGCACTTGAGATGATTAGTGGAATCAGGCCAAAACTTGAGAAGCTGATCGAATACTCAAAAATATCATTGCAGAGCATAAAGAGCGGAGGATTAACGAAAACGGACGCGGCGGAGAGGAGAAAGATATAGTTGATATACTTTTGGACCTTCAAGAGCACGGCAACCTTGACTTTCCCGTCTTCAGACAACATCAAATCAGAACTGCTGAATGGGCAATGTCAGAACTGCTGAAGAATCCAAGACTAATGAAAAAGGCTAAAGCTGAGGTGAGAAAGGTCTTTAATGGCAAAACGTCTGCAGACGAAGACGGCTTTCGCGAACTGAAGTTCCTAAAATCGGTTATAAAGGAAACATTGAGGTTGCACAATTCAGTGCCTTTGATACCAAGGGAATGCCGTGAGAACTGTAAGCTCGGCGGATACGATATCCTGTTGAGACTAAAGTCATTATTAATTCATGGGCAATAACAAGAGATTCTAGGTACTGGTGTACCACTTTGACCGGAAGCTCCCAAATGGAATGAAGTATGAAGACTTGGACATGACATGTGCACCTGGTTTAACAACGAAAAGGAAACACGACCTGCTTGCAATTCCAGTTCCTTATCATCCTTCTCTTGAATAAAGCATGCATCAGAAATCAGAGACGTCCATTTGGCCGACAAATGGAAAAAAAGTGTTTTTGAAAATTACTTTTAAATTGTTCGGTTTAAAATAAGGCGTTGTGATACATTGTTAGTACAACTATGACCTTCATCTTGTTGAACTGTGGCTAAGTGCTAAAACTTGGTACTTTTATATGATATATAAAGTG
Organism: Hibiscus mutabilis; assembly: GCA_019671005.1. Taxonomy (NCBI): domain Eukaryota; kingdom Viridiplantae; phylum Streptophyta; class Magnoliopsida; order Malvales; family Malvaceae; genus Hibiscus; species Hibiscus mutabilis. Next base: position 39,613,279 of record CM033739.1, read on the forward strand.
TAATCAATTATCTTTCGTTTTGCTAAATGAAATAAAAGAACATTACAGTAATGGTGAAGTTGACAAGGTTCATAATCATTTGGCCAACTCAGTGAGTTTTTGGTTGGACATTGGTCTTTAAAATAGAGACCATTTTTAGTGATTTAGTTTCATGTTTCAGATTTAGTTTTGATTGTGTGGAGATTGATGAAGGCATAGATCTTCTAATGGATTCATTCTGCTTCTACATACTTGGAAATTGGAATTCCAAGTTCAGTAGCCAACTTAGCTTTAACTTGTAATTCATTCAGTTTCATTGGAGACCATTTTGTCGTATCAATCCAAAATTTTAGTTTAGGGATAGAATTTAAATTTTCAAATTTATGGGGCTAAGTTTTTTTTTAAGGTGTGCTTGGGTTCAATTAATCGTTAAAAAATTATTTCAGATAATCGATAAATTCGAATTACTTAATTTTCGACCCTAAATCGTAATTATTAAATTGGTCTATCGGTTAATTAAAATATTCGATTCGTTTTTTAGGATCGATTTTTTTGGATTTTTTTTGGATCGTTTTGGATTCCGGATTCCAATTCGGTTTGTTGATTTTTTTCTGCACAGCCCTCATTTCCACTTCACTCCCCATCTTGCAGACGCAGCAAGCAAAATCTTGCCTTCATCGAACACATGCCTTATTCCAAGAAGCCCCTAATGGACTCTTGAAGAAACCACTCTTCCATGAGCAATTGTGTTTATTCTAATCGAACCTGAAATTTCTTTATTGAAATGGCACTTGAAACCTCAATTCTCAGCCGACCAACTTTCTTTTCTTCAACAAAGTCTTCATCTTCTAGGTTTTTTACTCGAAATTTTAAGTACCCACCAAAGTTTTTATCCAAAACTAATCACTACCCATCTGCCATTGTCTCAAGCTTTCACAATTCCCGTGTTGCTAAAGCCTTTGGATTGCCAAAAACCGGTACTTTTAGAAACCAAGCACGTTTGGGGTCGTTCATTGAAGAAAAGGAAGAACTTGGAAGTTGCCTGAATGTGATTTTTGTGAAAAGAGGAATTTTGGTGGCAATGATTTGTGGGGCAATAGCATTTGGTTGTAAAAGAGTGTTTGCTGTAGAGGGAGTGGTTAATGCCGGCTATGTAGCGATTGGGCAGTCCATTTTGCTGTTGAAGAATGCTTGGCCAAAGCTACCTATGCTTCTTAAAGTTTTCAAGGAGCAAGGTTTGGTTTTGGCAGCGCTTTTGGGTCTGTCTGCCTTCTTCTCAATGGCAGAGACTGCTATAACTACACTGTGGCCTTGGAAGGTATTGGTTTTTTGACCTAGGATTGTATTGCTTGTATACCCATTGAGTGTATACTTTGGTTGTTCAAATGATGGAAATTAGAGTGAGTGAATGTTGCAAGTTGGAACTTGGAAAGAGTGCAGATGCTTGGCATATGGCAATTTATAAATTCAGCCTTAGGGATATTTTCTTTTTCCTTATTGTGGTACAAATTGCTTTGGTAATTTGATATATTTGGCTTAAGTTAATAGATAAGATTAAATTTTGATTTGCTATGTTAACTCTCGGTATCAATTCCATGTTGTGTTATTAATTTATGGTGGATTGAGTTTTGAGTGATATCATCCATGTCTTTTCGATATGTGCTCAATCACAGTAATTTAGAAAATGAACCAATAATGGTGTGCATAAGAGTAGAAATATTATGGAGAAAAAAATAATAGTATATGAACACATTAGAGGGATATCATATAGAGATAGAAAGAGGAAAAACCGAGAGAGACAAGTCTTTTGAAGTACAGATTTCAGTTTATTTGTTAATTTAGAGTGGGTTGAAGAAGAAATGTCATATGCAAGTTTTCTTCATCGAGTACTGATTACTTTTAGTTTGGCATGCCATCAAGCCTTTAAGAAACCTGCCACCCATTGGTCATTTGGTGTTAATCTGTGCAAGGTACGCGAGCTGGCTGAAAAAGAGTCCGAGGATGGTGTATTCAAGATGCTTCGTAGTGATGTCACTCGGTTTCTAACAACCATTCTTATTGGCACCACGTAATTGTCTTTTCTTGCCATCACCTTGCTATGTTATGTTTCCATCTATTCAGCTTGAACTTGAAAGTTTTTCTTATTGTGGATTTCTTTTCTCTACTTAGTGTGGTCAATATTGGAGCAACTGCTTTAGTCACAGATGCTGCAACAGCAATATTTGGAGAAGCTGGTGTTACTGCAGCAACTGGAGTAATGACCGTATGTATTAATATCCTGTGCTTGGTTTGTTTTTTCGAGGGGCTGTGTGGTGCCTAACTGTACATCTTTGAGTCTTTCTCATATCATGTATAAGCCAGTAAAATAATTAATCAGTTAACTTGTGGTTGTCCAGAATATGAATATGGTCAAGTGAAATGAAATATATAATTTTGGTGAAATAAATACAGAAACCAGTTAACTTTTCTTGAATGGTGCTAGGTTGCGATTTTGCTTCTCACTGAAATCACTCCAAAGAGTATAGCTGTTCACAATCCCACAGAAGTTGCCAGATTTGTGGTACGAATTTTCTTTTCTCCTCCCATCATTTGCGTATTTAAATTTCACTACAAGCCAGATGTATCTTAAAATAGTATAGCTTTTTCTCCCTTTGTTCTTTTCTATATGCTTCATGGCTCTTTTTGTACTTTACTGAAGTTATCATTTCCAATTTAAAACTTACTGCCTACTTGTCATTGGCTCATTTCAATATTTCTAGGTCAGGCCAGTGGCATGGCTTTCTGTAATCCTGTATCCAGTGGGACGAGTTGTCACATATTTATCGATGGGAATGCTCAAAGTTTTTGGTCTGAAAGGAAAAAAGGTGAAGAAAAATAATTACCCATATTTAATTATATCTGCAACTTCTAAATCATCGATTGTTTTCTGCGCTGTTTCTTTCTAATGGTTTTGTCAAATTTTCAACATAGGCCTCCATTGTGTTATTTGCTTTCTGAATGCCTTATGCATTGAAACTTTGTTTTCAGTGAACCTTATGTTACTGAAGATGAATTGAAGCTAATGTTACGAGGAGCGGAATTGAGTGGAGCAATAGAGGAGGAGGAGCAGGTAGCCACATATATAACATCTTTCAAGTTCACATTTATATAGCTTTGATTTAGCTTTCGATTAACGCATTATAATTTATCTGCAATAGATATTTTTCTATTATCCTCGATTCTTGACATACCCAGTAGATCCAAGGGTATCTTATTTGTTGTTAGACTAATCTATATGCAGAACTTTATCCTTGGTGAACTTCTCAAATTATGTTATTGATGCTAAGTTATCTTCTGAATTGGGATTCTTTTATCTGTTTGTACATGTATGAATAAACAAAGTTTTGAATTCATTGAGGTGCATAATATGAAATTGTTCTGTTGCATATAGTAAGTCAGAACTCCCATGCAAAATGGATTTTTAGAACCCGTTCTCGGTTTCTCCATTGAGCTGGAGCTCACTACGATTATATTTTTCCCTCCAATGTTATCTGGTACAATGCCAATGTACAGTCCTGTTGCAATTATTGCTCTCTATGGTCCATGTTTATACTTGAAACAGCACAAATCCAAACCTCTCTTTGTTATGGTTCTGGTGCGCTCTTATTGCGGGAATCCTCTTGCAGGATATGATTGAAAATGTGTTAGAGATAAAAGATACTCATGTTAGAGAGGTGATGACTCCACTTGTTGATGTAGTTGCTATTGATGCAAGCTCAACTCTTGTTGATTTCCACAATATGTGGTTGACTCATCAATATTCAAGGTAGAGAATCTTACGAATCCCTCACTTAGGTTCTTTCCAACTTAATAACATGCTAAGAAATATGTCGACATTTTTTCAGGGTGCCTGTTTTTGAGCAGCGTGTTGACAATATAATGGGTATTGCATATGCTATGGATCTACTAGATTCTGTTCCAAAGGTCTGACAATTTCTGGTCTTAATCATTTTTCTGATCATATATGAGACTCTACTTATTAATGTGTGCAACAATACCATAGTGTGCAGAATTATAATCTGTTTGATTTTGAAGGGTGAAATGCTAGAAAGTACTACGGTGGGGGATATGGCTCACAAGCCTGCATTTTTTGTGCCTGGTAATTTTGAAGCTTCTATCTTCTGTTTATATTGTGCTTTGAATTAATGTGCAGATGAGTTTTTCCTTTTTGTCTTTCTATCCAACAGACCGAATGGCATCTTCAGTTTATTACCATTCATTAACATGTTTTGTCAACACGTCATTATGGATTATATCATGAGAAGCTATTACAAATAGAATCGTCAATTTGTTTTGCAGATTCAATGTTAGTCTGGAATCTTCTTAGAGAGTTTCGCATTAGGAAGGTTCACATGGCTGTTGTTCTTAATGAATATGGTGGAACAGTTGGAGTAAGTACTATAAGTTTCTGAATTGATTTTGTATTTAAATTAATACTCTTTAATGATTCCTACCTGTTGAGAGCCTCGAAGTAAGACAGTTTTGTAAAAATGCACTTTCATGGATTAAGGTGTTATGCGGAAGTACTTCCATAGCATAGCTAATAGCATGTTTCTATGCCCACTTAAAATAGCATCATTGATTTTTATGGCATAACTTTAACTGATTCTATGTTCAACATTAATATGAGATTTGAGATTGAACATTGAAAAGTGTTTCTGCATTTGCAAAGTTGAAAAAGATGTCCGTGCTTCTAAATCCTTTTATCTCTTGTTAAAAAACTGTTGAGTGGAGTCTGCGATGTGCTCAAATCTTAGCAAATGCCGCAGGCAACAACTAATCTGCATTTCTACATATCTCTGGTCTCTTTTGGATTGTCCCATGTATTCTTTTTATCTCATTTTTTAATGCTGAAACAGATAGTCACCTTAGAAGATGTGGTTGAGGAGATTGTTGGTGAAATTTTCGATGAAAATGATTCGAAGGTAAGTCTTGCCATATCTTTGATGACTTTATCAATAACTAGTTCTTCTGCTACTGACTTTAGTTCCTAATTATTTAGATTTATTCAAACTTCTGATTTTCATTACAGTTCAAAACAAGTTAATATGATTGATCTACATAAATTTCCTCCTCAGTGGTACACGTTGCTGGTTCTCTAGCTCGTGAACTGTATTTTCAAGTTTTTTTGGGATTGAAATATATTTATATTTTCTTGCTATGACAGGAGGAGATCCAGAAGAAAACCGGCTACATTGTGATGCGGGCAGAGGGAATCTTTGATGTTGATGCTAATACATCTATTGATCAACTTTCTGAAGATCTAAATATCAAAATGCCCGAAGTATGTTACTCATACTGATTGATATAAATCTTCATGTATAAGTTCTCATTCTACTTGCAATTTCCAGCTAGTATAGTTGAAATGTTCATGGGTATGCACTGAGGTGTTAAAATGGAGTGTCGCCTGTTAATATCTATACTAGATGAAAAAGAGCTTTCAATCGGACCTCCCCTCACACCATCCTATATATTTCTTTCTTTCTTTCTTTCTCTTTGTTGTTTTATAGGAACATCAATATGAGACAGTGTCCGGTTTTGTCTGCGAGGCATTTGGATATATACCAAGGACAGGTGAGAGTATTAAGGTAGTCCTTGAAAAGGAAAATGAAGAAGAAGATGATGAGAATTCTGAAGCTGGATCTGATCAACTAGATCTGAAGGAAAGACATCAAATTTATAAACTCGAGGTATAATTTGAACCGTGTGCCATGTGTGTTTATATTGCATAGCATTGCTTTTGAATAATGACATTGTTTATAAATGTTCCTCAATGGAGTGTGGTCGGATATGGGCGGGATGAGTGTAGTTAGAAAATTTTAAGTTCTGGAAATTAATCAGAATCTCTAAACCAAGAATAGAACAGTTGAAATTCCAAACATTTGGTTATTGGAATTATAAGAAACTTCAGTTACTGTGATATTATCCTTGAAAATACGGGTCTTCTACCTTAATGGTGAAAGCGAGGTGACCCTTATCCTTTTCTCTGCCAAATCACTAAAATATGATATTCCAGATAAATATCATGAGATTTATTTCCAAATTTTGATGTATCATTATGCAGATATTTCATTAACCTGACATACACTTAGGCTAGATGATCAGGTATGTCACTAACATATTATTGTGGCCAACTTGCTTCTGGTGCAGATATTAGCAGGAAATGCCCGAAAAGTTAGTGCCGTTCGATTTGAACGGATAAACAATGAAGAACTATTACATGCCACAGCAGTAACTCCGAAGATTCCGAAAATCATAAAGAGGAAATGGAGCAGTGATGAAGACTCAAATAATGGTAACTATGATGAAGATACATTTGAAAAGAGGCAAGAGGAAGACATCTCAGATCACTATGTAATTGCTGATTATAAAGAGGATACTGATAGTCCCATTGAACAGTAGTTAATATTACACTATTTGTCACTAATTTCCCCCTGAACACCCTCCTCTCCCCCTTCCCCATTTCTTACAGCTCAACAAGAAGAGGTAAAGGCTTGAAAAACGGGATGAAAAAAAAAAGACTTAACATTGTACAATTTTTCACAGATGAAGTGAAGTGTCAACATCTGAATCATAAAAGGTGGATGCATGCATGACAGTATCTCTCGTCCATAAATTTGACAAACTTGAAGTATCAATAACCTGATGCTGAGCATGCATGCTAGTTTGACTGTAGATAGATCCTTGGAGAGGCGGCCTAGGCGGAAGGGTCAATTCAGAATGGAAAAACGATTGGGGTGCCTGATGAGGTGCAGCTGGATTGATCCGCTCTGCTTCAGAGAGCAGCCGCAAAACCTCTCTCCCCTGCTTCATTTCCTTGGCTCTCTGCAACTGTCTGAACCTCTCTTGCAATAGGGCAATCGATGAATGAACAGCCAAGTCACTCTGCCTTCCCATTTGCGAAAACGAACCGGAGCCTACCAAAGGTACTAAGCAAAATGCTATAAGATGATTTGATATTGCTATACTCCTATATATAGAGGACAGTAGTAAGCTTTGAAATCGTTAATCTATTCAAAGTGAAGCCCTTTAAGTGATTTCTCAATGATGTAAAAGATAAAGGCGTGTAGAACCGGCCGCAGGGACGCAAAGTTCAAGAAGGCAGAGTTTTGTGGCAATGTGTTTCGAGGTAAAGTACATGATAGGAAGAAAAGGGTGAGAAGTAAAAATCCAAACTTTGATGGAATGTAGCATTTGGAAGTACATGTTTTGCAGAATAAAAGGATGGTGGACGATGCTCTGTCGGCTTGTTGCCAAGAGCTATTGGCCTCTGGAGAAGATGGTGCCCCTTTCCGGTGGGGGATTTGGTGGGGATCATATATTATTCCCACCTTTCAACATTCCCTTCTCACTTTTGTTGAGAAAGCAAAAAGAAAAGAAAGTGGAGACAAAAGTTGGAACAGGGAATATCTTTTGGACTTTGGGGTTGATGTTTTTCACAATGGAACCCATTTTTTGTTGAGAAAAACTAAACCTTTCTCTCTCTGGAATTGCATGTTCTGTTTTGTCAGCAAGTCTTTGGATGAAATGGCAGAAAGCTATTGGATTCGTTTTGTGGCTGTTATTGTTGGAATATAGTATGCCTTTGAACCCTTCATTGTTGGAAGATAGTGTATAAGCTCAAAAGCAGCCTACCCAATCCTAGATATCTGATATCAACTTTGGCTACTTACAATTCATCTAACTTTAGCCAAGCGAAACCAGTTAAAATGGGGATCTGAGTGATGCAACTCTTTTCTTTTTTTAGCTCTCTTGTCTGAGACATCTGATTGTCAATGGTGATGGTGTTGGTAAACGATACAAGCTATATTTGTTAAATATAGAAATCCTATTCCTTTCATCCTATTAACAATTTATGGCTGATGCAACATCTTCTGACCCACTTATAAATATGATTTAGTAAGTATTAATGAACATGTGTGAGCATTCGATCGAGTTAGAGTCAAAAAATTTTAGTTGAGTTGACGAGTCTTAATTTATAACTTAGATTTATTTGATTTTTTTAATCGAGTCGAATGTATAAAATTTGAGTCAAATCGAATCAAGTTGTTCGAGTTTCTGTTCAAATTTAATTGTAAACATTTACAACGTTATTGGATTGATTAGTTCTAATTTAAATTACTTTCTATAACCATATACAATACGCGCACGCACACATATATATATTTTCATTTGATATATAAACATATTGTGCAGATTCGAAGGACTCGACTTAAACTTGAAAAATAATCCATTAATTACTAAAAGTTTTGAGTTATTTAAATTTTCATTTTATAACTCAATCTTTTTTTTAAAATTTTTTTGAGTCAAATTTATAAATTGTGAGTCAAGTAAAAAAGATTCAAGCTTTTTCGCGTCAAATTAAATTGATAATTTCATTTTTTTTTATTGAATCGAGTTTTTAAATGGTGATTAAGTTTGTTGTAATAGATTAGAAAGTAATGAATGAGAGTTTGATCCATTAAGAATGAATAAAATTTATCTACTCATTTTTTGTGTCCTATACATGCCTTAATATTAAAAAATTGTGTTTAGAATTTAGAATTAAGGTTTAGAATTAGAGTTTAAGGTGTATTATTTAATTTTTAAGATTTATAATTTAGGATTTAGGATTAGAGTGTACGGTTTAGTATTTTTAGTGTTGAGGCAAATATAGAAGCACTAAAAAGGGGCATATAATTTTTCTATTAAGTAGAGAGAGATTACATTATCAATATAAATGTCAGGATTAAAATTCATACAAGATAAGGTAATATGATCATTCTTGACCAATCAACCAATTAGTGGATCGGCCAATAGCTTATTGGGCCAAGAGTTTTCCTAGATTGGCTATTGGATAAAAGGCCAGAAAGTCATCTGCATTTGATTCCATTCTATGTTCACAACTTCGGGCTCCCTAGCAATTCAAGCTTACGGAGTCTCGAGACACTTACCCCTTCAGGAGCCTCTGCAAGAGGACAAACAACAGCTCCAAGAGGCAAATGCCATCTTGAAGCTAAAGACTGAATTTGGTATAGCACTTGTAGTAAGCCGTAGGTATCTAGGATCACAATTCATGGGATACATCTCAGCAAAAGAACTTGGCTCCACATCACCATCCAATGGCCTAGGAAGTGTTCTATAATCAAGCCCTGGGTCAACTGATCCAGGCATAGATGCAATAGAGAGTGAACTAAAATCTTCTGCCAAGCTTTGGGCGCCACCAATAGGAGGTGCAGAGCCTGGATGTTGTATTTGGGCCCTTAATTGGTATCCCAAGGGAGCTGCTCCTGGTGGAGAAGGAACATAACTTCCCTGTTGACGAGCAAAGGGAGAAGATGATGTTGGGGGAGGCATAAAACTTCCTTGCTGAGCAGGATAAGATGATGGTGCTTATGAACCTGCAGGCTGCTTGCTTGGGTATTCACCAAAAGGTGGCTGGAAATTGGAGTTAGTAGCAGAGTGAGATGAATCTGAATGCGGAAAAGTTAGCTGACAATTGGGTCTGGGGACTAAAAACAATGAATCTGATGGAGGCCAAGGAACATTCCCACTGGATGGAGGAAATTTTACAGTTTGTGGAGGAGACCCCATTGGCATTGGCAGTACTTGGGTCTATGGTCGGAAAGAAACTGGTGGTGCCGCTGATACTTGACTTGTAGGAGGTTGAAGGAAACGGCGGTGTTGGAAGTTAAGGACCCCTAGAAGGTGTCAAAGATGTTATGGGAGGAGACACAATTGATGGATCACTAAAACGAGTAGGCGGATTCGGCCCGGCTAATGAGAAAGGCATCATAGTTGGGGGAGCAACCGGTGGAGTAGGTCTAAAATTGCTGGCTTCTGATCCCACCACCACAGGACTTGACGATGAAAAGGGTGACACAGTTGGAGGAGCATAAGCAAAAGGGGTAGAGGCAGGTCTCATGGGAAAATTCGGACGACCAGGGTTCTCAGTCCCCATGGTTTCCAGCAATACAACTATGTATGCTACTTAGTAGGCAGCCTCTCAAAACTAAGCCTGCCAGGAGAAGTAATATCACAGTAGTGAGTATTGATAAAATAAAATAACTGAGCACCGGTACAGTTTAGCCAATGAAACCCCACAGAAAGGAAGAATTCCCCACAGACATTACCAATAATTCTTATCAGGAATCAGACCCCGGCAAATGCACCAACAATGAGCCAACTAAATATATCAAATTTTCACTTTTTTCTTCACCTTTATAATGATCATTAGTTCCATGCATCCTGCAACTTACATGCAAGAAAACAAAAAACAGTACAACCTCCTCCAAGAATCTACAGCAAAATTTAACGAATAATATCATCCGGCACTGGTTCAACCTCTACCGGCAATGATTAACTTTCATGCTACCCCTAACTTCAAAAAATAAATAAATTGCAACCATATCCTTGCATCCAAGGAAAATTTCTTAAGGTTTTACATAAAAGCATAATCTACGTTGATGAAAGAATTTACAAATCGCAAACAGCTAAAATATGATAATTTAAAGATAGCGTATTACATAATCGAACTCGAAAAGACTCTGATATCTCTGTTTCAATCAAATTTATTCAGTTTCAAACATTTAATCTTCGCATCACAACTATGATCAAAAGAAGCTTCAATCACTACTGTTTCCAATTCCAACAATTTTTATTTCCATAAAATTCAACTCTTCTGATTCAAAACTAATCTAAATTCCAACAAAAACAGTTCACATTCAAATTTACAATCATTCACTAACTGAATTTCAATGAACTAATCAAAAAATTCAATTCACTTACAGCACCTCAGCAAAAGAAAAGGAGAAGAAAAACTAACCGGCGTCGTATCGAGCAGCATACAGATTCAGTGGCAGGCCATTGCCGGAGGAATTTCAAGAAACCGCGGGTCAGATTAAACGACGACGTTGTATGGAAAATTTCCGGAAGCGAGATCTAAAGAGAGAAGATTATTCGTCAGAAAAATTACAGATCAAGAGAATGACGTTTAAAACAAAGTAAAAAATAAATCCTGACGTCGTTTTCTTCTATTTTTCTCCTTCTAATGAAGTCGTTTTGGACAATCTCGTTTTCCTACTTCATCTTCCAACAGCTTCCTTGGCTGGCCTCTGCTGCAAATTACAGGAGTCTTCTCTTTTCGCTTTTTTTCTTATATCTCAAATAAGTATCTAAAAGTGTACTAACTTTTTTTAGGTACTTAAAATAATATTTTGGTCAAAAATTAAAGTTTATTTTTGGTTAAAATATATACTTAACTTATTTTTTTTAAAGTAGGTATTTATATTTTTTTTGTCAAAATAGGTACCTAATGTATTTTTTAATAATGTCATATGTATTTTTTTTACAATAAATTAATATACATGTCGACTTTTAGGAATCTAGATGAACAAATATATATATACTTCAGATACCTATTTTGACAAAAATATACTTTTGGTACTTATTTTGACCAAAAGATACTTTAGGTACTTAAATGAATTGGTATACTTTAAGTACTTATTTGTAATATAAGCTTTATTTTTCTTTCATTTTCATGGTCAAATTCTATGTTTAGTGTATGTACTATGTATAAATTATAAACTTAACACTTGTATTCTAATTTAGTCCATTTTAATACATGTTGTAACCCGAATATTTAGGGAGAACAGTGAATTGATGATATTGGAGAACAGAAAATAAATCTACAACTTAAGGCTCAATTTGATGTTATTGGAGAATATAAACTAGATCTATAACTCATGCATATTACATAAGTTGATAACGTATTTTCACATATCATATTTATCGACTATTATTTAAATTAAGATTAAAATTTTAAAAAATACAGAAATAAAAATTATCAAAGTAAAGAAATAAAATGTACAACTTTCACATAGTACAATATCAATAGATTTGGACCTGTTAATTTAAATGAGATTGTTGTTGTGGAAGACTCTAACTTGGATTGGATCAAAATCATTCTAGATTGGCTCAAAATTTAGGGTACCTTTAAGTTTATTGGTCCATAAGAATCCCAAGAAGAAATTGGGCTTTATTTATTGTTTTTTAGTATAAAAAAGCTATTTTATTACTAATTTAGAAATTTTCTTTGAGCACCACTCTCAATTATTATTAGGCCTTTAAATGAGACGAGACAGATTGTGAGTTATTCGAATTCGACTTAGTCAAAGATTGACTCGATTGAACTCGACTCGAGTTCTTAACGAGTCAAGACGAGCTACTTAATACCTGACTCAAAAATATAATATATTATATTCTCTTGGTTAATTAGGGTTTAATTTTGTGGTTATGGTTAATTCAGGGTTTAGGGGTTGGTTTGAGATTTAGAGTTATGTTAGGTTAGTGATGGTTGATAGGTTTTGGGGGAATAAGGGTTAACAAATTAGGGTTTAGTTCGACCTTTTAGAGCTTGAGCTCCAATTTTTTTCGAGTTTGATTTGAGCTTGATAACTTTGAACTCACGAGTTTTTTATTCGAGCTTGAGCTTCAATCAAGCTTGATAATTTTAAGCTCGTGAGCTTTTGAGCAAAGTCAAGCTTAGCCCTGAACATTTCGAATTTAAGTCAAGCTTAACGATACTCGAGCTCGACTCAACTCGTTTATCGTATTGAAGAAGTCACGTTGGGGGTTCAATTATAGATCTATCCCAAATCTAAAATCAAAATCGAAGCATATTAAGGGTGTATTCGTGTTTAATTATATCATATAATGTTCATCACATTATACTTTTGTGTTTATTAACTATGCATACTTGTATCATGTTAGGAAAATTTGGGGAAAGGAACAATTACAATAGTTGTTTCTTAAATGCCTGCGAATTAGAAACAGAAAAAAAAACCCTAATTAAAGAAGGAAATGGTCTCAATCAATCCCAAGTTGTAGTAAAATGTTAACCACTAAAAGTGAAGGGACCAAGAATTGTCATCATCAAAATGAACAAATCAACCCTATACATATAAATCAGACAGGCATGGCCATGGGCGATAGATCTGCCGACCATTTGTTGATGGGTCCCCCAATTTGTATTGAACAATAAGAATAGATCATTAGATCAATATGTAAAGGACAAGCCTTGATAAAGACCACACATTGCTATAAATCTATGTTTGATGTTGATGAGGTCCATCTTTCATGTGGCTACAAGCCCCACCCACCAATGGTTGCAATTAAGATATTACCATATCAATTCAATGCATGAACATGTTAGATAGTTGGATAACAAGTTAAGTCAAATTTTATGATAAATTACCTTGTTGGTCCCTTGATTTTCGAAGTATTCACATTTTGGTCTGGGACACGAAGTGGAATTTATTAGATGAGGGATGGATTGTATAACTTAACCTCATTTATGTGTAGAGTTATTTTTTATAAGCTTAAGGGTGTAAGAAGCTCTTAAACTTTTGAAAAAAATCAAACCCCTGAACGTTTTTTTCACTAAATTAAGTCATTGAACCAAAAAACTAAATCAATTAAGTCATTTGACCAATTTTGATCATTAAATATTGATAATTTTTTTATTTAAATATTACTAGCACATAATACACTACAGTTTTATCATGTTGTATTTATAGATTTTTTCAATTTTTTTATAAAATTTACAAGTTTTTAGAATTTTTAGAACTTTTAAATAATTTTTTTAATAAAATATATTTTGAAAATGTCAAGTAGAGACACTATTACACGACGCATTATATCAACAGATCCAAAAAAAACTATCAAGATTTAATAGTCAAAATTGGTCAAAAAGCTTAATTAATTCAATTTCTTGGTTCAGTGGCTTAATGATTCAATTTCTTGCTTTAATAGTTTAGTTGAGTGCAAAAAAAAAAAAATCAGGGGCTTCATTATTATTTTTTTGCAAAAGTTCAAAGGCATCTTATATCCTTAAGCCTTTTTTATATAACCAATGGTATCCAATTTATTGGCTGACTAATTTGGATTGGATATCGCTAAGGTTAATTATGAGGATGACACTTTTTAATCTAATTTGTTTAGCATAGAGTTAGTGATTAAATGGTGAAGTAACACAATGATTGGGGTTGCCAATACTAATTACAACTAAATTGACTCATTTCGTATTAGTGAGTCAAAGTTGTACCTAAAAATCTTGGCAATCGGTCATTTTTGTGTTCATGAGACAATGGAATATTTTAAAAGATTTTCTTGTGGGGTTGGTCCAATATTATAGAGACTAGCTAGATTGATTCTTGTACTATAATTCTTTCGTTTTCTCTAGGTTCTCTAGACAATTTGTTGAGGAATTTTGGATTGAATATATTGGACGGACCTAAAACAGTGTCAAATTCAATAGTTTTGGACCTTATGGGATGAATATTTGGTCATTGAAACAAAGGTTTGGTTCTAACATTTATTTTATGTACACCTAGTTTGCTGCAATGCTTATTAGAAGAAGGTTTAAATAATTCATGTCGGTCCAATTCAATACGCAGACAAATCGTGTTAGAATGACTTGAATTAAATTATTAAATTTGAAGGGATCAAAATGCAATTTTTCCCTCTGACTTCGTCATGAGTTAAAAGATTAAGTACTTCAAACATATTCTTTGAATCGTAAAAAAAAATAATAACGATATAACTAACCACTTAAAACGCATTTTTGAACTATTGATTTTACCCACATTTAAGCTAGTAGGAATGCCCATTGATTGCATAAGCTTTACAATAGGGGCCAAACCAAGCAAGATGAATAAAAATAAAAGGCAATGCTTGCATTAATTATGAACCAACACTTTAAAGCCTAACATGGGCAATGGGGTCACTTTCACTTCAAGTCAACATGCCCTATTGAGAATGACTTTGGGGCATCAAATGGCTCAAATTATGCTACAAATAGATATGCACAAAAGAGAGAGATTTGATGCATTTGGAGGAAAAATAAAGATGGGTTCCCTCTTTTTCCTTTTGGGTAGCTTTTTTGAATCCAATTTGCCCTTGTTTTCCAAACATATGAACCGTATATTGCCTGGCAATGATTAGGTGAAAAAACATGTGAAGCAACTCAGCAAACAGAAAAGAAAGAGACCTTACTCATTAGCATACAAAAAGCTCTTAGCCATGTTAAAGTTTGACTAGCTTGTAACAATTGGGTTTCAAATGATTGTCCATTTTGAAATTTTCTCAAATATTTTGTATATAATTCTGCCCTAGAGTAGATTGCATGTATTTTCCCAACTTAACAGTTATAGATCACCTCAATTCAACAAGTGGTTCCAGTAAAAAAAATAATGTTCATTCTAAAAAATTTATATTTAAATCGTTTTGTCTACAAGGTGTATATGTATTGTCAAAAAGTTAAGAATATGTATAAACAAATACTACTTTGTAATCACCTTAAAACTATTTAAAGAAACAGTTATCAACGACCTTCATATATATATATATATATATATATATATATTGTTATACCCTGGTATATGCCTACGGATTCAAAACCTTTGTAAAGCTCACCTTCGAATTCATAATCTCCGAAACCTGTAAGCTTCTATTACAGTTCCTCTAGAACTTCTAGTCTCCACATCGCTCCTCAACACGTGAGGCACCATGGCCTCCGAAGTTTTCATTTTCTGGTCTGGTTTTTATACTCGGTGACCGCACCTCAACGTGACAACTATCAAATTACAGTCGAGTCTAATTTGTCAGCCCATCGATAGTATGATAGTCCACATATCATTATAAATACTCCACGTCATCAACATATATATGATTATCTTTAAAAAAATAGGTCAAAATACATTAATTTGCAAAAGTATAGTAAAGTGCATGTCTCTTCCATGGTCCTCAACAATCTAGACCATTGACTAACTACAATCATTGACGATCGAACGGTAACTGTTCAAGGAGAATCATCTCCTTAAAAGGCAAAATACAGTCCACGTTTGAGCCACTCAAGAGATTCATTTTGCCTACATGTGTATCGGAAAATCTAAATTTAGCACATTGGAACTTTCAAAAATTAAAACAATATTTTAGTTATCCATTTTGTTTTACACAAACGAATAAATAATTTCTGGGATTTTGAGTTTTTTTTTCTCATGATTATGTGATATTTAAATAGTCAAAACTGTTAGAATCAAAATCGAAGATCAAGCAAATTATATTGCCTTATTTCTCTGTAACTTATTTATGAAATCTATCTGTAAAAGATTTAACCTTCTTTTTTTAAGTTTTACTAAAAATTATAAGCCATTTCAACAAAAAAAATCCCATTTAAAGGGACATTTTTCCTTTATATAAAGCCATCTAGTTGTGTTAGTTAGGAATGAACTTCACAGACATTACAAGAAGCCAAACCAAGTTTTCTCGGTAAACAAACAGTGCTTAATATGTTGTTTTTTCAGCTATCAATGAGCAGCTTTGCAATTTGAGATTTAACACTCAAAAGAAACATAAACTTTTGGTCGGTAAGTTTTTTTCTAAAGGCTTACTTTTTTTTTGCAGAGATAATCTTAAATGTAATTGTATTTTTCCTGAGAAAATTTCTGTGTTTTGAGTTTTGAAAACTTTGGACTCTTAAAAAATCTTTCTTTCCCACTTTTTTTTAACATTTCTGGTAGTTTTTCTTTTCTTTTATATATTCTAGTATGAATCTTTGTATGGAAAAAGAACATTTTGGGTTTAATTTTTAGATTTTTTTTTTGAGTTTTTCCTGCTAGTTAAGTGAATCTGCTTTTAGTTAGATATCATGGCTGAGATTTGGATGTACTTTTTATTTTTTTCTGAATAAAAAAATTTTTTTTCTTTAATTTGCAGTGATTGAACAGATGGAATTCTCGGACTATAGACAGATGTTATTCAATAGAATCAACAAAATGGATCCGGAAAATGGTTCAAAGATCATAGGCTATCTTCTTTTGCAAAACTATGGTGATCAAGAGATTGTTCAATTGGCTACTTGCCCTGATATAGTCATGCAGGAAGTCATTTATAAATCCAAGCTTGAACTGCAACATCTGCCGTTCAAATCCGTGTTGCCTCCGATGAACCCTGTACCTGCTCTAGAATTGCCCTCGCAGTTCACTTCCTTTTCGCCGCCTATTTTGCCGTCGGTTTCCTCCAAGCTTTTTCTGTCCCCTAGGAGTGTCCAGGTTACACCTCCATACTGGGAACAGCAACTTGTTGCTAAGCATAGTCCGGATTTTGCGTCATCCGGTTACTTGGATTCAATGTCCAATTTGCAGGCTCAAACTCAGTTATTGAGTTTGGAAGATCCAATGGAGTTTGTGGAAAATGGGGGATTTTCGATTGCTAACCATGATGTTAAAGTAGGACGTCGGTATCAAAATCTGCACAACTTCCCTGTTAAGACCTGTCATTATTTCAACAAAGGGTACTGTAAGCATGGAAGTAACTGTAGGTACTTTCATGGTCAAGTTTCGGATGGTTTCCCTCAAATGTTTATCCATAATTCGATGGATGCTGTCGGTGACGATCATGTTATGTCGCTCGAGAAGTTAGAGGTTGAGTTAGTTGAGCTTCTAAAAACAAAGAGAGGGGATCCGGTTTCGATTGCGTCACTCCCTTTGTTGTATTACGAGAAATATGGGAAAGTTCTGCAGGCAGATGGTTATCTCACCGAGAGTCAGAGACATGGCAAAGCAGGTTACAGTTTGACAAAGCTTCTCGCACGATTGAAGAATGCGATTCGAGTAATTGACAAGTATGATTTATGAATTATGTTCTAAATTCGCAGCGAAATAAAAGATTGAACTTTGAGGATTCATTTGATTTGTTCTTTCGTGATTGAGTCGCAGGCCTCATGGACAGCATTCCGTCATTTTGGCCGAAGATGCACCAAAGTTCATGGAAAATCGAAACGATAGAAATGATCCGGGTCCGATTGTGAGCGGATCACGACAGATATATCTCACATTTCCAGCTGAAAGCACTTTTAGTGAAGATGATGTCTCCAACTATTTCAGGTAACATGATAACCAAGTCTTTTGCAGGCTTAATTGCAGTCATATTCAATGTCCCGAAGTTTTCTTACTTTTCCTAGTTTCTGACTGCAGCAATTATGGACAAGTCGAAGATGTACGGATTCCCTGCCAGCAGAAACGGATGTTCGGGTTCGTAACCTTTGTCAGTGCAGATACTGTGAAGATGATTTTAGCAAAAGGGAATCCACATTACGTCTGCGGGGCTCGTGTTCTTGTGAAGCCTTACAGGGAAAAACCAAAGCTTGTTGACACGTAACTATAATTGTTTCTCTTCTTCGTTTCTGCATTCGGAAACTGCGAATAGTAGTGATTACATTTTCATGCAGGAAGTACCAGGAAAGAATTGAGTCTCCAATGTTTTATTCTCCACATTATATAGACATGGAATCCGAGCTTCACTCAAGTAACTAGCTTCTTTTCTAACCTTCTTTATTCTGGTCTGGCAAATGCTATCTATTTTTCTTTAGGAACTTAAGACAGGCGTTTCAATAGGCATATCGGCGCATTTTATCGCTGAAGTCCGACTTCCGAGTAGAATAACTTGTTCTCGTCCAATGTTGTGATTTTTTAGTTCAAAGAGGATATGCAACGTCTAGGCTCTACAAGAAGCAGTTTGTAGAAGATCCAGAGCAATTCTTTCAACCTCCGAGGAGGCGCCCTTCAGAGATTCATCTGGCACAGAGGCCTCTGGCCAATCAGTCCTTCTTCGCCCACTCCATGGACGAGTTAAAAGTCTCGGAAGGTATAAATCTGTTTCTGCATTATCATGCTCGTTAATTCGACCTCCTCTGTAATTCTATCCCGTGAAATATCTTCTCCGCCGAGCAGATCAACTCAGTTTCCCATCGTCTGAATTCAATTTTCTGTTGGAAGCTCTCAACACCGGCACTGCATCCGATGAAAAAACAAAGCATGTAGAGACCGAAAACAATGACCAGGAAAGGTACAAAATCTTAAACCAAAAACTACACATTCTTCATCTCATCCGTCGGTCTTAACGACTGTTTTGAATGTTCATGCATCTGCAGTGACAGACTCAATCTGCCGGATAGCCCCTTTGCTCCCGCGATACCTACTGGCATTTCCGCCGTCATCTAGTCCCCCAGCAACACACATAATAGAAGAGATAGTTAGATTACCAGTGACAACCTGCTGATCCATACATAAACAAAGCCCTTTGTTACTTTTTCTTTTTTACGTCCCCTGTTACATAAACAAAGCCCGTTGTCAACTCAGTGACAACTTGTTGGTACATAGTTTCCGAAAGAAGGAAATCTCGGGCGGAAGGATCTCCCCCCTCTGTTACTTGATTTTGAAGCGGCGGATCGATAAAGATACGATACATAGAGAGATGTTTAGAAGAAGATGTAATATAGGTCTTTCTTTTAGGCGAACAAAAAGAAATAGAGCTGTGTACAGAGAGTTTCAAATGTGTTTGGAATCACTGTAACACCAGCAACAGAATTGAAATAATTTCAATGCCAGCAGTTTACACCAATTTGTCCCTAGTTTTCATCTGATTTCGTTATTTTTAAAGTTACAACTTTCAACTATATTAACGGTTTATTACCATGCATAGAATTTTAACGTTAAATTAATGTAAAGTTCTAATTTAATGAGATGATAGATTGACTTTTGAAAAAGAGATTTGGGAAAGATTGAAGCCATCACTCTTGAGCTTTGTCTCATTCATTAGCTTCTTCTGTTTTTGCTTTGACTAATATGCGAAGTTTGACCCCACAACCACTTGGTGGGTGGTGGGTCCAAATAATGACATTTCGACTCCACATTGGACCTACATTCATGTAAGACTAAATTACATAAATTATCATTAAATTATATTTTAAATATTTAATTTACTCATTAAAGTTCAGACATTAAATATTTTTTGTCACTGAAATTTAAACATTGAACAATCTTTTATCACTTTTAAGCCCCAAACGATCGTAGATGGTAGTTGTTCGGTCCCGAATTTCACCAACCATTTCATCTAGGGCCCCTAGGTTTGGATTCAACCTTCATTTGGTCGGTAAGTGCTAAATTTAGTTCGTGTAATTATTTTTATACAATCATTCTTTAAAATCTAAAACTCTAACTTTAACATTAAATTCTAAACTATAAAATATAAGCCATAAACTCTAACCCTAAATCTTAAATTTTAAACGCTACAACCTAAATTCTAAACCCTAAACTAAATTTTAAATCCTACAATCTAAATTCATAAACTCTAAACTTTAAATTAATTATCTAAATAAGACAAACACATTAAAATTTTAATTTACACGCGGATCATAGTTTTTCTCTTGTTTAATTCTGTCACTTTGTGTGTTATTTGCAACTCCGTCATTTCTCTTTGAAAACTATTACTTTTTCGTGTGCCCAAACGCAACTCAAAATCTCTACACTCGTCGTCTTATCCACACCAATCAAAACTGAAGGAGGCCACGTGGCCTAACCAGAACTAGTCATTATGATTCCTTCTTGCTTTTATTGCCTTTAAGGAGAAAACAGAACGGAGGCGTTTAAATTCAATTATAACCCCATGGATGTTTCTCTTTATGCTTCTTCTTCAATTACATCCCCTGTCTCAATACCCCAATCAAAACCCACTTCCACAAGGTTGTCAAATCCAACGGTGAGTTTCCTTTGCACCCAAAGATGCAAAGCCTTGATAGGAAACAATCGACGGCTCACAACCAAGGTTGCTGCCAATATTCAAGACGTTTCAGCCGTAGCTGATCCTGCCCGTGTCGATATTACATGGCAAATTGTTGTCGGGGCTATAGGTTACAATCAACACAAGATTATGTCTTTACCAGTGTTGATTATCTGACTTGGTAATTCCCGAGTTTAATATTTTATGTTTCTTCTGCAGCTGGGGTTACCCCTTTCATTGTTGCAGGGATTGAATTCAGCAAAAGAATTGTAAGTTATATTTAAAGCAATAATTCATGCATGAATGTATGTATCAGGTTTGTTTGATTTTTGGGTTGTAACTGCAGATTGCACAAAGGAGATGTGAAGAATGTGGGGGATCAGGACTTGTTTTTAGAGACAAAGATTATTTTAAATGCCCAGAATGTGGTATGGCTTGTTAGTATACTAGTTATTATATGGTTTCTTGAGGTTAAACTATACCAGATATGGCTAAAACAAGAATCGATTATACCACTGAACTAAAAATTGATATTATTTTAGTACTGAACTTTAGTTTAGAATTTAATTATACCACTTAACCATTAAAATCGATGACGTGGAGGGATTTTACGGTCCAGTGGTATAATTGAGACCTAAACTAAATTTCAGTACTAAAATAGTATCGATTTTTAGTTGAGTAATATAATCGATACTATACTTAAAATTCAGTGATATCTGGTGTAGTTTACCCGTTTA
The DNA here is from genome assembly GCA_019671005.1 of Hibiscus mutabilis. NCBI lineage: Eukaryota > Viridiplantae > Streptophyta > Magnoliopsida > Malvales > Malvaceae > Hibiscus > Hibiscus mutabilis. The sequence continues at coordinate 39,634,632 of CM033739.1, forward strand.
TGGATTGTATCAGTTTTGTGCTTCATTGAAATACTCAACTGCATGCTGGCAGGTGGATTTCTTCCATGGCAGTCGTGGAAAAGATTCTTCACTGGTTGAAACTAAACAGCTCCTTCCAAGTTAGTTCACACTTTTGCATAGTATAGTTTGTGTTCTAAGGCAATTAGTTTCTGTGTGTAAACAAGATGAAACTCGATGGAGTTGTCTGCGATGTTTCTACTCTACTGTTTCCGTATGTATTACCAACTTTCCATATTTGTAATTGTTATTGATTCTTGAGATCGTGTTGATAAACATGTATGATACTTTGAAATAGAAATGGTGACACACGTTGTTTTCGCGTCAAAATAATTCATTCTTCTCAAATAATAAATAAAGGAATTCAAACGTAGTAAAAGAGAAGTAAGAGTCGATCCCACATGGACTAAGAGAACTTCTTGATTTATGTTTGTTCAATCGGTGAGCCAAGAAGAGAGTTGAATAATATTTAAGTATGGTGGAGATTTGTGAATTAAGTAAAAATAATAAGAGATCCTAAACAAAAGTTTAGGAAGTGATTCAATATGGTAAAGATTAGCCTCGGACTTTTGCTTTGACTCAGTTTCCTCGGATTATTAGAAAAATGATTTTTCACTTCGGGGTTCACGTCGGTTACTCGTCTTCAAGGATCAATCCATGTGATTGTGCCTTGTATATCGAATACCCAAGTGTCATCTTTGATATCAAATTTGGAAATTGATCTAATCAACAACAATGTTGTAGATAAAAAATGTTTAAGTAAAGTCGACTCGGACTATGTCGTTTCAATAATAACTGATTCCGATCTCAGTTTCCTCTTAGCAAACAATTTTGTTAAGTGTGTTCCCAGGAAGTCGAATGTGCTTCAATAGCCGATCCTTCCTCCCATACATTTAACCAAAACAACATCCTGACCAACGTCAATCTTTGGTTTTGAAATCATTTTGATTTTGAAATTAAGTTTAGAAAACTAAGATAGATACCTGAAATTGTTTAAGTGCTTTTCAATCCTCACGTTGAAACTGAGCCATTGCTTTAGCCTTTGGCTATGGAGAATTTAGCTAAGTATGATTATGGTAAAAATCATACTTAGCATTATAAAAGAAAAATAAATAAAAAAACTTAAAGCAAGAACTAAAGAAAAGAAAGAATTTTATAAAACCTTAAAAGTAAAAACAAAGCTAAGAATGAGAATATGAGATATGATATGATTTTTGAGTTTGCCCAAAATGGGATATTTATAGCAGCCTAAAACCCTAAAAATAACCCTAAAGAGATGAGAGATAAATCCCAAATTATTTAAATTAATTACAAAAGATAATTCCAAAGTTTGAATTTAAAATCAGGCTGATAAGTTATCTGATATGCGGCTGACAAGCTATCGTTGCTGCTGACGTGTCGTCTTCTAGAAGCTGCTGACGTGGCGTCTAGTCAGACTTTCATGCCCACTAATCCAGCCATGAATCCAGAAAATCAAAAATTGCACAATTTCAGCAGTTTAAGCAATATTTCTAGAATCTACTGTCCTGCATGGAAAATGAACAAAAATGCCCACATTAGCAACTTAAAACAATCAATCAAGGAGTAATTAGAGATAGAATAATGCATAATTAAAGCATTAATCAAATTCCCCCTCACTTATTCAATGCTTGTCCTCAAGCATTTCTCAATTATCATGCTAAAAACCTTAAGTTGCCAACTTCAATTTCATAGAATTTCCAAGATTTCTAAAGTAAACTAAATCAAGTAAATGTTTGAAATTCAAGGTCAATCAATCATGGCATAATCAATTAAATGTAAATCGACCAAGGCATTTCAATCGTCTACCAATTTCAAAGAATACAAGACTTAGCTCCTCTCATTGGTTCACTTATTTCGCTCAAGTATTTCGGGTGAGAGAATCACTCAAGCCTAAACTAATCAACTCATTACCATAGGCTTGTAACTAGATCTAATCTCCACTACTTAATATGAAAATGATGCAAAAATCAAGAGGACTTAAAATGGGTTGTAACGAGGTTAAGCCTCGGGTAGGATAAAAGGCCGAAAATGAAGTTTAAAAAGTCAAGACAAGTAAAATTATTTCAAAGACTTTATTCGAAGAGAGGAGAAGAAATCAATCATTTTTTTTTCATTCTAACTGTCATTTTTCTATTTTTTCCACTTTTTTTCACTGTTCGAACAACACCGTATATTCGAACTGCACTGCACGGTTCTGCAATTTTTCTGCGCTGTATTTTCTTGCATTGTTCGAACCAAACTGCACTGATTTATTTTTCTGCACAATGTTTTTTTTCAAACTAATTCGAATCTGATTTTTCTCTCTTTTTCCGCTTTGGAATAACCTCAACTTGTCCTGAAAAGGGTGACAAAAATAATTAAAAGGAAAACAAAAATAAAATAGGCTTGGCTTAATGATACGGTAAACAAAGAAAATGATTAAGGGCTAAAAAATAGTTCACTACGTGGAAAATAAATAAAAGGGTAGGTTATTTTGTTTGGTAAGAGAAGTTGGTTTAATCCTAATGCCTCTATCATATTAGGGTATCATAATCAAAATGTGTAGTCTCAACAAGCATCGAGTTACAAGTTCTAGAACGCAATCAATTAGTTTGGCACACTCAATTGAAACAAAGAGCAAGAATAAAAATATATGCTCATTAGGCTCAAAACTCACACGAAAGGTCTATTGAACTAAGTCATGCATCCAATTCAATCAACAAATTCATGAAACGACCAAGAAAATTTTACATAAATTAGTCATGCCATGCTATCATGCATCCTAAATTCAACAAGAACAAGATTGAATTCACTAAGAAATGCAAAGAAATTAAATCAAACAAGAGACTAGCAACCAAGGTCATCAACAATTCTAATCAAGAAACAACTAAATTTCAATCGCAAAGCATAAGTGAGAGTCAATTTGATTTCTAATTACACCCCTCACTTAATCATAATGTCCCATTATGGGAAAATAAAGTGCAAGAGAGAGAGGGTGAAAATACTCCCCGATTAATGTCGGCCACGCCCACGCCCACGTCCTCGATGAGATGTGCCCGGACGAAGGAAGGATAAAATTTCGGCAATATTGGTTTCAATGGAGTTCAGACGCTCGTTAACATCCGGCTGCAGATTGTTGTCCTGTGCGGGTCGAGGAATCGGCCTCCGAAGGAAAACGCGCTCATTACAAGGTGTACTAGTGTCCGGAGGAACAATATATGGCGCATTGGGAGTACCGGCTAGAAGACTCATTGTATCCAAGCACCTCGCATCCAAAGCATACATGGCAAATACGTAAGTAAACTGTGAAGGATCAAATGTCAGAGGGAAAAGACGAGATGCAAGGTGTGTGATATAAGGACCAAGAATAAGTGGGCAATTAGTCCGCGCAACACGCTCAAAGGCATAGGCAAACCAAAAGCCTAAATTTACCTTAATCCCGACTTGCATACACCATAAAAAGAAAAGTTTGACCTTACTTAAATTGGAAGAAGTGTCATTACGGCCGGAATAGTTGTACGCAAGGAAGTGATGAATGTAGCGGAGTGCTGGATTATGAATGACCCATCCTTTCGTCGCACGCGGATCGTATACTGAACCCGCCAAGCCAGTAAGAGTTGCATAGCATATGTTACTGTCAAAATCCTGTGGAATCTCAAGTAAAGCAGTTAAATACCCAGGATCCGTGACATCTATCACGAATCCCATATAAAAATTAAATTCTGTGATTGACATTGAAAAATACTGACCAAGCAGTCGAAAGGATACGACATCAGGAGAGTGCACAGAAATAACACAATTTTTACCAAATGAAAATGTGGTATAAAACTCAAAAACCAGTTCATAATATGTGTTGCATCTAATTTTTGGATAAGTTGTCCATCCAATCACATCAAAGAACTGCATGACAGATTCGCGCAAGTGCAAACTTTCTAGAGTTTGGGGAGGAATATACTTACAAACTTGAAAGTGGCGGCGGCGAATGTGATTAAATCTTTCCAAGTCGTTGCCAACAAACTCCAAGTAGGCATGTAAAACCTCATCGGCTGGAACTAAATATTTGCGCCCACGTCGATAGCGTTCGAAACTCTCTTCCTGATTGGTGTGGTCATTCGGAATAGCACTGTTTCCTGAACTTTCCGCGAATGGTGGGGAATCTGGACGTTCGTTGTTCGAGTGGGATGAGGCGAGCTGGTCAGAAGGATATCTATGCTCAAAGTCCGGTTGTTCCATCGATGGGTTGTTCGTGTAGAGATTAGCTCCGAGGGTGTCTATAAAGCCAAAAACTGGATGGAACATTAGTAGAGGGGAAACAGAGATAAAATCAGAATTCACCTCGAGTGTTTGATGCGGCAGAGACGGATGAATGGGATGAGAAAACGCAGCATCGACGTGCATGGAACGAAAAGACGGTGACGGCCTTCTTGAGGATCTGTCTTACCGTGGCTGGTCAGCATCGGTGGCATCTGGCATCGACTGTGAGGACGCGGCGAAAGACATAGAGTGGAAGGAAGGGGACGACAGTGTCGGCTGGCTATGCGGTGGTCAAAGGCGTGAAGACTCAGTAGCCGCATTGTTGCCCATCGAACGAGCAAACCAGCCAGTTGAGTGATCGGGGGCCGGTTCCTGGTCATTTGGCTGAGTGGTGGCCGCCTACTGCTGCTGCCTACGGCTGCGACGTGGGGGAGGCGGCAGAGGAGCGGGCTGCGAGTCTGAATCGCTAGGCACGGCCACGAACTGTGGCAGTGCCGTTCGACGACGGTTGCCGAGCATTATGGGTGCCGATGTTTGGGGGAGCCAGCGTGCTTGATCCCTTGTGCGCACCATTGTTGAAGCAAGCGAAGGTTGTCGTGGGTGAGGGCTAGTTGGTTGAGGGAAGGGCTGAAGAAGAAGAAGGGTAATAATATAGGTCTGGGAAACGCAAAAAAATGAATTTAGAAGGGATTGTGATATCTTATCACAAGTGGGGTCCACAGAATCTCACAAAGCAACAAGATTGGGTCAAAATTTAATCGATTATGATAGGGAAATTTCAAATTTTGATTCTAATATTTGAATAGGGGTCGGATATAGTGCACTAATTAAAAGGGATATGCTAACTTGCTTCATACTTGAAAAACCTGTACATAATCGATGCGAAGTACGATCAACAACAAGGAATAGCAGACGATTTAATGCAAAAATAAAATAGAAAAAAAATAAATTAAGAAAAATTGTAATAAAAAGAAATAAACAAAATAAATTAAAAATGGGTTACCTCCCATCGAGTGCTTATTTAACGTCGTTAGATTGACGAGCCAATTTTTAAAGCGTAGGTTCTTGTAATTCGATCTCCTCGGCTAATCCTACCGGAGCGTTCTCAAAATACGACTTCAACCTCTGGCCGTTTACTCTAAATCAAGCTCCAGAATTGTCTTTTATTTCTACTATGCCATGAGAAAAAATCTAAGTTACCGTGAATGGGCCGAGCCAATTCGATTGAAGTTTGCCTACAAAAAGTTTAAGTTTTTAATTAAACAACAAAACTTTTTGGTTAATTGTAAATGATTTAAAGGATATTCTTCGATCGTGGAATTCTTTCGTTTTCTCTTTAAATATTTGAGCGTTGTTGTAAGCGTTTCATCGGATTTCCTTTAATTCTTGGATGTATAGCTTCCGCACTTCTCCAACTGTTTCATCTCCATGTTACATTGCTTAACTGCCCAAAAGGCTCGATGCTCCAATTCAACCGGCAAATAGCATGGCTTACCGAAAACGAGTCGATACGGCGACATGCCAATAGGACCTATATAAGCTGTCTGGTATGCCCACAGCGCGTCGGTCAACTTGAGACTCCAATCTTTACGATCCGGTTTAACAACTTTTTCAAGAATTGCTTTAATCTCGTGGTTCGACACTTCCGCTTGTCCGTTGGTTTGTGGATGGTAAGCAGTGGCAATTCTTTGAGTCACTCCGAACTTTTTCATGAGCGCGTCAATTACCTTGTTGATGAAATGGGTTCCTCGATCGCTAATTATCGCTCGTGGTGTGCCAAACCTGGAAAAGATAGAATTTTTCAAAAAATTAATAGTGGTTCTAGCATCATTATTTCAGGTAGCCTTAGCTTCCACCCATTTAGAAACATAATCAATTGCAAGAATGATATAAAAATTTCCAAATGAAGAAGTAAAGAGACCCATGTAATCATTCCCCACACATCAAAAATCTCACAGACGTGAATCGGATTTTGAGGTAATTCATTCATTCGGCTTAAATTCCCTACACGTTGAAACTTATCACATGATTTACAATATAAGTAAGCGTCACAGAATATAGTAGGCCAAAAGAAATCACATTCCAAAATTTTATGGGCAGTTCGCTTTGGTCCAAAGTGACCACCACATGAATAAGAATGGCAAAAGTCTAGGATAGAATTTACCTCTTCCTCAGCGACGCATTGCCTAATTACCTGATTCGAACAGTTTTTCCATAAATAAGGATCATCCTAAATATAATACTGGGACTCCCGTTTTAGTCAATTAATTCCAGATCTAGGCAAGTCTAAGGGTAATTTACCTGTGACCAAGTAATTTACCATGTCTGCGAACCATGGAACCACTTTCTACGCCAACATCAAATGTTCTTCCAGGAACTTATCGTTAATTGGCGGGTTGGCTGTAGAAACAGGAATGTGACTTAAATGATCAGCTACGAGATTATCGCTTCCCTTCTTGTCTTTAATTTCCAAATTAAATTCTTGTAAAAGCAGGATCCATCGGATAAGCCTTGGCTTCGCCTCATTTTTGCTCATAAGGTACTTCAAAGGTGCATGGTCAGAAAAAACAATCACTTTAGTTCCAAGAAAATAAGATCTAATTTTTTCTAAAGCAAAAACAATAGAAAGTAATTCTTTTTTTGTTATCGAGTAATTTCTTTGAGCCGAGTCCAGAGTCCTTGAAGCATAGGCGATAACATGTGGTTCTTTTCTGATTCTTTGTCCAAGAACAGCTCCAACGCTCGTATTGGATGCGTCACACATAAGCTCAAAATCATATTCCCAATTTGGTGTTTTGACGATCGGTGCCGTGGTCAACTTTTCTTTAAGTACATCGAACGATTCTTTGCACCCAAGATTAAAGTCGAAGACTTTATCTTTTTGTAACAACTCACACAACGATCGCACCAACTTTGAAAAATCTTTAATAAATCTTTGGTAGAAACCTGCATGGGCAAGGAAAAAACGAACCTCCCTCACAGATGTGGGGTAAGGTAGTGAGCGTATAATATCGGTCTTGGCCTTATCAACGACAATTCCATTAGATGACACAATATGTCCCAAAATTAATCCCTTATCAACCATAAAATGGCATTTTTCATAATTCAAAACAAGATTAAATTCTAGGCATCTATTAAGCACATTAGTTAAATTACTAAGACGCTCATTAAAAGAACTGGCGTATACCGTAAAGTCATCCATGAAGACTTCGATGCCCTTCTCCACATAGTCAGAAAAAATACTCAGTATACATCTCTGGAAAGTGGCCGGTGCATTACAAAGGCCAAAGGGCTTCCGTCGATATGCAAATGTACCGAACGAGCAAGTAAAATTTGTTTTCTCTTGGTTTTCTGGCACAACTGGAATTTGGAAAAAACCTGAAAAACCATCAAGGCAACAATAATGAGTTTTACCGGCTAATTTCTCAATTATTTGATCTATAAAGGGAAGGGGAAAATGATCTTTTCTAGTAAGAGAGTTCAACTTCCTGTAGTTGATACAGACTCTTCATCCATTTTGTACACGCGTTGGAACTAACTCTCCTTCAAAATTTTGGACCACTTTCACCCCGGTCTTTTTAGGTACCACATGAATTGGACTTACCCAGTCACTGTCGAAAATAGGATAGATTACATCTGTATCAAGGAGTTTCTGTATCTCCTTTTTTACTACCTCCATCATTGGTTGGTTTAAAAGGCGTTGTCCTTGTCTAGAGGGTTTCGCTAATTCTTCCGTTTTAATCTTATGTATACAAGTCGAGGGACTAAGTCCCTTAATATCGGCAATAGTCCATCATATGGCTTCCTTGTACGTGCGCAATACCTTCACTAGTGCATTCTCTTCTTCTTCGGACAACTTGTTTGAGATTATCACTGGCAAGGTTTTATTTTCTCCCAAAAAGGCATATTTCAAGTGCTCCGACAATTGTTTAATTCTATCTCTGGCGCCTACAAAACAGAAGGTAACATTTTAGTTTTAGAGGGAGATAAAAGTAAATCAGAATTGATAGATAAAATATGTTCAAACTCCCTTTGTTCCTCTTTGCGGCAAAGTTTAAAATCCCTGTAAAAATTATCGAAAAAATTAGTTTCAACAAATTCATCAACTAAAGTATCAATAATATCGACAAAATTAATTATTTCTACTTGATCTGGTATTTCATTGCTTTATAAACATCAAATTCTACGACCTCACCATCAAATTCCATTGTTAATATACCGCTTCTCACATTAATCTTTGTATACGCGGTGCTTAGGAAGGGTCGGCCTAAAAGTACCTCAGAGCAAGTGTTCGTCCTATCGTTTTCCATGTCGATTACATAGAAGTCGGCAAGAAAAATCAGAACATCGACTTTCACTAAGACATTTTCAAGCACTCCATCCGGATAGATAATAAAACGATCAGCCAACTGGATAGTTACTCTTGTTTCCTTCAAAGGTTCGTTAGTAATAATTTTATAAACAGAAAGGGGCATAACGTTAATTGAAGCTCCTAAGTCGCACATTGCACGTTTAATTAAAACATTTCCTATTTTGCAAGGTATAACGAACATACCTTGGTCTTTCATCTTTGGTGGAAGCTTCCGCTGAAATACTACTGAGACATGTTCTCCAAGATTTACCTTCTCGTGACCAGTTAGTCTCCTCTTTGTAGTGCAAAGCTCATTTAGAAATCGGGCATACCTTGGCACTTGCCAGATTACTTCTAGAAAAGGTATGTTGACTTGTACTTTTTGGAACACCTCTAAGATTTCCTTCTCTTCGGCTCTCTTGTCACGCCTCATCAATCTTGATGGGAAGGGTGATGCGATTTTATGAGAAGGGGGGATGTGGTGGTGGCGATGAAGATGTACCTTGGAAATCGGATGGTGGATTTTCCTTCCCTTTCTTGGACTGTCCGACATTCTCTTTTGGGACTTTAGGTGTGACAACGGTTCCACTTCGAAGGGTGATAACACTCACATTCTCTCTCGAATTTGACTCCATTTGAGAAGGAAGTCTTCCCTGCGACTCTAGTCTCCCCATAGTTTGAGCCAACTGGGTCATTTGTTTGTCCAAATCTTGTAGGTGTGCCTCAGTGCGGGTTTGAAACTTCTCTTGGGATATTGCCAACCGTTCAACGATGGATTCCAATGATGACTTCGGTTGTTGATATTGTTGTTGAATGGGCTGTCTCTGCTGATATGGTTGACTTTGCCTTTGATTTTGAGCATAACTGAAGCTCGGGTGAATTTTTCAACTAGGATTATACGAGTTGGCGTTGGGGTTGTATTGTCTTTGTGGAGGTCCTGGAAAATTTCCTATGGCATTCACTTGCGCAATGTCATCTTCTTGTATAATCGGACAACAGTCCGTCGGATGCTCTGGACTCGTACATATCCCGCAAAGCCTGGTTGCAATTCTTTTATCTGCAACTAGAGATTAAACAATATCAGCTAACTTATCAATTTTATTTTCCAGCAAAACTGTACTTACCTCGTGAACCCGTCGAGATGGTTCACTAGAAGGGTGAAATCGTTGCGAGTTGGCGGGCAGTTTGCGCATAGCTTTTTGAAACGCTCCCAGTAGTCATATAAAGATTCAACATCCTTTTGTCGGATACTCAGGATACTTCGCCTTAGCTGCTGGGAAAAACCTGTCAAGAAATAGGCGAGCCATGTCAGTCCAAGTTGAAACGAGTTGGTGGGTAAATCAAATAGCCAATCCTTAGCAATATCAGCTAGAGAAAAGGAAAAGGCGCGAAGTTTTATTTGATCTTCAGATACTGCCTGTGGTTTTGTGCTTAAACAGACCATGTGAAATTCCTTTAGATGTTTATGTGGATTTTCACTTGGCAACCCGTGATAGGTTGGTAAAAGGTGTATTAAGCCTGTCTTGAGAGCGAATGGTGTCTCGCCATTCGGGAATGTTATGCACATCGGCTGGTTATCATCAGGGGCCGCAGTCAGTTGTCGAATAGTTTGGTCGTTGTCTCCCATCAGAACTGGTTCTTTGGTTGTGTGTTCGAAATGTGATTCTGCTTTAGATGTTATTTCTAGATCACGTTCTAATCGTTGTTGTCGCTGTCTTTGCTTCTTTTCCCGAAGTGTTTGGGCGTGTAGTCTTAAGGCGTATGCTTCGATCTCCGGGTTATAATCTGATTGTTCTCCCAGATTCCTCCTGGTCATAAATCAAACAAAAATAATCAGTAACTTCGTCGTAGTCCCCGGCAACAGCGCCAATTTGACATGCGTCGTTCTCGCGTCAAAATAATTCCTTCTTCTCAAATAATAAATAAAGGAATTCAAACGTAGTAAAAGATAAGTAAGGGTCGATCCCACAAGGACTAAGAGAACTTCCTGATTTATGTTTGTTCAATCGGTGAGCCAAGAAGAGAGTTAAATAATATTTAAGTATGATGGGGATTTGTGAATTAAGTAAAAATAATAAGAGATTGTAGGCAAAAGTTTAGGAAGTGATTCAATATGGTAAAGATTAGCCTCAGGCTTTTGCTTTGACTCAGTTTCCTCGGATCATTGGAAAAAGGATTTTTCACTTCAGGGTTCACGTCGGTTACTCGTCTTCAAGGATCAATCTTTGTGACTGTGCCTTGTATACCGAATACCCAAGTGCCATCTTTGATATTGATTTTGGAAATTGATCTAATTAACAACAATGTTGTAGATCAAAAATGTTTAAGTAAAGCCGACTCGGACTATGTCGTTTCAATAATAACTGATTCTGATCTCAGTTTCCTCTTAGCAAACAATTTTGTTAAGTGTGTTCCCAGGAAGTCGAATGTGCTTCAATACCCGATCCTTCCTCCCACACATTTAACCAAAACAACATCTTGACCAACGTCAATCTTTGGTTTTGAAATCATTTTGATTTTGAAATTAAGTTTAGAAAACTAAGAGAGATACCTGAAATTGTTTAAGTTCTTTTCAATCCTCACGTTGGAATTGAGCCATTGCTTTAGCCTTTGGCTATGGAGAATTTAGCTAAGTATGATTATGGTAAAAATCATACTTAGCATTATTAAAGAAAAATAAATAAAAAACTTAAAGCAAGAACTAAAGAAAAGAAAGAATTTTATAAAACCTTAAAAGTAAAAACAAAGCTAAGAAAGAGAATATGAGATATGATATGATTTTTGAGTTTGCCCCAAATGGGTATTTATAGCAGCCTAAAACCCTAAAAATAACCCTAAAGAGATAAGAGATAAATCCCAAATTATTTAAATTAATTACAAAAGATAATTCCAAAGTTTGAATTTAAAAACCGGCTGATAAGTTATCTGATATGCGGATGATAAGCTATCGTTGTTGCTGACGTGGCGTGTTCTAGAAGTTGCTGACATGGCGTCCAGTCAGACTTTCATGCCCACTAATCCAGCCATGAATCCAGAAAATAAAAATTGCACAATTTCAGTAGTTTAAGCAATATTCCTGGAATCTACGGTCCTGCATGGAAAATGAACAAAAATGCCCACATTAGCAACTTAAAACAATCAATCAATGAGTAATTAGAGATAGAATAATGCATAATTTAAGCACTAATCAAATGGACAACACCAGGGACACGGACCCAGGATTTCATATAAAGGGTACAAGCTATCATGAAGCTATATTAGAAATATAGGGGGTGCAAAATTATAAGAGTTTATGAGGTGCAGAATTAGATTATAAATAGAAAATACAAAAAATGTATAAAATATAGGGGAATTTAAAATATTTAGGGGGCGCGGCTGCCCCCAATACCCATAGGTCTGTCCCTGGACAACACGTGTCAATAAATCACATGGTATGGTCTGTTTATTGGTTTCAATAATTGTGGTTCGATTAAGCAGAGTGTTATGACCCTCGAGGAAACTTTAAGGACTAAAGACTTTAGAAGAAAACAGGAAGAAAGTAAATATTTGAGATGTTTTAGCAAAAGAAGTGAAACGTTGTAATTTTGCATTAGTCAGTATTTGTTTTTTTTTATCGTTAATGGTCGTTTAATAAAACGGTGCGTGGAGTCTGTAATTACGTTAGGACATGTGTCTTTTGGTACCGTTAGGGTAAAAAAAGTAAGCCCTCTGCAGATAGGGATATCGATGAATTAATGAAAAACTCGTTTTTTTCTTCCTCTCAAATTTTCTTCTGCAATCTCTGATCTTCTTCTTCTTCTGTCATCCTTTCACTTCTATTTCTATTCCTATTTTTAATTCTTCTGCAGAATAACGTGTTTTTCTCTGTTCATGTATTTACTGAACTGCAAATGCTGTTTTTTTTTTGCTTGGCAAACGTAATATATTAAAGGGTTTAAAAATACAAACTCATAACCCATGTTGAGTGTCTCGTTAAAAATCTCACTAAACCTAATAGGAAAAAGAGTACATACAACTAGGTATAAATTAATACATCCCCGAAAACTAAGTAGGCACGAATGACTAAAGAATCTATTGCCCAATACATACCCGATAATCAAATAAATCCCCTAAAGCGTACTCAATAACAAAATACATACAGAAAAAACAACCATAAAAACAATCACATGATGATACGCGCGCACAAAAAATAGAATGCCGATGCCTAACTAAAAATACTAGACAAGACAACTAACCCAACCCAAAACTAAAGATGTCTCCAATTGATGTGAACAAGCATGACTCGAGTCTTTGTTGATCGTATTGCTTCAAAGATGTCTCCAATTAATGGACCAAATCTTTACCAAGAAAATTTCTATGCGGTCGTTGTAGGATCTCAACTCTTGCTCTCATCCTCAAACTACAATCACCCAATAATTCAATTTCACAAAGCAACTATAAAGGCTCCCTTTTCATCACCAAGAACGCAACTTGAACTATATCTACTAACATGAACGATGTCAATTTCACTCACAAATGCCAAACAAAATGTTTGATGTACCCCTACTTCAAACTCAACCTTTAATCGCGTTTACCACTCGAGCTTCTTCTAAAAGTTTGCTCCAAAATGCCTACTAGATGCTCGGCAAACCATTCAACTAAACTAAATAGCATTGAGAACCAAGAACCAAGACTGCCATGAGCCTCTTCCCGCAGCCAACCTAAAGAGTCACACACACTCTAAGTAACCAACTTCTATACCTAGCATGATACCAAGACACCATGTTCAGACTTCAAAAAGACAAGAAACAGATACTCAAAGGGAGAATCCAAAAAAGCCACCACTAATCCATCATGCACTGCTTTAATTCTATTTTTTAAGTCCAAGCAGCCATCAAACCAGCTCACCTCTAGAACATTAATCCTTTTCTTTAATTCCCGGACATTAACATTAAAATCCTCACAACATTCTACAATCCATTTCTTCAGAGCCTCTTTTAGACTAATTTTCATAAAAATGTCGACCTGCTGCCAGCAAAAAAAAAAAACCATACTCAAGCTTATCGGGCACCTTCCCAAACAGTATAGACAGGCTCGAAGCTGACTATGACTATTAATGTCTTTGAAGAAGAGGAAAACAACACAAATAAACCCAATCATATCGTGACAAAAAAACATATAAGTGAAGTAATAGCTCAAAAGCTTCGCACGTTCACCATCAAGACAAAACCAATCGCCTACTTGACAAGGTATGCCACACCTACTAAACTCATGCCTTCAAGTTCTTCTGCAGATGAGACAAACACAAATTACTGCCAACAGAACGCCCAAAGATATAACGCATCCAAAAGTAACCCGTACTCATCAAAAACCTATTCTTGATCAAATAGGCGAGAAAAATAAGGAGGCATTTACATATGGCAACCCGTACTCAACAAAAAGCAATCCTACGCATCCAAGGGCAGCCACCTTTGATCAAATCTGGCTTTACTCCACGCTTCAATAAAAAGAGTCTTTGTAGGAATCCGGTCAATGACTAACATCCGCAAGAAATTTTGTACTCCGTAGAGAAACTTTATACTTTCGTATACCATTAAACTCAAAATAGAAATTACTTGCATTCTCGTTCAACAGTAACCAATACATATTCATCTAAAAGTATTCTCAACTCATCCATAACCTAAAACTCATATTCTCTAAAAGTTTGGACATTAGCATTTGGTAAGGCACACCCAAGTGCTATCTCTAGTTCGCTTTCGTGCATGAAACTACCAACGAGTAAAGCATGTCCACGTTTTAAACATGGTGATGCTTAAATAATAAGACATCATACAAGAGAGGTGGAGAGGAAGACGAAGGTGGTTGAAGACGATATCGAACGGTTCATAGCTTGTAGATTTGGAGCGGAGAGTCACGGTCAATACAATGGTCAGAGCTGGAGAGAGAAAAAGAGGATGGGAGATGAGAGGGGATGTCATTTTCCTGGTCATGTTGCGTTCTCAGTTTGTCTTCTTTCTTCGGTTGCATGGGTATTTATAGCCCCTGATACTGTTGGTGACTGGATGTGTGAGGCCTAGTGGCAGCCTTTTAGAAGTGTTGGCAAGGTAGGCTCAACATCCGGGATACTGGTAGTGTTAGCCTCCGGTAAAATTTGCTTTCGACAGACTGCAGTTGCCTCTGAAACTGTCGAGTGCGGAGACATTGAGAGTTATTTCTGAAATTTGATGGGCGGAGGTGCTGGATATAACAAAATAAAGTGTTCTTCTGCCATTATGTTCAAAATTCTCCCCATACTCCAAATTCCTCTACTATATTTTTCTTATGTATTCTAAAACTGCAAATGTCACCGTGCTTGTTTTACTATGGGAGTAAATATAATGTTTGTAACACTTGTTTAGAAAACACGATTTTGATCACATGCATTATCATGAAGTAAAACAAACAAAAAAAAAAGAAATTAAAATTACCAATTGTGAGAAAAAATTGCCACCTTTGAAAAATTCTAAGAAAAAGTCCGCTCTAATCTTACTCGTGTATGGCCATTAAGCACCAGAACAATCAACAAGCTTGAAATCGGCGCAAATACCTCATCCTAAACTCTTTAAATTTCAACTCATTTCCATCCTTAATCATCACTCGAATATTTCTCATTCTTTTAGCCTAACATTAACAAAAAAGGAGATGGCAAGGATTGATTTGGTTGTGTTCTCATTAGCCCTGATTCTTTCACTACAAGTCGTGGTATCCCAAACTGAAAGCCCCGCCCAGAAGGAGACTAAAGCTATCAAACATGAGAATGAGAAGGAGGATGAAAAAGTGACTGCCGACCAAGTCAAAAAAGACGTTTCCGAAGGCCTCCAAGATGCCGTCAAGAAAGGCCTTGTGAAAGACACGTCTGAAAATCTTGATCAATCCGCTTCCCCTCAGCAGGATGAAGAATTCCTGATGAAACTGTTCCTTCAAGCCCTGACCAAGATGGCCGACGAAGGAAAGATGGACCCCAAAGTTCTAAAGGAGAAGCTTTTCCCAGGGGAAGCACAAACAATGGACCCCAAGATTAAACCAGAGGTCATTCAAGCTTTGAAAGATGCAATCGCCGAAGCACAAAAAGTGAAGGCTGGTACTACAGATTCCACTCAACCACCAAAGTTTGTTATGTAACGCGGATCGGTCCGAATTAGTCAGGGCAAAGTTTTTGGAACCAGAGGGCAACAAAAAAATTAAACTTAAATTCATAAGTTTTTGAAAAATCGAGTCAACTTATAATTTTAAAAGGGCACCAATTTTTTTAGCTTTATGGGTGCTTTAACATTTCTCACACATAATTAATTTATGAATCCAATTTTTATTCTAGTTTAAAATGCAGACCACTAAGTTACCTTTTTCAAAAAGCAGCTTCAAAAATCTTTTTTAAAAGGTTGATTTTACGAGTATTAGATTGTATCTAACCCAAAATGATTGATGTCGACTCTGTCTTTCAAAAAATACGTATTTTTAAACTAAATATATTTCCGGAGTCTAAAAACGGTGTCGACAATTTTTATGTTAGATATTTTATCTTTTGACTTTAATTTAATTTCTGGTGATTATGTCTTTTGAAAAATGCATATTTTCAATCCAAAATATTTTCCGACCATAAAAACAGTTCCTACTATTTTTTGTTAAATATTTTTATTTTTAGACTTTAATTTTTTTTCTTTTTGGGTGGACTTAATATTGAATCTTAAATATTATGGGTTACGAGAGAGATTTGAACTTAAAAATAAATATGTATATATATACATATATTAGATACTAAATATTTGGTTATTTCGATTAATTTACTGCTTTTGAACCGAATCAATTGATAATTAAATGTTTAAACATATTTAAATATTAATCGATCAAACGCTTAACTAATTGATGAATTAACCGAATTAAATTTTGGGCGGGTCAAATCAATTTTAACCAACCCGATTTTCTGTCATTATGCTCAAGATTCCCTTCAAAGTCCAAACTCTGCCATTATATTTTTCTTATATATTCTAGAAATGCAAGCGTCACCGTACTTGTTTTACTAATTGGAGTTTAATTACATTAAGAAGTTCACAAAAATGATTAGAAAATCTATTAGGCCTAATAAAATTTTAAAAAAATAGTGTGAATGTATAAAATAAATATAGTGTTTGTAACATTTAACACTAACCTGAAGTAAAACAATGTGAAGTAAATTAAAATCGTTAGTTACCAACAAACCTTTGAAATTCTAAAAGAGAAAGCCATCTTTTATTATTATTTTTTATCTTACTCCTGTATGGTCATTAAACACTAAACCAATCAACAAACCTTGAAATATCTGATTCTAAACTCTTTAAATTTCATCTCATTTCCCACCCTTAATCATCCTCTTCAATAGTTCTCATTCTTTTAGCCTACAATTAACATAAAAAAAAAAAAGGAAGAAGAGATGGCAAGGATTGATTTGGTTGTGTTCTCATTGGCCCTCATTCTCTCAGTGCAAATGGTGGTATCATCCCTAGACCCCGCCCAAAGAGCGGCTAAAGCAGTCCACCGTGAAAATGTGAAGGAGGATGAAAAAGTGACTGCCAAGGAAGTCAAAAAGGACATCTCCGACGGCCTCCGAGATGCCGCCGATAAAGGCATTGTGAAAGATAAGGAAGACAATTTTGATCCATCGGCTTCACCTAAACAGGAGGAAGAATATTTGATGAAAATATTCTATGAAGCCTTGATGAAGATGACAGACGAAGGAAGGGTGGATCCTAAAGTTCTCAAGGAGAAGCTTTTCCCTGGCGGAGCAGAAACAATTGACCCTAAGATCGAACCAGATGTCATTAAAGCTTTGAAAGATGCACTCACCGAGTCAGGAAGAGTGGAGGATGGTACTGCTGCTGCAGCCTCAGCAAAACCTCCAAAGTAACTGCTTTCTAATGTGTTATATGCACATGCAAATATGCAATATGTATGCATGTGGGTTCTTTGGCTTTGCGCGGAATCTTCTGTTTTTTCTTTTTTCTTGAAATAAGCATCGGGAGTCTTTGTTTTGATCCTCATCTATTTAGTGTTTCGTATTTTGTCCTAGATGATAGATGGTTTTGGTGTTATTTTTTTGGTCCTTAAATCTACTGTCGTGGTATTTCTGTTCTTAATAAAATAATTGCTTTGCTAATAAAACATACAGTACGTACGTGTATGTGTTATATATGCATGTATGTATCTAAAGTAGTTGACATGTGACTGATAAGATGATAAAGGGGTTTGATTGATTTTTATTTTCAAAATTTTGAGGGTTTGGTTCAAAAAATTTTATAAAAGCAGTAAATATTTCAAAAATATCAAAATACCAAAAAAATTGAAACATTCAAAAAAATTTATCAAATAAGACTTGGTTCTTATAAACTCGACACTATTATCGTCCCTCAAACATATTTTTATTGGAACTAGCCTAACAAAAAGGTCATTAGGCTAAATTAAAACTTCCAACAACGGTACCATGATTCTTGAACCAATTAAAATCCCGAAAATCCTTCAAGTATATTTCTGATTTGAATAAAAATTGTCACCACCGTATTTGTCAAACTTTTGTCACAGGTAAGCTTCTGCAATAGCTTGCTCTCTGTCCAATAAATATTTGTTGTCCAAAAAAATCACAGATTAATGGATTAGTGATTGGAATTTGGTTCATTGGGTATGGTTCTGATCACGCTGAGGAGGTGGCTATAAAAACAGCACTGGAGGTGTTTGTCGAGGTAGACTAACAGGGGCGGATCTTGGTATAACAATTTAAGGGGGCTAACTTAAAATCATCGAAAGTTTTAAAAGCGTAAACTAAAATTTTCAAAAATTTTGAGACTTAATGAGAAATTTTTAAAAATTTAAAAGGGAACTTAATTAAAAATATTTAAAGAAATAAAAAACTTAATGAGAATTTTAAAACTTTTGAGGGGGCAAATTAAATTTTTTTAATTTTTAAGGGGGCCAAATTAATATTTTTCAAAAAATTAAAGGTCCAAATACAAAATGTTCAAAATTTTGGAGGGACCAAGGCCCCTCAAGCCCTTATCACCGTCCGCCCCTGAGTTGGTAAGGTTATCTTGTCAAGGACGCGAAGATTTTTTTTTTTACTTTTGTCTCCCTATATATATTTTTTAAAATTGATTTATTTATGAATTTGCCTCTCACTTTAAAACATTTATGTTTTGCCTCTCAACCTCAAATCTTGACTCTGTCTCTAGTCCTGTTACTGGAATCTGACTTCAAAATTGCTTTGAACTGGTTAACCAGTCCTCTACATCGTTCATGGAGCTGGTGGTCACATTTCTTGGAGATTGATAGGCTATCGAAACTGATCGGCCAAATTCATGTTTCGAGACATGGTTTTGTGATGGCGGATGAGTTGGTTGAGGATGGGATTATGAGGCATGATGTCAATATGAGGGTCGTTAGTGTATATCGCTAGTGTTTGATTGAAGATACTGTAGATATGGTAGTTAGGGGTGTTCATAACTGGCCCACTCAGAAGCTTAATAAGTCTAATATCACTCACTTTTATAGTATTATTGTTTTTTATCACTCCTTTCACTTTATTAACTTGGCTTATTGGGTCTCTGAGTACCCATTGGGCCAGCTGTAAACACCCCTAGTGATAGTACGGCGTGCTAAAACAAAGGACAGATAAGATATCTACTTCCTTCTCGAGTAAATGAGTAACTTTGTTCTTACTGTTGATTCTGCTAAGATATTCCTATAGGTGGTGGTATGGTCTCCTAGGTTGAAGACTAAGATAGAGTCTGTTAGTGAAATTCTGGTATTCAACTGACTCTAATTGTGTTAATCTGCTTAAGTGGTAGGTCGGTGGCTTTATTTTGTTATTTTAAAATCGTAAATTTAGCAGCCGTTTTGTATTGACTCTCGCTTAGTTATGTTATATTCTTTTTTTGTTTAGGATTAGAGTGATTTTTAAACACACAATCCAGATTTATGCTCTTAATAAAATAACCTTTGCTAAGCAAAAAAATGTTTGTCTAAGTGACAGTTTGGTCAATGAATAGGTTAGGGGAGAGTACGATGGGACGTTGGTTTAGAGATTTAATCAGATAGTTACCCAACTCATTATGATATACGCCAATTGTGAGGGACCAATAAGTAGAGATGGACCGAGAGAGGTGTTAGAGGGGCAGTTGTATCACCTGAAAATTTAAAAAGTCGCATCCCATGAAGATTTCAAACTTTTATATAGTTTATGTATTTTCTTTGTATTTTTTTATTTTTGATCTAAGTACCCCTAAAATTTTGAATTTCGCACCCCTTAAATTTCTAATATATCTCACAAACAGTTAACACCCCTAATATAAAATCTTGCGTCCGTCCCTGTCTATAAAATATACACCAATTCAAGCACGGCGAGGGATTGCCGGAACTCCATGATGTCATTTTTCATGGTGATAATCTGATTGATTCTGTTGGTTTTACAGTGTAGCATTAATTTGGCATTGCTTACTTGTATGTTTCCATTCAGGTTTGTAATGTATGCAAGGGGTGTGGTTTGTGTCTAGTCTGAGGCGTTAAGTTTTGCTGGTGCTGGTTTTTTTGTGGTCCTTGTAACTAAGGGTGTTCATAACCATAGGAATTAGCACAAAACTCTAGATGTTATAAAGTGTCGAGTGAACTTACATAGCATTTTGACTCTGAACACCTTGGAGAGTTTTGAAGATAACTCAAGCTACAAACCAGGGACGAATGCAAGATTTTATGCAAGGGGCGAACTTATAAAATTTTAGGAGGGCGAAAATAGGTTTTCAATAAAAAATACATAAAAATTTTTAAAAATATTAAATTATATATAAATTTTAAATTTTTAGAGAACGACTGCCCTTACAGCTCTCTTCTGTGTGCGTCCTTGCTACAAATCTCATATGAATATGTGATGTAAACATTGGGAAAGATAACTTCAATATGATAAAAGCTATGAAGACTACAATACGTTGTCTCATGATGACACATCAATTTATTGATAACCGAATTAACCGTAATTTCGATCATGCCTGCCTATGATAATGAAATAAAACTAAGTGAAGTAAACTAGAATCGTCAATTACCAACAAAATAACAAACTTCAACCTTTGAAAATTTCTAAAAGAAAATCATCTTTATCTTGTGTATGGCTATTAAGCACTAAACCAATCAACAAACCTTAAAATCGCCATAAATACCTCATCCTAAACTCTTTAAATTTCATTTCATTTCCACCCTTAACCATCACTACAATAATTCTTATTCTATTAGCCTAACATTAACAAAAAAGATGGTAAGGATTGAGTTTGTTATGTTCTCATTGGCCCTTATTCTCTCGGTGCAATTCGTGGTGTCCGAAGACTCCGCCGATGCTGGCCCTGGCTCTGTCAGGCGTCAGCGATGCTAATGAAAAGCAGGATGACAAAGTGACTACCAAGGAAGTGCAAAAAGACGTTTCCGATGGGCTCCGAGATGCCGCCGATAAAGGCATTGTGAAAGATACCACTGAAGATCTTGATCAATCAGCTTCACCTCAACAGGATGAAGAATTTCTGATGAAACTGTTCCTTCGAGCCTTGATGAAGATAACAGACGAAGGAAAGGTGGATCCTAAAGTTCTCAAGGAGAAGCTTTTCCCGGGGGGGGGGGGGGGGCAGAAACAATGGATCCTAAGATCGAACCAGTGGTCAGTCAAGCTTTGAAAGATGCAGTGAGTGAGACAGAAACTGTGGAGGCTGGTGCTGCAGATTCCACAAAACCTCCACTGTAATTGCTTTGTAAAATGGGACGCCCGCCCACGACCCAATTTTTTTTTAATATTTATATTATGATTTAATTTTTTAATATTTATTATTAGGGTTTATTATTAAATTTAATTTTTTAATATTTTATATTAGAGTCTAATTTTTTTAATACTTGTTATTAGGTCCCATTTATTTTAATACTTGTTATTAAGATTTAATTTTTTAATATTTATTATTTGGGGCCTACTCTTGAAATTTATTTTTTTAATATTTGTTATTAGGGGTCTAATTTTTTCCCAATATTTGTTATTAAGAGACTATTTTTTCTCGGTACTCGTTATGAGGGACATACTCTTCAAATTTAATTTTTTTTCAATACTTGTTATTATAGACCATTTTTTCCTAATACTTCTTATTAATGGTCTATTTTTTTAATACTTGTTATTAGGGGCTCAATTTTTCCCAATATTTGTTATTAAGATCAACTCTTAAAATTCAATTTTTTCTAATAGGATGAGTCTAGAACGAGCGACGCACACCATTGAACACCACTAACACAATATACCACTGAACACCATTAATTTTTAAATGATTATTGAAAATCTCAAAGGCTCAACATGCAATTAATTATATTTCAAAATAAAATTAGAACAAATTATTCCATGAATCATGCTCACCACCTCATCTATGGTCCTACCCAATTAAATAAAGCCACATCATCTTTATTTTCCACATAATATTTTTTTATAAATTAAAATTTACAAATCATCTTCTTCCTCATAACTCTTATATTAATTAAAAAAAAACATCTCAAAAGTTTAACTTATGAATCAAAAGAAACAAAAATAAAATAATTAATTCTAATATATTAAAAACCCTAAGATTAATATATTCGTTTTAACTGCGAAATTCATATAAAGCTTAACCCTAAGTAAGAGCAACGCGTAATTCAGTTCGCACGGTGCGGCAGACATTAATGTTTTCGTCCAGTGTTCTAATGGCGTCCCATAGACGCTCAGATAGTCCATGACCTAATTTAGGATTCACTGTTGTGATCCAGTCGGCATGGTTCTTCTTGAATTCATACCTATGAAATAGGAATGAAATTCAGGAATCGATATCAGAAAAGGCTTGTTATAGAGGAAAGCTTTAGGGTTTTCTTATTAATTTGTTCACAGTTTAAACGAATACGTTAATGTTAGGGTTTTTAACAGACTAAAATTAATTATTTTATTTTTTTTCTCGTTTGAATCATGGGTTAAGCTTTTGAGATTTTTTTATTTTAAGAATTTTATTCAACATATTAGAATTAATATATGAGGTATGATAAAGAAGATGATGATTTGTAAATTCTAGTTTATAAGAAAATATTATGTGAAAAATGATAATGTGGTTTTATTTAATTGGGTGGGACTATAGATGAGGAGGTGAGAATGGTTAATAGAATAATTTTTTCTAATTTTATTTTAAAATATGATTAATTGTATATAGAGACTTTGAGATTTTTAATAATCATTTAAAAGTTATTAAAAATTAATGGTGTTCAGCGGTGTGCGTATCCATGATCGAATATCAGGGGGCCAAATTATTAAACTTAAAAATATAAATGTTTATTAAGTATTTAAACTCAAAATTAGGTGACAATGTCTAATTTATCTAATATTTAAATTTATAGGGACTTAAATTGTCATTAGACCATTGAAGGGGCCTAGTTAGAGATCTACTTTTAATACTTGTTATTAGAGACCCAATTTTCTTTCAATACTTGTTATTAGAGATCTACTTTTAAAATTCAAGTGTTTTTCAATAGTTATTATTAGGGGCCTAGTTTTTAGGTTCGCCCTAGGCCACCAAAATCTCGAGAATGAGCCTGACAATATGTATGCTTGTAGTTGGAATGATTTTTGGTAAGATTAATATCAAATCAATCAAATTTCGATTTGATTTAACTTTGGATCTACAGAACGATTCAGATGAACATTTTATCTTCGGGTCAATTCAGTTTGGGTGGGATATGAATCCAATCAATATATGTAGCTACAAACCAAGTCAAAAAACAATAAAGACTGCACTTACATATAAAACTAAGTTATATTGGGTTTCTTAATAAAAAAATCTTAATAAAATTTAAAAAGAGACGGCGAATTTGAAACATTGAGTGGCTGGGAGTTAAAATTAAGCTTAAATAATAAGATTTTTTTTTTGCTCAGCAAAGTTTATATTATTAAAATCATTCTATAAGTAGAGGATTGAAGAAAAATACATCAAAATTAAGACAAAAAAAAAAAACACCACAACACCAACACCGAACAAGCACCAAGACGAGACTTCCCTAACAAGACTCTCCTAACCACCCAAATCACCAGCATAGAGACAGTCGAACAACATCGAGAATCAAGAAACCTATCTTGAACAGGCATCACCAACAACCTTCAAGCGTTCTTTCTGGCTTGGATATCTCAACTTTCGGTCACCTGAATAAACTTACTAAACATAACAAAAACTAAAGAACACCTTAATAAACTTACTAAACATAACAAAAACTAACCTAACAAATTAATAAGCAGCTACATCATCAACAGATTAAATCTTCCTACTCATTTACACAGAATATAAAACTCATACTTTTACATGTTTTTTGGATCGCTTGATGAGTGAAATGAATGAGATTAACATTAGGATATGTGAAGATTATCACTTGAGTTTTATACGAAAGTGCGGTTTTTATTGTTTTTTTGAGTAATATGCATGTTCATCTTATGGTCCATGTTCGGGGTGCGAGATTGCTCCTCCCAACAATGTCACCTCCAAAGTTCGAACTCACGTTCTCACCTTAGTAATGCAATGTGCCTTACCAATGCACTTGGTATGTACCTATATATATATATATATATCGATTGGATTCATATCCCACACAACCCGAATATCGAACCATGATCGAAACTGAATGAGAAGCAAACCAAATATAGAACTAACAATTATCAATCCTTAAGCAAGGACGGAGCCATTAATTTGTAGGCCAACAGATAATTTTTTTTTGAGAAAACTCCATAGACTTTACATGCATGCATACACGCATAATACGAACAAAATTCATTTAACATTTATATGCATAAAATCATTAGTGAAACATATAAATAAACATACAGCATTTTTTTAGCAAAACAATTATTTTATTAATAACAGAAATACCACGGCAGTGTATACAAGGACTCAAAAAAGGGAAAATAACACCAAAACCATCTATCACCCAGGACAAAATACGAAACACTAAATAGATGACGATCAAAACAAAGACCCCCGAGGCTTATTTTTTCTGAAAATTCCATAGCCTGTAGAAAGCAGTTACTTTGGAGGTTTTGCTGAGGCTGCAGCAGCAGTACCATCCTCCACCCTTCCTGACTCGGTGAGTGCATCTTTCAAAGCTTTAATGACATCTGGTTCGATCTTAGGGTCAATTGTTTCTGCTCCGCCAGGGAAAAGCTTCTCCTTGAGAACTTTAGGATCCACCCTTCCTTCGTCTGTCATCTTCATCAAGGCTTCATAGAATATTTTCATCAAATATTCTTCCTCCTGTTTAGGTGAAGCCGATGGATCAAAATTGTCTTCCTTATCTTTCACAACGCCTTTATCGGCGGCATCTCGTAGGCCGTCGGAAATGTCCTTTTTGACTTCCTTGGCAGTCACTTTTTCATCCTCCTTCTCATTTTCACGGTTGACAGCTTTAGCCGCTCTTTGGGCGGGGTCTAGGGATGATACCACCATTTGCACTGAGAGAATGAGGGCCAATGAGAACACAACCAAATCAATCCTTGCCATCTCTTCTTCCTTTTTTTTTTATGTTAATTGTAGGCTAAAAGAATGAGAACTATTGAAGAGGATGATTAAGGGTGGGAAATGAGATGAAATTTAAAGAGTTTAGAATCAGATATTTCAAGGTTTGTTGATTGGTTTAGTGTTTAATGACCATACAGGAGTAAGATAAAAAATAATAATAAAAGATGGCTTTCTCTTTTAGAATTTCAAAGGTTTGTTGGTAACTAACGTTTTTAATTTACTTCACATTGTTTTACTTCAGGTTAGTGTTAAATGTTACAAACATTATATTTATTTTATACATTCACACTATTTTTTTAAAATTTTATTAGGCCTAATAGATTTTCTAATCAGTTTTGTGAACTTCTTAATGTAATTAAACTCCAATTAGTAAAACAAGTACGGTGACGCTTGCATTTCTAGAATATATAAGAAAATATAATGGCAGAGTTTGGACTTTGGAGGGAATCTTGAGCATAATGACAGAAAATCGGGTTGATTAAAATTGATTTGACCGACCCAATCAAAATTTAATTCGGTTAGTTAAGTGTTTGATCGAATAATAATTAAATATTTTTAAACATTTGATTATCAGTTGATTCGGTTTAAAAGTAATAAATTAATCAAATTAACCAAATGTTTAATATCTAATATATGTATATATTTAATCTTAAGTTCAAATCTCTCCCGTAACCCATAATATTTAAGATTCAATATTAAGTCCTATCAAAAAGAGAGAAAATTGAAGTCTAAATATAAAATAAAAAAATCAAACAAAAAATTGTGGTAACCGTTTTTAGGCTCGAGAAATATTTTAGCTTAAAAATAAGCATTTTTCAAAAGACTGAGCCGCCACAAAAAAAAATTTAAAGTCTTAAAATAAAAATATCTTGGTTTTGGTTTTTGTTGGGATGCGTTTACTTTCTTTGTTGGCGTTTAAAATTAGTATGTTGTCCCATATAAGTTTAGGGTTTTTTTATTGAGGCACATGTTAATTGGTGTATGATTTTTTCATCAATAAAATCATACGTATTGAGCAAACAAAAATATATAACATAAAAATTGTCGGTATTATTTTTAGGTTCAGGAAATATTTTGACTTAAAAATACATATTTTTCAAAAGACAAAGTCATCATCGGTTATTTTGGGTTAGATACGACCGAATACTCATAAAATCAACCCTTTAAGAAAAGATTTTTGAAGCTGTTTTATGAAAAAGGTAATTTTAGTGGTTTGCATTTTAAACCAGAATAAAAATTAGATTCATGAGTCGATTATGTATGAGAAAGATTAAAAACATCTCATCGCTAAAAAAACTGGTAACCTTTTAAAATTATAAGTTGTCTCAATTTTTCAAAAAGTTGTGAATTTAAGTTTATTTTTTTGGTTGCCCTCCCCCAATTCTTTAGGGCTTTACCCTTATTAATCCGGACCGATCCGTGGCACATCAGATTTTGGTAGGTGAGTCTCTCAATGAAGATTGAATCTCTCAGTGAAAATTTTCTGTATACAAGGCCTCGAACATGAGACCTGATTAATTTTGATCCCTTTGTATGCGTATACAAATTTGATAAATAAAGTGTTCTATTTTCGGAATCGAAAAGAACATCTACATTCATTTTTTAAAATAAAAAAACGTAGTCCATTCGATTTTTAAAAAGAATTTCTTCGTTACAAGTAGCTAAAAGAGTCATACCTTTTTATTCAAATCGGAAACATGCTTGAAGGATTTTCAGGATTTTAACTGGTTCAAGAATCATGGTAATGTTGTTGGAGGTTTTTAATTTAGCCTAATGGCTACTCACTTATGGCAATTCCTTTAAAATAGTATGTTCGAAGAACAACAATTAACTTGTGTTGAGAATAGTGAAAACTTGAATGTCTCAAAAATTTTAATATTTTTATATTTTTTTGAATATTTGTAAAATATTTAGAGTAAACTACTCAAATGACCACCTAAATATAAAGATGTGTCGATATGATCACTATACTTTTAATTATATTAATAAGACCAATTAATTATTTAATTGGTATCAATCAAGCTACTTACCGTTAAAATCTAACGAAGAGGGTGACGTGACAGTTAATAAAAATTTGTGTAATTCTATATTTGGTCTATATTATTTAAATATTATATCAATTTAGTCGTGATATAAAGTAAATTTAATTCTTCAATCATGGTGAGACGTGTCAAATCTGATTGGAAGAGTTATGCAGAGAAGGTTGAAACTGCAGGTCAACAAACAATTTTATTTATATTTTGATTAAACACCATGGCCTTTACATGCATACATATTGCATGTGCATGTAACACATTACACAGCAATTGCAGCCGCCGGTTTAGTGGAATCTGTAGTACCAGCCTTCACCTTTTGTGCTTCGGCGATTGCATCTTTCAAAGCTTGAATGACCTCTGGTTTAATCTTGGGGTCTATTGTCTGTGCTCCCCCTGGGAAAAGCTTCTCCTTTAGAACTTTGGGGTCCATCTTTCGTTCGTCGGCCATCTTGGTCAGGGCTTGAAGGAACAGTTTCATCAGAAATTCTTCATCCTGCAGAGGTGAAGCGGATTGATCAAGATTTTCAGACGTGTCTTTCACAAGGCCTTTCTTGACGGCATCTTGGAGGCCTTCGGAAACGTCTTTTTTGACTTGGTCGGCAGTCACTTTTTCATCCTCCTTCTCATTCTCATGTTTGATAGCTTTAGTCTCCTTCTGGGCGGGGCTTTGAGTTTGGGATACCACGACTTGTAGTGAAAGAATCAGGGCTAATGAGAACACAACCAAATCAATCCTTACCATCTCCTTTTTTGTTAATGTTAGGCTAAAAGAATGAGAAATATTCGAGTGATGATTAAGGATGGAAATGAGTTGAAATTTAAAGAGTTTAGGATGAGGTATTTGCGCCGATTTCAAAACTTGTTGATTGTTCTGGTGCTTAATGGCCATACACGAGTAAGATTAGAGCGGACTTTTTCTTAGAAATTTTCAAAGGTTGCAATTTTTTCTCACAATTGGTAATTTTAATTTCTTTTTTTTTTGTTTTACTTCATGATAGTGCATGTGATCAAAATCGTGTTTTCAAAACAAGTGTTATAAACATTATATTTACTCCAGTAGTAAAACAAGGACGGTGACGCTGACACTTGCAGTTTTAGAATACATAAGAAAAATATAATGGAAGAATTTGGAGTATGGGGAGAATTTTGAACATAATGGCAGAAGAAAAACTTCGTTTTGTTATACCCACCCCCTCCGCCCGTAGAATTTCGATCACTGTATTGACCGTAGCTTTCAGCTCTAAATCTACATGGTATGAATCGTTCGATATCGCCTATAACCACCTTGGTCTTTATCGTTACCTCTCTTGTCTGATGTCTCATTATTTAGGCATCAACATGTTTAAAACGTGGACATGCTTTACTCATCGGTAGTTTCATGCATGAAAGCGAACTAGATGGATTTTGTTATTTGACAAGGTGTTTATCGTTGAATCGGATTTTAGTATTGCAATTTCTTAGATCAAGAACAAAGATTCTCGTATGTGATTTTTATGGAACTCGTTCAAAGAGATTGATATTTTTCTGAATCGGATTGCGCAGATTCAAATTGTGTTTAGTTCATGGGTGTCGAATGAGGTGGTCGATGCCCTTTCCAAGGCTGGTACTCATGGGCGGATGTACCATAGAAAGTGGGGTGCAATTGACTCTACTTGATTTGTTGGGTACAAGTTTTTTAATGTGGTAATATAAATTTTTTTATAGGAAATATTATATTTGATCATACTTAATTTGTTGGGTATGGGGTCAACAATACTTATAGTAGTGATATGAGAATCTTTCATATCACATATTTTACTCTTGACTAGGGATGGCAACGGGCCGAATCTAGACCGGATCCAGCTGAACCCAGATCCAAACCCATTTTCACATCCTGGATCCAGACCCGTCCCGGGTCCGCAGGTCTAGAAAATTGGGACCCAAATTCAGATCCAACGGATCTCACGGATTTGGGTCCAAAACGGGTCTATTAAAAAAACACCATTCGACATATTTTTTAACGTAATAAAACTGTCATTTACTAATTTCACGTCACATCTCCAATGGAGAAGAGATAATTTCAATACAACTAGTAACATAATAAAAAACGATAAACTAAAGTCTCAAAAAAACTCCAACACAATTACACAAATGTCTTTTGAATAACACAAATATTAAAAAATGTAGATCATGAAACATTCCATTGTCGCAAGCCAAGTACCGCACTTCTACCTCCTTAGAGTGCTGGTCTTCATCACTATTTAAATCATCAACATCCTAAAACAAACAACAACCACCAAAAGAGAAAATTTTGTTTAATGAAAATAATATTTGTGAAATTTAAATATTAATATTAAGGTGGGTTTTTCTATAAATGGGTTCAGGCCCGGATCTTAGTGTCAGATCCGGACTCAGATTCGTACTTTAATCAGATGATCTAGATCCGGCTCGGATCCGTCGGGTCCAAAATTTTAGGATCCAGACCCTATAAAACGAATCTGGATTTACGGATTCAGGTCGGGTCGGGTTCAAGATTCATTGACATCCCTACTCTTGACCCCACTAGATGAAATCCTGGCTCCGCTACTACTGGTACTAGTAGGACCTCTGTTTTTAAGGTGTAGGGGTAGATAATGGAATGATTTTATTTGATTTAAGGAATTAAATTGATTCAATTCCTTGATTCAATGGCTTAATTGGGTGTAAAAAAAAATTAGAAACTTAATTAATTTTTTTCAAAAGTCTAGGGACTTTTTACACTCTTAAGTCAATTTATTTTGTATTTCAGAGTCATGTTTGGCTATTAGTTGCTAGTTTTTTTTTTCTCTATAAGCCGGGATGGTACCTCATTGCATCTTTTAACATTAATAAATCTTATTGATTGAGTAAAAAAATACTTCTTATGTCCTATTGAAATTGTCTCTTTTGACTTTTTAAAATTGTCTTACTTAAATTGTTTTTTTGAAAAATTACACATCTTTTAAAATACATATTTTTCTTTCTACCCATTTTTTAGTTTTCAACAAAACAAAATTTTACTTTTCAAGAATAAAATTGTGATTTTAATTATTTTATAACACATCTTTTACACAAACTTTTCCTTTCTAAAATTACGTAAAAAAATCAACAAATGACAACTCGAGAGGAATGAGAGGTGTACAAACTTTAGTCTTTTAGATATAGGGCAAATTACAAAAATCATCACTGAACTTTGCTCTCTGACCTATTTTGGTCACTGAACTTTCAAAACGATCAATTTACTCATTGAACTTTATACATTGACCTTTTTGGTTACTCCACCGTTTTCTCATTAACATCCTGATGATGTGGCTTATTTTATTAATATTTGGTCATGACGTGAACTTTTTTATTAATATTTGGTTGACATATAAAATTTAAAATAAATTAAAAAATTCATTTATTCTACCCAAACCCCACCGGCATCACCCTCCTCTCACCAAAGCTTCACCGTCTCCTTAAACAACCATGGTCCCGAAGCTTCACCCGAGCCATTCCTTCATTCATCTTGGTCACCAACGTCCTTGCAACTCACCTTTGTTCATCCACTACAATAAATTTATAATATTGCAACGAAATTATTTATCACTAAAAGTACTAAATTTATTACGGTATATTTATTTTGACAAATTTTGTTTGTTTCCAGGCTTGTTAGAATAACCCTGTCATGTAAAGTATATTGTGACAAAATTGTGTTTGTTACTATATTATACCGTTTAACGTAACAATAAAATTTTATTACTGTAGTTAACTTATCACGACAAAATATTTGTCACTATAAATTAATTATTTTATCACGAGAAGTACGTTTCGTCACAACTAACTTGTATTTTAACATCAAATATAAAAAGTTTTGTGATAAAAATACAAATTGCAACAAAAATTAATTTTCCATCGAATCAATTTTGTCAGCAAATGTAACTTACAGCGACAAAACATTTGTTATAATAAACTATTTATTTCATCATAAGAGGTAAATTTTGTCACAATTAATTTACATTTTAACATCG
This sequence comes from Hibiscus mutabilis, assembly GCA_019671005.1. NCBI lineage: Eukaryota > Viridiplantae > Streptophyta > Magnoliopsida > Malvales > Malvaceae > Hibiscus > Hibiscus mutabilis. The sequence goes on from CM033739.1 coordinate 39,665,872, forward strand.
AACAAAAAAGGTTTTCGTGATAAAATTACATAGAACAACAAAATTTAATTTTTCACTACTTTTATTTTGTCACTAAATGTTACAAAGTATTTATTAAATTAAAATATTTATTTTATAACTAAAAATATATTTTGTCACAATTAGTTAGATTTTAACATCAAAGCCAAAGAACCCACATGCATACATATTGCATATTTGCATGTTACTTTGGAGGTTTTTCGGAGGCTGCAGCAGCAGTACCATCCTCCACCCTTCCTGACTCGGTGAGTGCATCTTTCAAAGCTTTAATGACATCTGGTTCGATCTTAGGGTCAATTGTTTGTGCTCCCCCAGGGAAAAGCTTCTCCTTGAGAACTTTAGGATCCACCCTTCCTTCGTCTGTCATCTTCATCAAGGCTTCATAGAATATTTTCATCAAATATTCTTCCTACTGTTTAGGTGAAGCCGATGGATCAAAATTGTCTTCCTTATCTTTCACAACGCCTTTATCGGCGGCATCTCGTAGGCCGTCGGAAATGTCCTTTTTGACTTCCTTGGCAGTCACTTTTTCATCTTCCTTCTCATTTTCACGGTTGACAGCTTTAGCCGCTCTTTGGGCGGGGTCTAGGGATGATACCACCATTTGCACTGAGAGAATGAGGGCCAATGAGAACACAGCCAAATCAATCCTTGCCATCTCTTCTTCCTTTTTTATGTTAATTGTAGGCTAAAAGAATGAGAACTATTGAAGAGGATGATTAAGGGTGGGAAATGAGATGAAATTTAAAGAGTTTAGAATCAGATATTTGAGCCGATTCAAGGTTTGTTGATTGGTTTAGTTTCTAATGGTTGAAGTTTTCTTTTAGTAATTGACAATTTTATTTATTTCACCTTGTTTTACTCCATGTTAGTGGGAATAATCGAATTTGTGTTGTCAAGATAAATGATATAACATTGTATTTATTTTCGACATTCACTCTATATTTATTTTAAATTTTATTAGGCCTAATAATTTTTGTTAAGTTCTTAAGGTAATTAATCTCGTAAAACAAGCATGGTGACACTTGCATTTCTAGAATATATAAGAAAATATAATGCCATAATTGGAACCCAAATATTCGAATTCGAAATGTACCTGAATTGCAGGCTTATACGCATAATATATTATATCGCTAAATGCACATGTGCTATCATCGGTCAACTAGAACAGGAGTCGGCGCTAGTGCACTATAACTAAAATTGTGTACGTATGTCATACATTCATTAACATAAATTCATAATCACAAAACTTGCCAATTCTTATGTACTGAAATTCAGAACCTCGAAACTTACCAAATCTCGAATGGAATAATTCGAGTCAAAATCATGGTTGTCTTACCTAAATACATCCATAAATCCCCTAAGCTACATATAATCATATTTTAAGCTTCTATCATTTACAAGGGATGGAGGTAAATCTCAATCTCATTTCTATTATACTAATGATAACCGAAGTTTACAAATCCATTTATGGTAACTGAAGTTTGCATCTCAAGGCAATGTTGTTTTCTCAAAAATAAAATAAAATTGCTTGTTGACCTACAAATTCAACCTTCTCTGCATAACTCTTCCAATACTGTCTTATGATGGTTTCTATAAAGATAACATTTAAGAAAGATAGTAATAATTAAAAAAAGTAAGTTGTATAATCTTAAATTCTTGAGTTAATTAAAGTTTTGTTAGACTTTAATAAACATTTATGTGAAAAACGTACTTCATCGGTCCCACCTTTCAAGGGTTTTAAAAAATAATATCCAAGTGAAACAGTACGTTTAATAAAATAAAGGCTTAAGGCTATTTCTGACCGTGTAGTAATTTTAATTTATTGATTTTGCTCTTATAGTATTTTTACATCAATTTGACCTTTGAAGTAGTCGAATTGTATCACTGTTTAGGGTTTAGGAATACTTTTATGTTTCATAATTACTTTAGATTGATAAAAAAACATTAGGATTTAGGGTTTGAGATTTAGAAATTAGGGCTAGAATGTTAGTCAAGGGGAAAACAGTGATGCAATTCGACTACTTCAGGAACCAAATTGATACGAAAATACGATAGGGGCAAAATTGATAAATTAAAACTATTATAGTGACAAAAGTAACCCAGCCTAAAATAAAACATATTTTTTTTAACTATAGGTATGGTGTAAATCTTTGAAAAGTCACAACTTTGTATCCATGTGCCTAATTGAAGTGATTTTTTAATCTATGTAATTTTTTGAGATCCATACGCTGAAAAGAGACCAAATGTGCCTTGAATTTTTCATTATTTATCAAAATTTTTAAATTTTGACTTCGTTGTCTTTTTTTTACCTGTCGAACTTAAAATTTTAATTTTTTTTATTAAAATATACCATTATTTACAAGGATTTGATATGTAGGACAAAGACAGGCTGACACGTAGGACAAAGACAACGAAGGTTGACGGGGTTCATCTTTGTCTCATGAGTCATAAATAGGGGCCATTACGATAAATAATTGAGAATGAGTGTTAGTTTAGTAATTAATTTAAAATTGATATATATATATATATTGTGTGTGATAAAATTCACTTACACAATATATTTTTTTTAATCTTACATTGATTTTAAATCATTGGGTAAGTATAAATTTATTATAAATCTAAAACTTGAATATGAGAATTTTTAAAAAGAAAAATAAATAAATAATTTTAATCTTAAATTTTAAACTCTCCTAAAAGGCAAGGGAACAGCAAAGGGAAGCAATCGGCGGCTTTACGTAGGTTCGGCAATAAGATTGTGGATGCTTCGTTAAGCGAAGTAGATTTTGCAAATGGAAACAGTCTTATTCGTCATCAAATGGAGGAACAAGTGCTTGTTTTTTTAAACTACCGATATCTGATTTATTAACCGACTAATTTAGATCTAACTTTTATAAAAGTTTAACATGAGAGCGACCATCTCAACCTAATTTTTTTCATTTATAAAGTCAGAATTCGAACATTTAACCTTATTTAATGGGCTTAATGTTTTATCTCACTAGACTAACTAGTTTCTTGTAGGAAGAAGAGCTTATTGATGAAGTTGTGTCCACTTAGAATTTGAGGAAAAACATAGGTTTGGTCAACGGTGTACATCTAAATGTCATATATATTTATCTTTATATTTTAGAACAAAATTCGTTTTCCTCTTTTCTGTGTCATTTTGTACGTTCTACCAATCATTTTATGCTATGTATATTAATGATTGTTTTCATTGTTTTTATTGAATGTTTTAAACTTTTGTTAGATAATTAATTTTTATTACAACAGAACTGTACAACCTACAAAAACAAACAAAACCTCCACCCTATACAATTAGACTCCAATTTTGACTTATTTGTAAGTCAATACTATTTCTTAAATGCCAAACCTTCCCAAACAATTTCGTATAAACAATCTCACGCATACTAGAAAATAGCAGAATAAGGAGAAAAAGTTGAACAAAAAATCTTGCAATTACGCTCCCTCCATACAAAGTATAAGAAAGCATTTCACGCAAGCTTCAAAACTGAAGCAATCAAGGATTTTCCCCTTAAATACTTCATTGTCCAATCAAACTCGATCGCCCAGAAAAAAACCTCCCTTGAAATGCAACAACGATGTAAAACCTCCTTCCACACTTTCTTAAAGTATCCACAACCAAAGAAAATATGATTTCTACTCTCAACAGTACCATTACAGAGGACACAACTAACATTAACCCTCATACCCCAAGAAAGAAGTCTATCTCTCTTAGGCAATCTTCCAAGGATGGTCATCCATGCTACGATAGCATGCCGAGGAATATGCAAAAGACACCAAACGAGACGATTCCAACAGACTTTGTTCCGACTTCCACTCACCTCCGAACAAGCCTGGAAAGTAGTCAAAAAACCAGTACTGAACAGATGCAAATAGCTATCCCTCATCTTTAACAGCTTCCTCCAAATCTATCTCATCGACTGCCTAGGCAAAACCTGCCAAAATAAGACCCCCTTCAAGACATAAGCATTAACCCAAGCCACCCAAAGTGAGCCTTGGTCAGCAAGCAACCGCCTTACCAACATCACCATGCAAGCAATGTTCCAGTGAAACAAATCTCAAATCCCCAAGTCACCTTCAGATTTCATTGAACAAATCACACTCCAACTAACTCTGCTACTAGTCCCACTCTTATTCTCCCCTTTTCAAAAGAAACGCATTAATAGAGCATATAAAATGATACAAAAAAAGACAGACGAACTCTATTCCTATATTTTCACCTAATTCATGTACATTTACATTTGATAAGACACACACGTGTCATCTCTAGTTTGCTTTTTTAGATAAATTTTTCTACCACTCACTCTACCCCAAAGTAAAAGAACGATATATCTATCTTACTCGTGTATGGCCCTTAAGCACCAGAACAATCAACAAGCCTTGAAATCGGCGCAAATATCTGATCCTAAACTCTTTAAATTTCAACTCATTTCCACCCTTAACATCACTCGAATATTTCTTATTTTTTTAGCCTAACATTAACAAAAAAAAGATGGCAAGGATTGATTTGGTTGTGTTCTCATTGGCCCTGATTCTTTTACTGCAAGTCGTGGTATCCCAAACTGAAAGCCCCGCCCAGAAGGAGACTAAAGCTATCAAACATGAGAATGAGAATGAGGATGAAAAAGTGACTGCCGACCAAGTCAAAAAAGACGTTTCCGAAGGCCTCCAAGATGCCGTCAAGAAAGGCCTTGTGAACGACACGTCTGAAAATATTGATCAATCCGCTTCCCCTCAGCAGGATGAAGAATTTCTGATGAAACTGTTCCTTCAAGCCCTGACCAAGATGGCCGACGAAGGAAAGATGGACCCCAAAGTTCTAAAGGAGAAGCTTTTCCCAGGGGGAGCACAAACAATGGACCCCAAGATAAAACCAGAGGTCATTCAAGCTTTGAAAGATGCAATTGCCGAAGCACAAAAGGTGAAGGCTGGGACTACAGATTCCACTAAAACGGCGGCTGCAATTGCTGTGTAATGTGTTACATGCACATGCAATATGTATGCATGTAAAGGCTATGGAGTTTTATCAAAATATAAATAAAATTGTTTGTGCTCTGTTTAGAATGGGCAGTAGTCCTAGGTGATTCTGGATCCCTTATTTTTTAAGGGAGAGTTTTGAAATGGTTTTCAAACCTTTATTGCTTTATATAAATTATATTTACTGGGGAAAAAAACTTAATTTATTTGATGAATAAATAAGACTCGTTAATTCGATGAATTTAATTCTAGTTTCACTTTATACTTTAGACTTTTTTCATAACGTGTGTATATAGGATCCAACATAACATTACTTATGTTAAAGCCTTAATTGTTCTTCTCTTTATAAAAAAATTTCTCTATCTTCTCTCTACTTTCACTTCTGTTGTAACCTTAGTTTTCTCTCCTTTGGGCGGCCAACTGCCTTCGTGATAGTGGTTGGCTTCCCCTCCCCCTTTCTTTTCGTTTTGTCTATGTTTGTCCCGTTCCTTCTTCCATTCTTGGTCGTTTTGTGATTGTCCTTTGGTGTTTTCGATGAGAAATTTTTTTTTGGGTGACCTTGGTTCAAACACGAGCGTCGTTTTGAGAGAAGGACCCTTTTCTTTCTTGTTTTTTCTGCAAGATCATCGTGGTGCAATTGTGGTTTTCATGTTCTTTCTCCGCTGAATCGAGGATTCTTGGCAGCGGCCATCCTTTCCCTCAGGGGTTTTTGTGTCTTGTGTTTCGTCCTTTTTCTATCGTTATGTTGTGGCGAGTTTGGCAGTTGGAGTTTGTTGAGGATTTTATCTCCTCTCATTAAAACCTTTTTCGGCTTTGCTTCATGCTTGTTGGACGCCTATTCCTTTTGGTCGACTTCTCTCTATACTAGTTGGACACTTCTTCCTTATGGTCCCAGACACTTCTTTATTGTTCACCCAATGGTTAAGTCCCTAACCTTCTGATTTGGGGAAGACTTCTCAGTTAGACTCTAATGTCCATTTCCCTAGCGCTCATCTTGCTGGTTTCATCTTCCTTGATCCTGTTCTTTTTGGGGATTTTCTTTTTCTGATGCACTTTGTTGGTGTTCTGTTCTTGTGTCGGTTGTTGACTCCTATAACATCAACATAAACAAAAAATCTAAAGAAATGCTCGATTTTCTCTTGTGCTTGTTGTTTGTTTTCTTTTGTTGTGTTTAATGAGAATCTTCATTTCGTTCAAAATATATATATAATCCAACAAAAAAATCCTACTAGAAAAAAAAACCATAAAAAATATAAATAAATATATTATATTTTTTAATTAAGTAAATATTTTCTTAAAGGATAATAAGGGTCTCATTAAAAACCTTCTTTTTTTTACTAACCTAATATCAAAATTTTGATACTAAATTACGGATAAAGAAAAAGAGTACCTACGTATTTTCTTAATCAACAAGATCATCAAAATTACATAATCTTATCAACTTAAATCCCTACGTTACTCATTTACCACCCAGGTGACTTTCATGAACTGTAGACACCAAAACTAAACATCTTCACATAATTCTATTCTACAAAATACAATCTGCGACCTACGAATCTGATTAATCTGTGGTTGCCCTTTTTGCTAACACACCGGCTTCAATGTTGCACACCCTTAAAATTTACCGAATCGATATTTCATATTTTAGCATCATTGCGGAAATGATTTGCAACCAGTTTAAGAAACACAAGGGGGCTTTAGAGGGGTTAAGGATCCACCTCACGATATTCTTACAGTCACTTTCCAGTATCAATTTGAAACACCCTACCCAAGAGGAAGCCATGAAGACATCTATTGCATAGATATTGGCCTCTGTTGAAAAACGAGACCATGTCATTTTTCAAGGACATCTACTTAAAAAAATTTGATTAAGTAGATATAATAACATTCTCAAGACAAATTTCAAGATTTGAAGTCATATAAAATGTGACATTATGAGCAAGACACACACTTTATAAGGTAATATTTGAACTAGGGTTTCCTAGGATGAATATCATCCGCTTTTCTACTGAGAACACTTATGGGTTTTTGTGGTTTTTTAATTTGGAATATCGTTAAACTTGACAAACCTTTTTTTTTTGCTCGGTAAAATTAAAATTTTATTAATAAATTGAAATACCACAAAAGTGATTTACAAGGTCCTCACAAACCAACCCATGCAAAGACTAACGCCACATCAACAACATTAACCTTTTACTATCGCGGACAACACTGTCTCATACCATTAACCCATCAAGAACACGGTTCTCGTATCTAATGTCTTGTGAAATAAAGAAGTGTACTCAGAATGGAAGAATTCTCAAAATCGAAGTGTTTGAGATTTAGGAATGTTTGATTTCTCAAAACAAAATAAATTTTTTTATTTTTTTCCTTCGGTTGTTATGTTTCTTTCTCTAGAAAATCTAAGGGGGCAATGAAGACGACCGAACTTCACGTTTTACACATTTATTGGGAAAAAAAATTAGCAGACAACTTGTAAATGAGTACGAAATGAAAGGTTAATCACCTACTTTAACCAAAAATTAAATACTTGGAACAAAAAATTATATAATTTAAACACTTGTTTTATAATAAATTGTGTATAGTTTTTTTACGAAAGTATCTTTATTTCTAAAATAGATAATACCTTATCGTGAATGCAATCTGTTGATCCTCGTAAAAATATTTGATATGAAGTACCCGACCCGTTAATTCGGTACAAAAAGAATCGGGTATTTTTTCATTTAAAAGAAATTTAGTTCAAGTACCCAACCTACTAAATTTTAAGGGTTCGCGGGTCAGGCTTAGGCCTTAATTTTTGGATTGAACTCATACCTGATATGGATTCCTATTTTAATGTTTTTTATTATTATTAATAAAAATTTATTTAGTTAAAACTTAAAAATTAAAATACCATCATCCTAAATATTTTATCCTCTTTTGATGCATATATTATCTGTCATTAATTTTTTGATTTTTTTTGAATAATTATTAATTAAGGAGAAGAGAGGGAAAATTTACTTTTAGTGAATATTGAACCTACAACTTAAAAAGAGGAAAGAGTGTTGACGGAAAACTTTTAACAGCTTGTTTTAGAGGTTATTGACATTTTTCTATTAATTTTAGATTAAAGTAGATGTATAAAAAAACATAAAATAACTTAGTTATCCAAATTTAGTTTATAAACTTTAAGGACCTCACATGAAAAATACACCGAATATTCTAAAATTGGTATTTTTAGTTTTTCACCATAGAAATTTAAAGAAGGTATAAGGATAATTTTAGGCCTTAACGTTTATTATTTTTTGTCATTTTTGACCCTCATTTTATTTTTAAAATAAATTTAATCATCAATATGTATTTTTTTGTAAAATTACACATTTTTTAACTAACATGCTGATTAAACAGTTAAAATTTTAACGTAATTACATGGTTCATACGCATAACAATACATTTTAAATGACATGTCATATAACATATCACACGTGGAATAAATTTTTTAATAAAAATATAAAAAAACAATTAAAATTTAAAGCAAAAACAAATGTGGGAAAAATCCATTTTGAATCAAATCTTCCTTTCAAAAACTGAATCATTTGAATCAAATCTTTTCTTTAAAACACGAATCTTTTTTCATCAAAGAGCAAACTATCCTCGCCTAATTAGTTCTATAATGACAGCATACAACCTCATCTAAAAACGATATTATACTAAACAACACCAGAACACAACCGTAATCTCCACTTCATCCACGGCGGCCACAAAACCACTTCCTCCATTACAACCGCCGCCAGTAAAACGTCCTAGTGCACCGCGTAAAAGCCAAGCATAATAAAATTAAAATTTTCACCTTAAGCCTGCAACATAACAAGACCCCACAGCATCACCCAATACTCTTAAGTACAAAATTAGAGCCAAGTATACTGACAATTCTGTATCGTAATCAATAAACATTCACACTTAAAATCACCTTATACCATATATTCTTAAACCCTAAACTAAAATTATAAAAACCCAATTGATTAGGAACAAAGCTCATACCTTTCATTCAACAATAAACGATCTCTGCAACGTTCAGAATCACACAGTCCTTATATTATCAAGTTGATTCAAAGTGATTCGTGTTCCAAACAGAAGATTTGATTCAAGTGATTCACCTTTTGAAAAGAAGATTTGATTTACGCTTTAAATTTTAGTTGTTTTTAAATATTTTATTTAAAGTTTAATTATATTTTACAATTTATATTAAAATAAAATTATATTCCAGATGTAAACATGTGATAGGTTAGATGTCATGTCATTTAAAATGTATTGTTATGTGTATGTGCCATGTCATCACCATTAAAATTTTAACGGTCTAGTCAGCATGTTAGTTAAAAAAATGTGCAATTTGACAGAAAAATATAGGTTGAGTGTTAAATTTATCTTAAAACAGGATGAGGGCTAAAATGACAAAAATAGTAAATGTTAAGGGCTAAAATTATCCTTATACCTTTAAAGAAAGGCATGAAACTATTCCCGCCCACAAGCCAACAATTTTATAACGCTTTAAAGGCCATAGTTTCCTGTATGAAAAAAAAGTTTACTGCATCAGACAACCAGAAATTATATTATAGACATGGCTCGTCACGTCATTTATAATTTTAATTAATAAAAAATATTAATATCATTAATTTTTTATATCATCTTTTTACCAAGTGAATCTTTATTTGTTAAAATTATTTTTTAATTTAATTTACAGTAAATATGAGTGAAGATTCACTCAGTAAAATGATGATATGAAAAAAATAAATAAAATTGATAGTTTTTATTAGTTGAGACCATAAATAACATGACGAATCAAACATATGATATAATTTCTCCCTAAATTATATATATATTAAATCATATCAATATTTTAAATTGATATCGGTCATCTGCAAAATTTTTTATATTTTAAAAATTCTACTGATGACCATGATCAATGGAGAGTTGATAGTTATTTGCATTAACGAATTGCATTCAAGTGTTTAGTAAATTCTACTAATTCGACTAGTTAATTACATTAACGGATTGCATTCAAGTGTTTAGTAAATTAACTAATAGTTGATAGTTATTTGCTTATTTGAACAAGCAAAATAACATATAAGTACATAATTATATATGATACTACTTGTTTGAATAGTTTATCAATTATCATTATTTAGTATCTATAAATATGTAAGGTAATAAAGTGATAAGTATTAAGTGTCGAACCCACAGGGATTGAAGCGATAAACTCAAAGTGATTGCACAAAACAGTTAGTAAAATAATGATGTGTGATATGATGAATAAAACTATAAACTAATGCTATGCAAGAAAAAGTAAAGATGAAGCACTGATCAAAGGACAAACATATGATGTAGCAAAGATTCTAATGATTATGGATGTTGGGTTTATTACCTAAGAACTATTTTAATTATCATTCGAATGCTATAACAGTTGGCAATACATGTTTGCGTAAACCAATAATATTCTTATCTACTCGATAAGGTTTTCTAATTAACTTCTGACTCTCTCAATGCCTAGAAGTTGATAACAATGAAGTTAATGTAATACATGTCTGCATGAACCCTAACAACTCTATTATCTATTCAAGTTCCCCTTATTAGTCATTGAAATCTTAAACTTATGTCTAAGCCGGATTAGGACCAAGTTAATAGCTTAACCCCATTGTTCACGTTTGTAACCTAACTCTCATGATATTAAGCCACAAAACAATAGTTAAAAGGCATATCTCGATAGCACTTACAATAACTACGTATGAAGGACGAACAAAATAGATAAGGAAAAAGGCTATAACATTAAACGATAATTAAAACATAGAATCCTAAAACAATAAAACCCAATAAAAAGTATTTAGCTCATGTATGAGCAAATATCATCCATAATAATAAAAATCTATATCATGGCAGTCAAATAAAACAAGAGAGAAAGAGAATTCAAACGTCCTAGAAATCTTTTTCAAGCCCTCGAACCAACACTGCAACTCTCCAACTCCTCAAGCATCTCTCGATAGCTCTTCGTCGTTGTAGGCTCCTCTAGACCTTCGACAATGGTGGTTCTCTGTCGTGAAAGATAAAGGGATTGTTTCTCGAATAATGCTTCGCTATGTATTTTTGTGTTAAGTGCAGCCTCATTTTTAATTGTTGCCCTTGGTGTCTTTATATAGAGGTGGCTATCCTAGGGTTTTGAAAACCTAAATTGCAAGTAGTCTTTTAATGAAGATCTTGCTTTTCCGCGTCATTAATTGTTCAATAAAAGAATATCTTGCCACATACTTTTAATAGATTGTCATATGATCCAGCAAAGAGGATCTTTGCTTTCTATGTCATTAATAGCTCATATAGGAAGGGTTCCACGCGTTAATTAACCATCAAAAAGCTCAAATATTTGTCTCTAGCGTCGCAACGAATATTGTAGCATCCAGTCCAGCACGGGAGAATATTGCTCCAATACTCTGACGCTCTACTACTCTGTTACTTCCAGCACAAGTAACACTAAAAACCACTATATTTCCCATTAATAGCATCAATATAGATAAACATTAAGCTCAAACACTATAACTCTATAACTATATGCAAACTACTCTTAAATGTATCAATATTCTTTCTAACACATGCAATATGCTAAGTAAAAGGGTCTAAAATATAGGTTCTTTATGCACTCGTCAAATACCCCCCAAACTTAAGTTGTTGCTTGTCCTCAAGCAATGACATGCAAAAACTAAAATCTAAGAACAAGACCTATTATTTCCAAGGTTCCAACTAAGCTATGGTTTCTAAGCTTCTAAAACATGCTCCAACATTAATTCTATCCTTAGAAAAATAAAGATAAGTATGCAATATAACAGAGCTCACAGATTTGTTCCTAGGGTCAATTCTACTATAAGTGAAGTGTGTGTTGTGTCGCATGCAATCAGTACATAATGGTCTTAGAAAATTTCAAATATTGCTCTTTATTGTTGCCTAGCATTTTTTTCTTTAAAGCACATTATTTCAGTTACTTAATTCTTTTTGAGTTCATTAACTTGTATCCTTGGGGCTCCAGCTTATCACAACTACTCTTCATGCCTAAGATGGAGTGGAGCAAACAACCCATCCCTGAGCCCTACGAGCAGAGCCTTCTTGTGAAGACTTTCATTCACTCTTATGCAGTACTACCATTCGTACCAGGGAAAGTTAAATAGAGCAAACACTCACCTAGTGTACTAAGGTAGCAAGATGCATAGAAGAGTGTCCCTAAACAATTTGCCTATGACATCGAGTTTATCATTTAAATTGAACTTTATCTTCTTTTTTTCAATTTTTCTGGGAGTTTAACTTAAGCCTTTAATTGCTACATTGAGAATTCGGTTCATTATTGTTAACTACTCAAAAGTACTACTTTTCATATATATATATATATATATTGATATGTTTTTGTTTGACTTTGAATACATATTTGTGCATTTAGCTAGTAAAATCATGCATTTGCATTAAGTAGTTGAGGAACGTTTCCTTTGCTAGTGTAAATATGTATTTCTTTGTTGTGGCAGGAGATGAGCAGAAGAAAAATGTAGAGTAGCGATTGGAAAAAGTAGGATGAGGTTGCACCGTGCTGAAAGAAGAGTGCGACTATGGTTCGACCAGGCTAAGACCGAGAGCTCTAGATTCATTGAAGGGTTGCATCAACATATCTCCTTCTTTGTCCATTTCTCTTTATTTTAGATCTGATTTTATGATGGTCTTGATTTCAAACAATATGGTGTTGATGGTTCCCCAACCATGAACTAATTTCTTTAAGTAGGTTGGGGATTTTTTGCGATGAACGCTCAACTAATTTTTAGCTTTTAATAATTACATGCTTTGGTATTTTTGTCTATCTTGCTAGTATTTAATTTCCTTAAATTGTTTGACATACGATAGTTGGCATTGCATGCATATTATCCCTTAATATCTTAACAGACTTAGGGGATAACGATTAATTGCTAGGTACTAAGGTGAGAAACTTCGACAGAAGATGTTTAAGTAGATGAGCTTACTTCGGAAGTGTGTCTACCCCTTAGAAGTAAAGATTAAAACTTTACCAAGTTAATGATTGAGAAACATCACTATAGACATATAGGGGTTAATCATAATTGACTTAGGGTATTGCCATCAACAGATGTAATACTATCTTAAAATCTGCTCGGCAATAAAATAAAGGCTGAAAGTTATTAATTGTTGTCATAGCTAGTGTGAAATCAAAGCATCCATTGCCACCGTCAACATTCATCTAAATACATTTGTTTGTCAAACTTCCTAAATTTTCATTACATTTTTCCTTAGTCATTTTTCTTAATCTAAAGACCGAAATCTAAATCAAACTCATTTGTTTCAATTCATAAGTAAAACGTGGCATTTTATTCTTTGACAATCCCTGTGGATACGATACTTAACTTACTATTGTATTACTTGTTAGCCGTATATACTTACACACAAAAAGACCTAAACTTGGCATTATTTATTGGCATATTTATATTCATTCATCAATTATTTGCCAAGCGTTAATCGGTCAAAAATTATCATCAACTTATGCCTTAGCCTCAAAGAGTCGACCTAGAATTTCTCTATGACTTCTTAGGCTTTAAGAGAGCATGCAACGTGTGAAGTATAAATTACAACAATTTCAACCCTAAGTTTAAATCACTAGAGCTCTTAACACATTGCTAAAACACATTTAAGCACAAGATCAACATAGGAATATAACAATCACTGCAGCAGCAGTTTCAGTACAATAGAACCATAGCAAAGGAAACTTTAAAAATTAACTAAGCTATTTATATTACTAAAAAAAATAAAATTTTACCTAATATATACATATGACAATACTCCCCCAAACTTAAGCATTGTCCCTAACGCAAAAAGAAAAACAAAAAAACAAATAAACATGCAATAAAAAATAATATGCAATTCAAAAGAGGGGAATTTTACTATGAACAATACTCCCCAAAACTTGAGGGAAGCATTATTCTCAATACAAACAAATGAAAATGCAATGCAAAAGAAAGAAAGAAAAAAATAGCTAGAGTTTAAGTGGAAGCGAAAATGTGCGGTCTTGTGCGTCGTATGTTAGAAGTGTGTACTAGTGTAGGGCACAGATAGTGCAGGCTCTTCAGCAGCCTATGATGTAGTGGATGTTGGGGCATCTGGTTGAGATGGCGTAGGAGCAGAATTAGAGGAATCACTGGATTAAAAAGTGGTGGGCACTTCCTCTAATATGTCTTCGACCTCGGCAGTCCTGTGCACTTAATTCTCGCCATAGATGCTTTGTTGGAGAGGACGAAGATTAGGGCACAAGAATTTTGGGGCGTAACTTGGACAAGGAGGAGGAAGATGAAGAAACAAGTTTGGCTTAAATAAAATTCTCTCTTTATCTTTTAGGGGTTTTCGGACGAGATGGAGATGGAAAGATATGGTATTTATGTTAAGAGTGTAAAGGTGAAAATGTGGGAGATTTTGGAAGAAAAAGAATTAATGAGGATTTATGGGAAAGTGGGAAAGTGAGGAAAGGAAATCCTAAAAAGTGAAAGAGATGTTGTAGGGTTTTAATGATTAGAGAAGAGAAAAAAATGTTTGTCATTAAATGCAATAAATCATATTCCCTTTTTGTCTTGTAACCGCCCAAAATACCCTAAAATATTTAGGATCTAATACTGTCAAAAATCAACTTTTCTCTAAATCCCAAAAAAGATTTGATTCTTCTTCTAGCTTTATGGCTGCAAAATAAAAACAACAATAATTAACTCAATGTTGTAGCATCCAATACGAAACAAAATAATAAAATAAAGTGCTAAAGCATCAATCATAATAATAATAATAATAAATAATGCAAAAAATTAAAAGAGGAGGTGAAACGGATGCTTAGGCATCCAGATGTTTTGGGATAAGGGTCGTTTTCGATACTTTTTATAGTCCATCCACACCCTCCATCGAGTGACAATTCTTCCCAAAAAGAGTTGAACCAAGGTGCTTGAAATTATTATTCCTTGTGGAACCTTGATGGAGATATCTTTCTTTCTTGTTCCTTTGTAGTCCATGCATACCCTCCACCTTGTTATTGTTCTTGAAGGCATTAATTTTTTGATGGAAAATATTATACCAACACTCAACCATTTGATTACTTCATTCTCATTGACTTCCTCCACTGGGTGTAGCCTTTGTTTTCGTAGCAATTGTTGTCCTAGTCAATTGATGTGGCAATCCTTTGTTAGGTTCTTGTGTAAGTAAAGTAAAGGACCAATTCTTTCGAAGTGTTCAAAGGTCTAATCACCACCTTCTTTGAGCTTTTCAAACATCTCCATTAGTAGAGATTTCAGAGCACCAAGATCGGAGGGAATCACCATGGATAAAGTGTCATCTCCCAATTGAAAATGCCCTAGCTTTGATAGTATCAACTCTTGCATGTGGTCTTGACATTGTGGATAATAGCAGTCTACATATTGTTGCTCCAGCATCAATGTTGTTGTAGCAGGCTAAGTATCAGATTCCTCAGACGTTGCTGCAACATTACTCTTGTCAACTTCATCGAGTATTGTTACACCATTTCTCTGTTTGGGCTCCTCGAGCTTTGTTGTGACAACTCGTTGTTCAGGCTCATCTATTGCTGGGCATCCTTTCATACTCTCGACTTAGAGATTCTATTTTTTCCCCACACATTGGGGAGATCTCTTCGCATTGCTCCTCGTCCTCTTGACTTGGGATTTCAGTATCCCCTTGAATTAGTTGTTGTGTCATGCTTTCAAAATCTCTGTTGTGCGACTTTCAATATTTCTCAATGTTTCAGCAGAACTTTGAAGTTCAACATCCATCCAAACTTTCATAGACTCCATGGAATTTGATTGCGTCTGATGATCACTGCTTTGCTACAGCAGCTGATTGGACTCCGATAGTGTAGCATGGTTATAAGGTGCATATAAATTATCACCTTCTTGAGCATTCCACACAATAAATACGCATGAAGGACGATGAATAAAATAGATAAGGAAAAAGGCTATAACATTAAACGATAATTAAAACATAGAATCCTAAAACAATAAAACCCAACAAAAAGTATTTAGCTCATCTCTGATCAAATATCATCCATAATAATAAAAATATATGTCATGGCAGTCAAATAAAGAAAGAGAATTCAAGCATCCTCAAAATCCTTCTTCAAGCCCCTCGAATCAGTGCTGCAATGCTCCAACTCCTCAAGCATCTCTCGATAGCTCTTCGTCGTTGAAAACTCCTCTAGACCTTCAATGATGGTGGTTCTCTACCATCGAAGATAAAGGGATTGTTCCTCAAATAATGCTTCTCTACGTATTTTTGCGTTAAGTGCAGCCTCCCTTTTAATTATTGCGTTTGGTGTCTTTATATAGAGGTGGCTCTCCTAGGATTTTAAAAACCCTAAAGTGCAAGTAATCTTTTAGTAAGGGTCTTGATTTTCTACATCATTAATTACTCAATAAAATAATATTTTGTCACATGCTTTTAATAATGTGTCATACGATCCAGCAAAGAGAATTTTTGCTTTTCACGTCATTAATGGCTCATAAAGAAAAGGGGTCCACGCATTAATTAATCGTCAAAAAGGTCAAAGATTTGTCTCCAGCGTCGCAGCGAATGTTGTAGCATTCGGTCCAGCATGAGAGGATGTTGTTCCAATACTCCAAAGCTCCACTACTCCGTTACTTCTTGCGCAAATAACACTAAAAACCACTACCTTCCCCATTAATAGCATCAATATAGATAAACATTAAGCTCAAACACCATAACTATATGCAAACTATTCCTAAATGCAACAATATGCTTTCGAACACATGCAATATGCTAAGTAAAAGGGTCTAAATATAAGTTTTTTATGCACTCATCATTAACCATTGCAACTTGTCTTGTTTTCGCGTTTTCCACTCTGTAATGTTCACATTGTTGGTTTATCTGCAAAGCATGCTTGCAGTTATGTATATGGTGCTAGCTTGGAACCATTCGGGTCCATTTGCCTGAAAATGTTCACATTTCTTAAATGAGTAGACACTAAATAAGGGGCGGAGAGCAAGACCAAAGTGATTGATGACAGATTCAGACAGTTTACACCTGTTAACTTGGGACAGAAAAGAGCAGACAATATAGTAGTCAAGGATGAAGAGGATTGGTCTTCGGGAAAAACTGATCGAAGAAGAAAAAAAGGAGGATGAAGATCTTCTTCCTTGACTATCCCTCTCCTATAGATACCTCTTTATGATGACGGTATGCGTCTAAACTCGAGATTAGCTTCTTTGATGACCTACCAAGATTCTAGCCTGCTAACAGGCAAGCATGTTAGTTCTAGTCGGACTGACTTTTGATGGACTAACAGAGTTGAGTCAACTGTCGTTTTAAGTGGGATTAATAGCTGTGACACGTGCTACCCTGGTATGGGCTCCGAAAGGTTCAGATCTAGAGGTGAGCTTCGGAGGCCTTGGAACCTAAGTATAACAAAAACTATGACGAAACAACGAAAAATAGCATAGGGATTTTGTGCAATCAAATATGCCAAGTTGGAAGCCAAGTCAAATTCTTAAGAAATGATAGAAATATATTATATTCTTACAAATCCCCTTGCAAGAACTTGGTTTACAACACTTCTGTGTAAGAAAATAATATAGTACCCGTTTCCACTTTTGTACAAACTCCCTAGTTAATACAAATGGTGACCGGCAACATAATAGTATAGATAAGCTGAAATGTTGAACTAATACATACATGCATGCATATACATATGTATATAGTAGAAAAATATACTTTCCGAAGACAATTCTAAACTTTTCTTTTACCATCTGAAAAAAGATGGAAAAATGAAATGCCGTCCACATTTTTTTCATTGTCACCTTCATTGTTAACAGATTTATGGACCTGACAGTATTCTTCCCATGCTCTGTGGCAATGCATAAGAATGGTTTAGGGGTGCAATTTCAACACCACGGCCTTCACTCGGATTTTCTCGAGATCCGTACTGATTCATGTCACCATTTAGAGCACCGTAATATGCTGCCATCGAATTTGGTTGAACCATGTTGAAACCTGAACCGCCGGTCTGAAGGCGGCTTTGGCCCAGTTCAGAATGGAATTGCTGATGATGCTCGTTCGAAGTTTGTTCAGGAACAGAACTAATGCCGACACCAAGATCAAGGCTAATGGCATCATTTTCTTCCGATCTAATCCTTGATGGCACACTCAATGCTACTGGTCCTGCTGTATCATGACTACTGGTCTTTGCAGTAGGTACATCGTGATTGTGTTTTCCCTCGTATGTTGTTATAACAGCTTTAGGATCATGAGACGCCCTTTCAACATGTTTTCTAACAGGGCAACCGGCATTTGTGCACTTGTAATAACTCCTACATAGAAAGTAAGCAGGAAATATAACATCTTATAACGTACGAAACCACAATAAAATAACAAAAAGTTATGGTCAAGAATGGTCACGCACAAACGACTCTCAAATAAATTACTCAAGATAAACCGAATAAAAGGTCCCAAAACATTTGATTCGCATATCTAATTTATGACAGCATGGTCAATCGGAACATGCTTCAATTGGATTTTTATGCCGGTAAGCACCGATATAGTGTTTCAAGAAGCTGTATGTTGAAACAGGTGAGCTTATTAAAATATCTTAATTGTAACTTATGACATTGTAATTCTATAATCATCAATTTAATGATACTTGCCTAGGATTAGGATTTCCTCTCACTACTTTTTGCCCATATTTGCGCCACCGGTACCCATCATCCAGTATATCAACTTCACTCACAGTTTGAACAACAACGCGTGGTTCCCGGATTGGCTTCACCACAGGAGTGATATCAATCCCACCATCCATCTTCCTGCTCGTAGCATGTTAGTGCCATTAGCAACCAGACAACTCGACAAAATGAAAAATACAGCCTCGATTGACCAATGACAAATTAACAATACCTCCGTTTCAAGAATGGATCATCATCTTCAACCTCATCTAAATTATCATCATTAGCCGGGACAAGAGATAGATCAGCAGTATAATTTGGCTCAATACTATGAGCTATCGGGCCATAACCACAGGATGGCTTGTCTAAAATGGAGAAAAAGAAAAGATTAACTCACAAGTAAAAAAAACGGACTCGACAGATAAAACTGAATGTATATTTTTTCCCTTACCATCTCTACCATTCAAAGATGAGACCCTGTCAGATCTTTCCTCTTGGCCAGACGTGATATTACCAGAAGAATATCGGCGGCTAGGTTGAGGTTTAGGGTGATCATGTGTACCTTTGTATATTATCTCGGTAATCTGTCCATCATGAGATCTCTCAAATAGCTTTTTCACTTCGCAATTAGGATGTGTACATTTGTAATAACTACGAGGAAATTCGCATCCTTTCACATGTTTCTGTCCATACTTTCTCCAGTTGTATCCATCATCAGATGACACGGGACCAACTCCTCTATGATCAGACTGCCCCGGCGGCATCCCACCATTCGGGTTACCTATCTTGTTTAGTTCATCTGCTTCAACTTCAGCTGGAGTACTAGCCACAGAAGTAGCAGTATGAACAGGTACGGAAAGGCTCAATTCATTCGAGGCTGCCATCTCACTCTTAACTGAAGCTGATGAATTGAACGATATAGGCTGGTATTGAATCTGGATCTGCCGAGATTGCTCACTTCTCCGACAATCTAAATCTGAAGGAGACTTGAATAAGAGAAAAAAAAACAATTGCACATTAGCAATACTAACCCCATAACGGGGGACGGGGGCAGTAAAAGGAAAATCTTATTTAAAATTCGATCAACATTTATCAGGAGATTACCATGTCCGCTCTAGGATGAGGTCTAAACTCAAAGGAGCTTGAATTTCTTCCATCAAAAGCATTAGAACACACAGCAGTTGCCGAATGTGTACTACAAGCAACAGAGGCGTGTACTGCTTGAGGTTTAAAGAGAGAACCAGTAGTCGGTGAAGGCTCCACCTTCAAAAACAAGCACAAACAAGTTACTTGGCAAAGCTATCATCCGCATGAATAAGTATACAAAGCTCAAATCAGCCACTGATCAAAATATTAAACAAACTAATTCCATCATGTTTATCGAGTGCCAAACATAACAATATATACAAAGGGAGAGGCGGGACGGAGCAAGGTGGTTCCAGAACAATATCATTCATATACTTACAGTGAACCCTACACTTGATGCAAAAACAAGTGCTAAACTTCACTACCCAATACCCGTATTCCTTTTCCAAATTCAACTCTATACGATGTCATATCCTCCATCATCCGATATAAAAACGATCACCTTTAATAAAGCATCAATTCGTCGATCAACTACGCTCCACCTCAATCCCCAGCATCTATTCCATATTTTACATTGCACAAAAATGGAAAAGCTCTCTAGCATGTCCTCACATACAAACACATATACATATATATAAAGCAGCCACAATTCCCACAATCAAAAGAAGGTTCAATCTAGATTTTTTATACTAACAACAGCACCTTTAAAAATGGACAAAACGATATTAAAAAAAATGGACAAAACTTATTCTTTCCACAATATACAAATCCATAATTTATATAATTGCAATGTTGAAGCATCCGAATCTTTTCTTTTATCATTAAGGCCTCCAACATCATGAACCACTTGAAATATAAAATCAAGAAATTTAAGGACCCCGAAATTGAAAGCAAACATATATAGTAACCCATTACTTTCTCTCCTTGAGCACATATTTAGCTGAAAATTAAATCCAATCACATCATCCCCAAACCAAAGAAAAAATCTCCACTAAAAGCTAGTGTAAAAGTAAATAAAAATAAAAACTTTGAGTCTCACACTCTGAATTCCTCAGTCAGCTAAAAAAAACTTGGGGTTTTTTCAAAAGGAGGAATTCAATTTCACAAGAGAATTTTTGAAAAGTAGACAACTTTCCTCTGTTTTCTCGGGAAACAAACATAACCATAAACCGATGCAACCCCCAGAAAAAAAATTAAAAGCATCTCTAACCTTAACATCTGAAAGAAGAACAGGAGACTCCAAGAAAGAAGAAGGACTAAGCCCGGGAGGGATCGTAATACAAGCCGACCTTGAGATCGGTAGCTTAGCCGGAGCCACTTGCTTGTACCGAGCTCCACCCGGACCCGATGGATCGTGCTGAGTAGGAGCCGCAGCAACATCCGAAGAAGATGATGTAGAAGAAGCTAATATTTGCTCCTCCATCTTACAATACACCAAAGGAAACCCAAAAACAAAAAAGACAAGACAGTGGAGAGAGGAGTTGATCTTTATGTCCTGTAAGAAAAATAAGGGGAGGGTTACATTAGTAAATTAAGTTAAAACATTCCCAAGTTGCTTTGTTTTCTCTTGAATAAAAATTAAAACTTTTGGAGTGAGTTTTACTGTTTTAGTGTCGGAGAAGGCTATCAGAGGAGATTGACAATGTTTGACTTCCTACACTGGATCTGGGTCTGGGCTTCTGTCATTGCCTTGCCTTGTCAATTTTTTTTTTGTTTTCCTCCCTATGTTCGAGTTTTATCCTAATTATTTAAATGATTCTGCACTACAATTTTTTAAGCAAAATTAGTTATTCGTTGAGGAGTTTAGGGGAAAAAGCTTGTTTGGGGGTGTAAAAGCAATTAAAAAAACGCCGAAGAATAAAGATTTAAAAAAAAATTAATACACAAATTTGTGTAAATTTTAGTTTACACGTGTCTTTTAGTTTTAGGGGTTAAGGTTTAAAGTTTAAGAGTTTAGGTTGTATGGTTTAGAATTTAGTGTATAAAATTTAAGATTTAGAGTTTAAGTTTTTAAGGTTATGGTTAGGCATTTAGGATTTGAGTTTTTATAGTGTAAATACACACGTCTGTGTAAAATTAGTTTTACACAATCTGTGTATCAAAGTTTTACCCATAAAAATTTAAGTTTTATTTTTAATTGTGTTTAGAGCGTGAAATTAGCTTTTTACTTAAATTTTTTAAAAGTAATTAAAAATGATCAAAAATTTAGTCTCCAAACCTTAGTTTGACAAAAGTTAAATTTTTCAGCTTTTGCAAAACTTTAGTTTGCCTCAAACTTTGATTTGCTCACAGCAACAAAAAACAGAGTCTTAATTTTGATTAGTGTATATTCCAGCGAAATTTTTTTATATACGCAAGACTTCAAATTTTAAATCTACTTAAATAATATTAAATTATTTGTTACTTAAATCAATACTCAGTAATATTTTTTTCTTGAATTTAAATTTCATTTTTAAGCTTTCAACAACGGCTTTGAAAGGTGGTTAAAATATCAAAAGGTGACCCATTTTGTCTAGCAATCATTGATGTTATCTACAAAGATCATACATTTATTTGCTTTTCTCCTTTCCTATACTTGTTTTTATTGATTAAATGATAAATATTTACTTCACAATTATTCTTTCATTTATTCGATTTTAGTTATAATCGAAATTTATATGATCATATATTTTTTTTTAAATAGTCTAAAGATGATTATAAAATAATATTTGTTCATACATATTTTTTTAGACACATTAACCAGACAGCTTTATTGATAAATAAAATAAAACTATAATATAATCATATTATAGATTTTAGAACATCTAACAGAACAACAAAAAGAAAATCATAGATCTAAAAAAATAAGATTTGCACTAGTCAAATCAGACATTTCATCTTTACACCAAAGAAAATTTTTACGGTCCATTATAGAAGGTTCCATGAGGAGTTGTCAAAACACGAACTAAAATAAATTCCCAGAATCGACAACAACCTTTGATAATGCACATACACTTTGTAAACAGAGTTTAAATCTGTGTCTCCTAAGATAAATATCACATAATATTATGATAAAAATGAGTTAAAAGAAATATATATAATAAAGATCCTTACTTTTTCTCATACGAAAACCTCCTTTACCATTTAAAAGATAAGCTAAAAGTACCTGAATTAGGCTCTTAAGATCACAACTTTTTCAATTATAACCCAAAGTTTGAAAAATGAAAATCCATGTCAAGACATGTTTCTTCTTTACCCATTAACTAATGTGAAGCTCTTGTTTGAATGCAATAAATAAGACATTGCTATAAACATTATAAAGGACAGATGATATGATTATGGGGCCAAAGCAGGAAGTAATTGACATTATCCAGAAAAAAGTTTAAAAAATTAACATTGGGAGTACTAACAAACTTTATTTCTGGAAAAAGGTTATGGAATTGAACATGATTATTCTAGCTTGAAACAGCTAAAGGAATTTGAGTAAAACAAGTATTTATATACATATACAGATAAGGGATGAATCAAAAAACAGCAAATTTCGAAATTTGTTCAAGACTCATTTAAAATTTAAAATGTTAAACTTTTTAATAATATTTTAAGTTAGTTTTTTTTGTGATTTTTGATAAGTCTCAAAACTTAAAAAAACAAATTTTGAAACTTTTTTCTATAAACCTAAAATGTTATAAAAAACAAGTTTCGTAACTTATTTTTTAATTACGAAACTTGTCAAAAATTACAAAAAATAACTTAAAATGTTATCAAAAAGTATCATATTTTAAGTTTTTTGTGAGTGTTAGACAAATTTCGAAACTTGTCGTTTTTTAACCGCGCCCGAAACCTGCCGTGTTTTAGACTCGGGTAAAGCTAGTGCTCAGGTTCAACCCAATTTGCCACAAAAAAATTTATTGAAATTTAACCTTTGGGTACTTCCACAACCAATGTTTTACCCAGGCTAAAAATGGGTTAAGCAGAAACAGATGTGTACTAATTTCTTTTAAATATTTTCATTTAATATTTGAATTTAAAAAGTTGAGCTAAAAAATACAGCAATCTCACTAGCAGCATTAAACAATGTGGTGGACATAAATGGCAAAGGGGAACAGGGAAGGCTCCAGTGTAGCTAGTGTTCCCTATCATTGAAACTGTTTGTATGCAAAGCAAGTTTCATAAATGAACAATCATGGTAATAAATTCTATGGAGGAGCCTACTAACTTTAACCCCATGATGAGCAAAGTTATCAGACATTTACCATATTTGAAGGCAACTCACTAAATACCAGATCTAGTGTAATAAATTCTGCAAACTATCAAGGTCCAACTCCAGGAAACAACACTTGTATCCTGGAGAACACCGCAGCAACAGCTCTGTTTCCGCAGTTAATAAGAGATCTAATTTAGATTGTTTCGCTAATATGACGGATAACTGCTATAGGGGAAGATAGAATGACCTTCTTTATTGAAAATTAATGCCATCTCATAGAACAAATTATTTACATAAATCCTTGTGATTCAGGTCAATTAGCAAAATTAACAATTGCATAATACTAGAAGTCAGTTGGTGAATCTAGTTTCTGCTATGAAAAACAAAGAAGTGGCCATCAACCAGCGCATCAATGCCGTAGCATCTAGCATACCACGGACGAAAACAAAGCAGAGCTACGGAGGATGGTATTGTGGTGGTAAGCCGTATGCACCATTAGTAGGCGGCTGCACATAAGAATTTAAATGGGATGCAGCAGGGTTTGGAGTTACAGAGAAACCTAAAAGTGCTCCTGCCAAACCAAATAGAGCAGCTGATGAGCCCAAATACGGATTAACAGAAGGAGTAGGTCTTGTCAAGTATAAGGACAAGTTGGCGAGCTCGAATATGAAGCAGGCTGATCTGGCAATAAATCTGCTGGCTGAAGATGAGATTGCTGGAAGGTGGAACCAGTGAACTTGAACCAGCTACACCAAATGAGGATACCGTAGGGAAAACAGTTGCAGATGTTTTAGGATGCTGGTTGTCACTATGTGGCTGCTTCCCCTGCGCCTGCTTCTTCTTCTTTGCCTGCTGACCGGCTGACTCGATAGCCTGCTGCTGCTGAGGCTCGGCAGCAGTAGGTTTCATGTCAGCCAGCTGCTTCTCAAGCAGCCCAATACGCTTCTAAAGGTAGTCCTTTGAATATTCAGTTTCTAGCTTGCAATATTTAATTACAAAAGTTTACCAAATATTCAGTTTCTAGCTTGCAATATTTAATTACAAAAGTTTACCAGTGATCTATAAGAGTTCTTTCCATCAATGCAAACTTGGTCAGCAAGCTTCTTTGTCTCCTTCAGATAGTTGTCCGAAAGGGGCACAGGCGGGAATTTTTCTACAATCCCAAACTCAAATATAAATCTCACATCAACATGTTGTTTTCCATCATCTACCAGAATTTGGATAAAATCTGCAACATATAAGAACTACAAGGCTGTTTTATCAGAAGCCACTTCTAAAACAAGAAGATAAACAAAAATATAGGCATGAGGGAGAGAATTCTAAATCTCAAAAGTGGCAGAAAATTATGTAAATTCTCTACCTGAAGTATATGATGAATGATGACCCTGAATTACAGCTTGAGCTAGTGATTTAAATGTGAACCATTCTAACCATAAACCTTTAAATCAAGTTGACCCTGAAACTCATCTGACCACTCTCTGATATGCAGCAAACTATGAATCAAGTTCTACCAAGACGCCAATAGCATCACTATGAATCAAATACTTTAAACAGGAATAGAAATCTTCTGCCCCTTTTCGATGCTCCTATTTATATCTTCATACTAAAATACTAGGTTTAAGGTTAAGTTTAAGGTTAGGACTTAGGGTTAGTGTTTAGGGAACTAGAAGTATGGTGTATTTTTTAAAAGGGGACAAGGACTGTTTATATCTTAGTTATAAAGATTACTCTGTATAACTGTTTATATCAATTTTATAATTATTTTTATTATGTAAAAATATGTTTATATTCTAAAGACAAAGATTGAATTCATACAAGACGAGACACATGAGCATCCTTAACCACTCAGTTAATTTGTGGATCTTTCGTTCTATAATTTAATGATTGATCCAAACAATTAAAAGCGGAATATATATTTCACTAAATTAATTTGTTCAAAATTCTTAATATTGATTTTTATTTTTAAATTAAATGAATGTCAATCAACTAAATAAAACAAAGGAAAATAGTAAATGCACTTGCGGTGAAAAATTTGTTTCTCACAAACGTCTAGTTTTTTGGATTTAAATTTTAAGGTTAGAGTTTTTGTTTGTATGATCAAATTTTAAAGTTTGAAAATAAAATTTATGATTTAGAGTTTAAGACCATAAAAAAATACGTGAGAACTTTAGAAGTCAGATTGTGGGGAAAAATTTATTAGCCATGTATCAAATAATTACTCATAAAATAATATATAATTATATGATTGACATTAATGCGTCACCTACTTTTTTTTTTATTTCTTGGGTAGCAAGGTAGGCGACTTGACCCAATTGAGGAATACGTCTTTAATAACATGTGTGTACACATTAATGTAAACATCATTATTCTAAAATGAATTCCAAAATTATAAACCGAAATTTATCTACTATGAAAAAACATAGATATACTCAATATTATTGTAAATAAAAATTAATTCTTATTTATTTATTTGAAAATATATTATTTATGAATTATCATTTTGTGTATTGAATCTCTATAGATGATGAAAAAAATATAATAGAATTGTATGATTAATGTCATTATTTTTATTACATTTTTAATATAATTAAAGAATATATAGTAATTATACAATCTCACTTTTGGGATTTGTTTTTCTATTATCAATGGACAAAATTTGACTCGACTCGAAAAAATTAAATTATTCGACTCGATTCGTTTTAACTTGACTTGTAATTTTATAAACTCGATTAAAAAAATCAAACAAAGTTTGAGTTATAAAATGGAAATTCGAATAACTCAAAATTTTTAGTAATTAGTTGATCAATTTTTAAGTTTGAGTCAAGTCTGTCAATTCTGCCTAATATATTATGTATACCACACGAGAAAATATGAAGAAATATACATGTATATCGTATATGGATATAGAAAGTCGTTTAAATTGGAGTCAACATGTATTATAACATTATAAATAATTACAGTTAAATTTGTACAGAAACTCAAAAACTCAACTCGAATTTTATAAACTTGACTCAATACTAAAAAAATTCAAATAAAATTTGAATTGTAACATAAAATTTATAAACTCAAATAACTCAAAAAAATATTACTCTACGATCGAACGCCCAACTCTACTATTACGTATGAATAAAATAATTTCTCCTAATTTATTAGGGGAAACATAATCTATATATTAATTAATTTGATTTTCTTTTAACAACTTTCTTGGAACCAAAACACACTCCAAATTATTACCCCATGACAAAAGCAGAACCCAGAACAAGAAAAATTCAAAGTTCCGGTCAATGCACATCCGAAACGTCTCTATTTCTGATCTAGACCGTCCAAACAATCAGCAAAACACGTGGACGGTCAAGATCAAAACATTTTTTCAAAGTTTGACTTGTTTTTAAATACAAGGAAACACGACGTTAGAAACAGCAACAAAATCCCCGGAACACGCTACAACGTGATAAAATCCAAACAACATCTACCAGAAAATTCAATTAAAAATCAAATCTATTTTTTATTAAATAAAAATATATTACATTTTCACTAAAATTTAAATTTATATAAAATAAAATAATATAAATATATAATTATTCACTAAACCAATTAGTAGATCTTTATTTTTTTATCCTATCATTAATAGCTTCTGTTTTCTTTCTGTTAAAAAAAATTAGTAAAATCATTTTTATTAAAAAATATTGTAAATATAAATTAGATGTGAGAATCTATCATTAGTCTTTGTACGGATAATTGGTAAGATATTGTTGTTGAGTTTTTTATTTTAAAGTTTGGTCTGATTTTATTTTTGTTTCATGATCTATGATGATTTCTATCATATCAATGCGTCAACAAATAAATTTTGTTGAAGTGATGTTAAAAGTCAATATATAGTCTAATCAATTTTTCTTTTCACCGAAGAAAGTGCAGATTCGAAAAATAAAAAGAATAATACAATAAATCCAAAGAAAAAATTTTAACAACGAAAATTTTAGTCGTCCCTATACTATGTATAGGTTATGAATTTAGTTCATATATTTTAATTTGATCAATTTTAGTCAATATATCTTTTTAATATTGAAAGTTCGATTTTGATCCAAATAATATATGAAAATATCATTGTATGAACTTAAAATGATAAAATCTGAATTAACATATTCCATAACTATTGTTTAAATCATGATCGGAATTTCGAACCTTTAAAGGTACAAAAATTAGAATGCATGGATTAAATATATACTTATACATAGTGTAGGGACTGATAATAGAATTTGATCTAAATTAAATATAATTAATTAACCTAATAAGAATCAATCCTATAAATACGAATCTTAAAAACCGCCCCTTGGCTTTTCCCTGCTCCCCGCACCGTTACGCTTTATTTGCAGATTAAGTTTCTGCATCTGATATATATATTTTCATGGTGAGTTCTCCATAAATCTTCTATTTTTTAGTTTGTTTTGGCTTAAAAACTTAGTTTTTGATGATAAAAATTTCTTAGCAATGATGGGTTATCTGTTGTTTTTAAGAATTTTCTCTTTATATTGAGATCTTCTGCATTCTGCAAGTTTTTCATATTTTTATGGTGTTTTTTTGCTCTAGAATTTTCGTTTTTTGTTCAATTTTCCTCACCATTTGTCATTGTTTTAGTTCTTAAACTTTGATCCAACACGAAACAAAAGTTTCTTTTTGATCACTTACGTTTACTGCGTGATTATTATCGTGAGCAGATGCCTAGCGTCAATCCAGACCAATCCGACAGGGATTCGGAGCCCTTTGTCGAGGTCGATCCGACCGGAGCAGTTAAAAAGGTTTACCGTGCATTTGATCAAGAAGAAGGCATTGAAGTTGCATGGAACCAAGTCAAGCTAAGAAATTTCTCCGACGATCCATCGATGATTGACCGGCTTTATTCGGAGGTCCGGTTGTTAAGATCATTGTCCAACAAAAACATAATCTCATTGTACAACGTTTGGCGCGACGAGGAACATAACACACTCAATTTCATAACCGAAGTGTGTACTTCTGGGAATTTGAGGGAATATAGGAAGAAACATAGACAAGTTTCAATGAAGGCGTTGAAGAAGTGGTCGAAACAGATTTTGAAAGGCTTGAATTATTTGCATTCACATGAGCCTTGTATCATTCACAGAGATCTTAATTGCAGCAATGTTTTTGTTAATGGAAACACTGGTCAGGTATGTTTTTTTGGTCACATAAAGTTATTCTTTTTAGTGTTTGGTCCCTAGGAAAAAGAAAAAAAAAGTTAGAGAATATTGTCACTTTTGATTTTGATGAACAACATTGATTATTAAACCTTCAACAGGTTAAGATTGGTGATTTGGGGTTGGCTGCAATCGTGGGGAAGAATCATTCGGCTCATTCGGTTCTCGGGACGCCGGAATTCATGGCACCGAGTTATACGATGAACATTACACGGAACTCGTTGATATATACTCGTTTGGCATGTGTGTTCTAGAGATGGTGACCTTGGAAATCCCCTATAGCGAGTGTGACAATGTGGCCAAAATTTACAAGAAAGTGTCAAGTGGGGTTAGGCCTCAAGCCTTGAACAAGGTTAGAGATGAGGATGTGAAGGCATTCATTGAGAGATGTATTGCTCAGCCCAGGGCAAGACCGTCCGCGGCCGAGCTTCTCAAGGATCCGTTTTTCGATGAAGTTGATGATGATGACGAAAATGATCAATAGTACTTAGGTATAGACTCTTGTTTTTGTATTGTTATTTTTTTTTAAATTCTTATTTCATGTTTATGATTGATGTATTAAGCAAATCCAAACTCGTGGTTGTTTTGATTCATTTTCAAGTAGGTTAATTGGATTAAACTAGTTTAATTTGTACAAATCCTTTCACAAACATACATTAAGTTTGAATAGGTGAAGATTGAGTGTGAACTTAATCTGGGTTTCTTGAGCATGAATTCCTCAATATTTTATGTATTTTTTTCAATCATAGATAAAGATTAAAAATGAGGTTTGGTTTGTATTGGAAGCAAAGTCAACTCAATATATAACTAAAAAGAAAGATCCATTCAAAGGGTTGGATTAATGGGTTGTTGTCATGAGAACATGCTATGTTTTTGAAGATTGACCGACCTAAGTGGCTTTTGGCAATGACATGTGGAGCTTGGAACATGTTTTATATTATATGATGTTTGGTAATAAAGAGGCCTTTTGTTATGTATTTGCTGTCACACTCAATTTTGTTGGGAAATTATTGCTATAGCCTGGCACTTATCTGGCTGGCCTTCACTGGTTTTCCATTTCAGAAAAAATAAATATTTGCAGATTTGATGATATGTCAAAGTTTGTGAGTGCTCTTCTTTGATAATTTTAACAAAAGAGAAGGCAAAAATTTAAAAATAGGTTTGAAATTATAAATGTAAATTATTAAATTTATTGGAAATTATGTACAAATATAAAAGATTAATGCCTTTTATTTTTAACTCAGGGATTTGGTTTTAATAAAATGGGAATAATCATTTTTTAACAAAAATCAAAGCTTTTTGTCCATTATGTTTTAAAGTTTGTAATCATTTTGTTTTTAATAGCAAATTATAAATTTACCAGGAAAAAAACAGTTTGCAGATCCATTTTTCAAAATAAAAATGAAATAGTTTCTGGATGTCTTTGCTGATTTTACAAATTTTCAAAAATAATAAATAAAATTTTTAAAAATTTGAGAAATATAAACCAATTTTTAAAAAATATGAATTTTGATTAAAATATTCAAATTTATTAAAACAATTTAAAAAATTTTATAGGGGCTAAAACTATTTAAAATTTGTATAATGTTTTCCAAAAACAAACAATTTTATGTCACAGGTCTATTAGTTCAACCTATCTAAAGATAATTTTTCCGTTGATTCAATTTATAAGTCCGTGCTTTTTTAGGGACTATGTCCCGTTTTAGTCAAGTAATATTAACTTTTGTAAATTCTCTAACAGAATCTTATCCTTTAACTTAAATTAAATGTAAATTGCTTGCTTTTTTGTGACCATTGAAGATATCAAATTTTTGCTTGCCTTTGATTCCAGGGAAAAACACAGTTGTAAATCCATTAGTCAAAGGGACAATGTCCTTTTCTGGATGTCTGAAAGCAGGTTGAAATTCCCAGAAACAATGAATTTGACATCCCCAAAGATAAACCAATTATAATATAAATTTTGTTTATGGTTTATTCAGATTAATTTAAGACAAAGAAATGGTAAAACAATGCATGTTTGCTTCCTGTTGGAAAAGACAACAGATTAGGATGTTCCATAAAACAAGCATTGTTCTTGTCCCCAGGTATATCTCATCAGTACCTTGAATATGATATTGTTTCTCGTTACTAATATAATCTGATGACATTGATGGCTTTACTGTGTTGTCAGCAATATATGGACTCCGAGCACGATATCGAAGGCGTCTCGGGTAATATTCTAGTAAGAATCTTGTCTATTCCATTGGAGGTATCAAATTAGCTTTGGAAACTAAGGAAATATCCTCATCTGATATATCAAAAACAAGGAGGGACAACAATGTGTGCCTTATTGAAGTACCCCCTTAAACGATGACCGATGAAAGTTGTCAAAAAATGCAGAGAAGAGACGGTTTCGACATGTTTCTGAAGGGGCTAATATGCATTGCAGTTGTTACTCTACTAACTGCAGTGTGTTTGGGACGTGAGTTGCATGAATCCGAATCTTTTCAAAGTAACCGGAAATTCGAGCATGTTTATAAGTATTCCGAGGAACCGATTGTGTTACAACAAGACAGTCTTTTAAATGTAACAGGACAGGATGAAACTGCTGCAGGACCCCAGGAGAGCCTAGTGAAGATGATTCAAACAAACTATTGGTGACTTTGCTGCCTTTATTTCTCGGCTCCGGGCTCTTCTGCGTGTTCTTATACTGTATGAGCAAGAGAGCAGATACAAGAAGGAAAGAAAATGAGATTCCAATGGCTCTGAAAGAATCTCCTCGCAAACTTGCTCCGGTCAATGCCGTACGAGAAGTGAGTTCGGAGGGTCGACACCAACAGATCGTGTTCTTTGCCGAAGACAATGAAACATTTAAACTAGATGATCTCTTAGATGCCTCGGCTGATTTACAAAGCCAAAGCTCCTGCACCAGCTTTTACAAGGTAGTACTTAAGAACAATGCCATTTATGCTGTCAAAAGATTGAAGAAATTGCAGGTTAGTTTCGAAGAGTTTGGCCAAACAATGAGGCGGATAGGGAACTTGAAGCATCGGAATATTCTTCCTCTCGTCGGTTACCGTTGTACGAACGACAAAAAATTACTGTTCTACAAGTACCAGAGCAATGGGAGTCTCCTAAACTTGCTACAAGGTAAGATTTTATACTTTTCACCAAGAATGAATGTGCACACACACACACAACCCTCCAACATAACAGCATTGCATTATTCTTTCGCAAAAACACGAGAAATCGAGACTGTTTTTGTTAACCTGCAGGCTACATTGAGGGTAAAAATGAATTTCCATGGAGGCTTAGATTGGCAATAGCTAGAGGAATTGCAGGGGGATTGGCATTCATATACCAGAGTTTCGATAACCAGGAAAGCATTCCTCATGGAAATCTAAAGCTCTCGAATATACTCTTGAGTGACAACATGGAACCATTGATCAGTGAATATGGGATTTCAAGGCTTTTAGACCCCAAGCAGAGTTGCCTCTTCTCTTCCAACGGTAATACGGCACCCGAGAAAAGTTTATCGAATGAGGCGATTTTTTTCGGTATTATCCTACTAGAGTTGCTAACCAGTAAAACCGTGGAGAAAACCTGAGTCGACCTTCCTAAGTGGGTCGGGTCGATGGTGAGAGAAGAATGGACGGTAGAAGTGTTCGACAAGGATGTCCTTAGAGCTGCAATGCAGTGGGCATTTCCTTTGCTGAATATCGCTCTCAAGTGTGTATCACATTCGCATCAAGATAGACCAAGTACAGCAGAAGTAGTGCAGCTGATCGACGAGGCTTTGCATGTGTATGAAGATCGTTCGGTTTCGTCTATGTCTTCTTTGGCATCCGGCCACCTGGATTGCTGTATGCTTCATAGTGTCATACCCGAGACATGGGACACTCCGGGATCGAATTATTAGTGGACATTTCAATATGATTTCAGAAGAAATAAGACTGTACCATTGAAGAACCTTCATGTTAAGCTAAATAAGACTACCTATCTAATCCCTTTAGAATTATAAGTCATGTTATTGTATTTGTCCTAATAAACTTTACAAGTACTTGTCTGTTTTTGCTTGTCTCTCTTTGTTTTTTTTTTTTGGTCTGACAGTTACCTGCTAAACCTGGTGATTGAAATACATCTCAGCCATTAACACAAACAGAAACCATTGCAAGATCATCCATTTTTCTGCTTAATCCAAACAAAGAAAGTTTATATATTCGAAAAACTTCGAATACATGAAAAAACTTTAGAAAAGAAAATTGAATATACTCGTATCTGTAGCCAAATACATGCTTACAAGTAGCTTTGTCTTACCAAAGACATTTCCTATTACAGTCTTTCAGGCTGAAAAACTGTTTATAAGACTGCACTTTCTAGTTCTTCCACTTGCCATTTCTCTACTCCAATTTGATAAAACAACAAAGGCAATTATCATTACTTTTAGTCTTAAAATAAGCTCAAAATGACATGTGAAACAAGCAATATATATATATATTATTGGTAAAAAAAATAATGGGATTTGGCCATTTTGGGATAATCAGTCTGTTGTAATGGTACAAGTACAACTCGGTTAGGAAGTTATGGCCTACATTATATTTTAGGGGCTTAATATCAAAATAAGTGCTCAAAGTATTCCATTTTTCCCATTTAGGTGCCTAAACTTTTTTTTTCGCCCTTTTAGGTGCTCAAACTATCATTTGTTGTCCCTTTTAAGTCAATTGAGGCATCTATTTTGACCAGAAAATGTTAGTTTGGGCACCTAAAAAGGGCAAAAAAAGTTTAGGCATCTAAAAGGAAAAAAATCATGATAGATTGGGCACTTATTTTGATATTAAGCCTATTTTAGGTCAAAATCTTCTATTGAAGTTATGGATTTAGTCTCTATACTCTAATTTGATCATTTATAGTCCATGTATTTTTCAAATTTAAATTTCAGTCCTGACCGAGATAGTAGTCGTAAAATCAGTTTAGTCAAATTCCGTTATCAGTCATTGTATTATGCGTAAGTTGTAGATTTAGTTCTTGTTATTCATTCTGATTTATCAAAATCCCTGTAATTTATTCACATTGTCCTTGTGTTGTTTGAATCGAGACTTAAGTTTGCAAATCTAAAAAATACGAGGAATAAAATTGATTAAATTAGAGTACATGGTCTAAATCCATAATTTACACATAGTAAAGGGACCAATGATAGAACTTGACCCATATTTTATTTCTAATAAACCAATTTAAATTTCCAATAAGATGCATTAGGATCTTGGACCTTGGGGGGGGGGGGATACAGTCTATTTTTGCATAGTTTCTTACATTGCTTGTTCACTTATACTATGTTTACAAGCTGCAGGCCAAACGCCTAATCATTAAATTGTCCCAAAACATCTTAACTATAAACTAATATCTCTTTTCATCTTAAATTAGACACATTGGACCTGGCTTTCTGCTTTACGCCAAATAAAATTAACTGCACAAAGTTGTTGAACCCATATTAGAAAAATACAAAAAAAATCTATGCATTACACACATCCAACTACCAAAACACTGGTCTTAAATATTCGATATCGAATGACTCAGGGATGAACCTAGAAATTTAATATTGGTAGTTCACCGATCAATACAAAGGATAATTGTTGTGCATGAAACGATACGAATTTTCGCAATGCAAGCAAACATGGTTTATAGTCAGAGACATATTGTAATTATTTTGAAAATTTTAAATCAAAGTTTTAGCTAAATTATTTGGCATAAGTCAATTTATTTAACCAAGATTTTTTTAGGGGACTAACAATTATATTTAAAATAGTTATAGAGTGATAGTTTAGATACTTGTTTTGACCAAAAAATAGTTTATGAGCTCAAAGAAAAAAATTAAAATAATTTAAGAGTTGATTTTTCATTTAAACAAAAATACTTAATATTTTTAGGGTAAAATAGTCATTTAACTTTTAAGACGAATATACAATCGAAGAATACGAACAAAGTGGATATATGGGCTGATGAACAACTCGAATTAACAGCTAGGACAACTGGTCCATAACAAATTGTCCTATATATTAAAGGGTTGTCATGCTTA
Source organism: Hibiscus mutabilis (assembly GCA_019671005.1). NCBI lineage: Eukaryota > Viridiplantae > Streptophyta > Magnoliopsida > Malvales > Malvaceae > Hibiscus > Hibiscus mutabilis. The sequence goes on from CM033739.1 coordinate 39,701,146, forward strand.
TTTTTTTATGCCAATTGTGGTAAACAAATCTCTCTCCTTCTAATATTTTTTCCTTCTTCTTTGGATACTTCTTACAATTTCAGTAATATTGTTGTGAGTTGTTAGGAAGATTCTTAACATTGGTGCTTTCATTGAGAGTTGAAACCATGGTGACCATTGAATCAACTGAGTCAATTTGGAAAAGTTTGAGGAAGACAAATGAAGAGAATCTAAAGATTCTCCAAGATATACTTAAGCAAGCAACTCTATTGTCTGCTCATGTGGCTAAGATCAATATGGCCAATGGTGGGATCGGTGGATCAAATGAAGCTTTGGTTAAGCAAGAAAACACAAGCACAATAACTCATCATGTGTTCGATAAAATGCCGATACCAACTAATTTTGCAATTAGAGACCAAACAATTCTACCTACTAATGGTAATGATGGTGTGGTGTTTTTAGATGAACTAATTAGTGTTCCCACTGTACAGTCAAAGGATAATACGTATCCTATTGGTTCGGATGATCAAACTCTAGGAGTTGTGTTATTGCTAAAGTGCACTGACTAGTCTTCAAAAATTGCAGACTCAATTAGTAATGATGCAAAGCACATGGATGCTAAACTGCAGACTCAATTTGTAGAGAAACCAAATGCAGCAACCAAAAAAATCCCTAAGATATCAGGCTCGTCACCTCTGTCAAAAACTTCTTTGAGCTTGTACTAGCGAGATCCTTTGAGAATCACCAAACTTTATTTCATCATCAGCAACAAAAAAATGCAGGTCTGATATTAATGCATCAAGTAATTTTGACTTGATTATCACTTTTTTGGTCGATGGGTATAAATTTAGTTCTTTCAAGATTGACTTCAATGAAAATACTGTCAAGTCTTTCATTGTTAGAAGTATTGATACTGGTGGAAAGCACCAACTTGTTAAGTGTGATGACCCCTACGAGTTTAGACTACTGCTAATGGGAAAACGTATTATTCAACTCCCGAAGAATGTGAGTGGCACTGATGTCACGATATTCCTTGGAAATATTGAAATAAGAGTGTTGGCTTTCAATGAAGTATTTGCCATTATTTGGAACCTACAACAAGTTTGGGGATTTCAATGAAATGTTGGCTCCATATGAACGTCCTGCTCGGAGTAAAACATATATCTTCCTTAAAAGAGCTGCAAGACTTATAGAGAAAGATTGCTTCTTGAGTGGTACAAAAAAAGAAATTCAGATGATCCTTATCACTGAAATAGTGAAAGCATATTGTCATGGGGCTAGCGTCTTGACCTAGCAAATCGTGCGACCTTAGTCAATGTAACTTAGACAAACGACTAAGTCAGTTTTTTTTCTCACTCCGGAAGATCAAACTTCCTTGGCACTAAAGAACATTGAATCGTTCTAAGCGGAAGCAAACTATGAGAATGGCCACTCAAGAACAAAATAAAGAACACCAAGAACATTCAAGAACAAAACAGAGGATTTTAGAGTGAATGCCTTGAGTACTCAAAGATGAGATGGTACAAATGAGGTTGGGGAGACCTTTATTTATAGTTGATTCCTCATACATCCGACAGTTTCCACTGATTTACATCGACGACTACGATTAATCTCACCAACCACAATGGTACAATTCTAAGAATATTCCTTGCTAACTAAGGAAACAAATCCTATGTTTACATAGAAACTTTGCATAAGTCAAAGTGGTTGTCTTCTAGAATCTTCCATGAATCGGGCTTGGTCTGGTGGTTTTTTAGGCCCAAAATCTCTCTAAGAACCTCTTGGGCAATAATGTGTGCATGTGACTCGGACTCGAATTGGCAGTCCGTGACAATATCTTCCTATCAAGACTCTAGTTAGCGTAGCTGGAGAAGCATTTAGGTATCAAATTTTGATCATTGCAACTGGTTACACAATTATAAGATTGATAGATTTTTACGTGCAAAGTGCTAAAGTCAAAAATATCTTTTACTTGAGAGAAATGGACTATGTTGATATGTGGCTTAAAACAATCAAGGTTAAGAAGAATGGAAAAGCTATTATTGTTGGCGAAGGTTATATTGGATTTAACCTTGGTGCAATAATGTTAGCTAGGGGAGCTAATCCCCATAATAGTGTCGAAATGAACAAAAAGTCATTCAAGTATGCATGGGTGCTTGACAAGCTTAAGGCTGAACGTCAACGTGGTATTACCATTGATATTGCCCTGTGGAAGTTTGAGACCACTATGTACTATTGTACCGTGAGCCTGAGAGGTACCAATAATCATGTTCTTGATAAAGTCACGATGTTCGGGGGTATCAATGACTGTTGTTCTCATTATCAACTCAACCATTGGTGGTTTTGAAGCTGGTATCTCTAAGGAGGGCCAGGCCTGTAATCATGCTTTGCTTGCGTTTAGCCTTGGTGACAAGCAAAAGATTTGCTACTGCAACAAGATGGATGCCACAACCCCCAAGTACTCTAAGGCAAAGTATGATGAAATTGTAAAGAAAGTCTCTCCATAACTTAAGAAAGTTGGTTACAACATCGATAAGATACTACTTGTCCCAGTTGATCGTGAAGTCAAAACTGTTGAGATGCACCGTGAATCCCTCCCAAAGGCTCTCTTTGGTGATAATGCCGGGTTCAATGTTAAGCATGTTACTGTTAAGAATCTCGAGCGTGGTTTTATTGCTTCAAATTCTAAGGATGATCCTTCCAAGGAGACTGCCAACTTCAATTCTCACGTCATCGTCATGAAGCACCTTCTTCAGACTGGAAATAGAAATGCTCCGGTCCTTGACTGTCACACCTCCCACATTACCGTGAAGTTTGCTGAATTGTGGACCAAGATTGGCACACGATCTGGTGAGGAGCTCGAGAAGGAGTCAAAGTTCTTGAAGAATGGTGATGCTGGGATGGTGGATGATTTCCACCAAGCCTATGGTCGTGAAAACTTTCTCCGAGTACCAATCTCTTGAACGTTTTGCTGTCAGGGACATGCGTCAGACTGTGGTCGATGGTGTCATCAAGAGCGTTGAGAAGAAGGACTCAACTGATGCCAATATCACCAAATTGGCCGCCAAGAAGAAATTTTACATGGCATTTTGTGGGACCAAATTCGATATGCTCCAAGTCGGTGATCTATATGTTCCGAACCTTGAGGACAAGATTCTGTTTAAAGGCGAGAGTAATGTTATGAATCTACAATCGAAAAATACGGACAAAGTGGATACATGGGCTGCTGGACAACTCGTATCGACAGCTAGGACAACTAGTCCATAACAAATTGTCCTATATATTAAAGGGTTGTAATGCTTCTTTTTTTATGCCAATTATGATAAACAAATCTCTCCTTCTAATATTTTCTCATTCTTCTCTGGATACTTCTTCTTTTTGCTTTCCAGAATATTCTTGTGAGTTGTTCCTAACACTTTCATCACAGTCAATAAACTTTTAATTCGATTTTATTACGTCCACTACTGTTATAAAATGCTGACATGACACGTTAAAGTCTTTTTTCACAAAAGAAACCTAATTTTTCAAATTTACAACCGTCATCAAGGTCAAAATTTCGATGAACGAAGACATCACCGATCAATCCCAAGTCCCAATGGTGGGAAGGATTAGTTTGGCCAAAAGGTTAATATAGTTTGATTTCAAGCTCATCTAACGATTAAAAATGAAAGATCAAAATGTTAATTTTTAACTTCAATTGAGTTTTTAGTTCTAATTCACCAATGTTAATCGTCGTTTGGATTGATTGACGATCGTTTCGTTAATCAAAATTTTGAGATTGACAATAACTGTAAATTTGGAAATTATGGTTCTTTTTGGGAAGAAGAGTTTAACATGGCACACATCAGCGTTTCTTAACGGGGTTAACGATAGTAATCATAATAAAAGTAAATTAAAATTTTAGTGACTGTAATAAAAAATTTCGATTCCAATTACCAAAATGAATACACCCTAAAAATTTAGGTGTTTATCTTGTTTTTTAATGGTAGGTCATGCACAAGAGTGCATCCGCCCAAGCAGAGTGTTCGATGTAACATAATCTAATGCTCAAAGCTTAACTTGCAAAATACATCAAATTTGAATGTCCTAAAGGCAGGGTACTTCAAATGGGGTTGGAAAGTTATCGATTACGAAAGAAGTTAGGATTCTTCTTCCTGAACTTGTAAATGTGACTCGTAAAGAGAGGAGATATAGCTCTCTGAACGACTTTCAAGATCAAGCATTGTCGGAAATAGAAAAGAAAAAAAGAGATCGTGCTGCAAGAAGAGTTGAAAAAAAGAAAAAGAAGGATTCTCAATCGCTTGAAGGAAGGTCACTATCGGATACTGATTTGAAGATTCGGTTGAATCTACTGACTAAAGAGGCTAGAAGGGCTTTGAAGCTTGGGAAAAAACTAGGTGTCCAAATCATTGGGGACGAGAATGAAGCAATCAGAGATTTAGTGGCACTAGAAAAATCAAAACTGGTAGATCATGATTCTGTTAACATGGAATGTGAGGGGTCTAGGATCGGAGGTCAAAGTATCAACGGTGAGGAGGCTATTGAGACTTATCTTTAAATCTCTGGAAACTGGGAATTGGATTAACGGGGGAGACTTCAATGCGGTTCGTCGTAGAGGAGAAAGAAGCAGTAGCGTTAATGATTCAAGAGGCAGTGGATAGATTTGCTTTTTTTTTTTTTTTTGGGGGGGGGGGTAGTAGAATGGCTCATAGTGTAGGAGAAGTAGATTGGATAGGTTCCTTCTTGAAGAAAATTGGATGTTTGTTGGTTGGGGATTTAAAAGTCTCATATTTTGGATAAAGGCTTCAAGAATTGATTGGTTAAGTAACATTGAAGGCTGGTGGGAGTCACCAAGAAGCGGTTTGATGGAGAGCATCAGGTTGAAGCCTGAAGGCAAGTTCGATTGGGCGGATACTCCCTGTGGATGGTGGTGTTAATTTTATTGTTGCAGGTTTTTGCAAGGATAATGTGGCAGGGGTAGGAGGGATATTGAGAATGGAGGATGGAATTATTAGAGCACTTTTTCTGGATCGGTGAAGGAATCAAGTGAGGAAGCAGCATTGTTAAAAGTGAAGGAATCAAGTTTTCCTTGGTGGGCAGTATAAACAAGGGTGGTTATTTCTTGTTGTTAATGCCGATGTTGAGTTCAGCCCTGTTTTGAAAAGGGCTTTGAGCATGTTGATGAGATGAAGAATGAGGATGTTAATCACTGTATGTTTTTGTGTATAATACCAGTACGTGTTGTACTTTTTTTCTTCGACTAGGTTTAAGAAGATTTTTAACGAGGAATGCATTCGGGTGAAAGGCGTTATTTACAGAACAAGCATGGAATGAATTGTATTTTGTATTTTACAGCTCAAATCCTCAATGTTATTTGAAAAGGTTTCAACTTTTGGAGACTTGAAACAACCCAGAACAAGACATGATGATTGTTATTATGTTTTATGATCCTCTTTTGTGTTCTTTTAGGAACAAAAGAAAAGGTAAAAATTTTAAAAAATAATAATAATAAACATTAAACTCCACTAATTTTATGTGTGGTCTCAACTCAAGCCAACAATACTCAATATATACCATAAGGTTCATTCTAACATGATGGAACTTTGGACGACAACAACAGCATGCCAAAATTTTGATCAAACCTGTCTATAATTAAATAAGTTTTGTAAAAAAAATTGAAAATTTATTAAAAGAATGCAAAGCTGAAGCTTGATTTGGTTCTAGCATTATACTCAAGCAAAGAATAGTTATGTTATATGGATATTTTAAAGTTGTAATAAGATCATTTCATATTGATTTTTTCTTACAAAGGGAAGAAATAATAATAAAACATTAACATCTCCTGTCATCACTCTTTAAGCTACTCCAAATATTCTTACATCAGGGGATTTGCTCTCAATATCTCGCCATATATATATACATACATATTCTTTCTCCCTCTACCTCCTTCCTCAAATTCCATTTCTTCTGATATAATTAAGAGGAGTGGAATAACCAAGAAAGATATAGAAAAGAAACACAGGAGGAGAAGAGGAGAAAAAAAAAGATAAAAAAAAATAACAGCAAAACCTCCTCTTCTGTTTCCATTGTCATCATTTCTCATCTCAGATCTTAAATTTCTTCCCATTTTCTCATTTGGGTCATTTTCCAAGATGGTAAAATTTCACCCTTTTCTGTTCTTTGTTTCCTGGTCTTTCTCTAGACTTTTTCTTGTCTTGATCCACATCTCTCAATTTTCAACTTTTTTTTACTGTCAGTATTCTTGGGTTGTTTTCTGATTGGTGCATGAAGTTCCCAGATGATCCTAGATTGGATTTCACAATTACCAACTCTGTCTTTGATCAGATTCTCTGTAATTCATATCAAAAGGTATGTTTTTTTTTTTCTTCTTCCTTTCAATATTCCTGTTTGATTGTTGTTATTGTTCACATTTTGATCTGTTTTGCTTCCTTTTTTCTAAAGGATGGATCCTTTTTAGCTGCTGATGGTAATTGGATAATTTGGTATTTTTCATTGAATTGGTGATAGTATTCTGATTGAATTTCAAATTTTGATCTTTGAATCCAATTGTGATACTTTGTTTTGAAAAAAGTTTAGATTTTTCCTCATGGGATTGAAATTGGTGGTTGATGATGGTGATTGCAGATAAGATGGAATCAGATCTTGGTAAACTCTTCATTGGTGGGATATCTTGGGACACCGATGAGGAACGTCTCAAGGAGTATTTCAATAAATATGGAGAAGTGGTGGAGGCAACGATCATGAGAGACCGTTTTACGGGTCGTGCTCGTGGCTTCGGTTTCATTGTCTTTGCTGATCCTGCTGTTGCTGAGAGAGTAATCACGGATAAGCATATGATCGATGGTCGCACTGTACGTGCCTTGATTATGATTATACTTTGTACATTACAGATTGAATTGGGATTTTGCATGCCCCCCCCCCCCTGAATCTATACCGAATATAATTTGTTCGAGTGAATTTGTAACCGATGGTTTGATTGGGATAGAGAATGTGATGCAATTGTTTGATCATTTTTCAGGTTGAGGCAAAGAAGGCTGTTCCTAGGGATGATCAGAACATTTTAAACCGGAACATGAGTGGCATCACTGGTTCTCCCGTTCCTGGACGCACCAAAAAGATTTTTGTTGGAGGTTTAGCCTCATCGGTTACTAAGAGTGACTTTAAGAACTACTTTGATCAGTTTGGTACGACTACCGATGTCGTGGTGATGTATGATCATAATACGCAAAGGCCAAGAGGGTTTGGTTTCATCACTTATGATTCGGAGGAAGCGGTAGATATAGTTCTGCATAAAACATTTCATGAACTCAAAGGGAAATTGGTGGAGGTCAAGAGGGCAGTTCCTAAAGAACTATCTCCTGGCCCCACCAACAACCCTGTGATCGGATATAATTATGGTTCGAGTAGGGCTGCCAACTTCCTCAATAGTTATGCTCAGGGATATAATTTTAGCCCACTTGCCACGTTTGGAATTAGGATGGATGGTTGGTTAAATCCTCTTCCTGCTGATCGTAGTGGATTTCCTCCTATTAGTACCACTGGCTACAGATTAGATGTGGATATAGAACCGAGAATGAGCCCAGGCTATGGTGGGAGTTCCAACTTTGGCAACAGTCTGGGATATGGTGGGATAATTACCCCCTATTTTGGTGGGATTTTGAACAGGTATAACACTCCTATTGGATATGGTGTTGGAAGCGGAAGAAACGATTCTAATTTGAGCTCTGCTACTCAGGATATCTGGGGAAATGGAGGCCTTAGCAATGTCACAACTGCTTCCGACCCTGGTGGTTTCTTGGGGACTGGAAGGGGGAGTTTTGGTCCTTTGGGAAATAGTGGGGCTAATTGGAGTACTGCTCCTCCAGTGCAAAGTGGAGGCAATGCTTCTGGCTATACCGGTGGGACTGCCGGTTACGGGAGTGCTGATAAAAACTATGGTTTAGGAGGGGGAGGATATGGGAGAAACAGTGGCATTGTTGCAGCTCCAACATCATCTTTTGCTGTGCCAACCAGTAATTTTAAGGGACCCTATGGGGATCTTTACCGTAGCGGTTCAGTTTATGGTGATTCAACTTGGCAGTCCACAGCTCCTGACTTGGATGATCCTAGCTCGTTCAGTTACGGGCTTGGCAATGCATCCTCAGATGTTACTGCAAGATCCTCCGAGGATTATGTCGGAAGTTACAGTGTTGCAAGTAGACAGTCCAATAGAGGTAATATTCTCTTTAAGCAGTCCTGAAATTCAATTATCTGAATATTATATTAACTTCGTAAGACCGACCATTTTATTGATGCTGATATGTTGAGGCTCCAGAAGTGAATTCGTCTCTTTGTTCTTTTCTTATCCAGGAATTGCTGACTAGGCGACCTGTTATTTGGGAATAAGAAGTTATGATGTAGGGTGAATAAATTTGCAAAAACAGGCTAAGGATTCGCGAATTCGATACAACAGCCATTTTACTATGTCAGCTTTCAAGGAAAACGATCTTATGACATGAGGGTTGTTGATTTGAAACATACACATTCAGAGTGAGCAGTTACAAGGGTTTTTCTATAAGGTTTGAGTTTCGATTTTTTTTTTGTCTTTCATTGTAATAGTAAAAGTTTAGGCTCGTTTTCTTGGCATTCGAGTGAGATTTACAATCAGATTGCGGGATATATATTCCGGAAGATCGGTTCCAACTAATGTACCGAGCATCTTCAGCAAGGTGTGCCGGTAGCCGTACATCAAACCATAGGCATTTTCTTTTTAAGTTTGTAATGCCTGGCAGAGTTGCTGGTTCTTGTCATATCATCTGGGATTGTTTTTCTCTCAGATTGTAAGGAGTTTTCTGTTCAATTTACTAGCGTGAAACATTAGAGGGATATCCAGTTATCAGAACAAAATAAGTAACGAAACATTCTGATTCAATACATAAACACAGCTTTACTCACAGAATATCTAGACAACACTTTTCTTTTACTGCTATTCTCTTCGTCGGTCAGTCGCATTCGACATTCATCTTTTCCTCGATCTGCTGCATGCTTGCTTGATTACAATGGCTGTAAATGTACCTCTATGGACTGTTTCACTTTGTCTTGAATGTAACAATGCCTGATTATGTTCACGGATACATCATACATCTTCTGTTACAAGAAAACTCCGAAATCACTTTCTATGGGCTAACATTTTCCGCTTGAAGTTTGCCAGAAAATGATAATATCAGCTTTTGTTCATAAATGGATCTTTGTCAAAAAGAAAAGATCAGGTCCCATGCATGATTTTTTTGACAAAGAGGTCCTATGCATTATTGATATCGAATAGTCAGTGAATACTAATTTGTGGGTGCCATGATTGGTTCAAGATTAGTCCTTCATGGGAAATACTGGAAATAATATATTTCAGTTACTGGGGTCCAAATATATCAGAAAGTTTCTACGGCCCTGTTTGCACCGAAAATTCACATGTCCATGTTGGCCAATTTGCACATCTCTCGAGGCAATGACTGTGTTTACCTCTGAATTTCTCAAGATAAGATTTTTAAGTCCAGAAAGAAAGACCATGATTCACCAGGGGAACTGGGGTATGTTTGGCGGGTGGATAACACTAAATCTCAACAGATTTCAATCCATTTCTATAGAATGTCCAAAAATGTTTCTGAAAAAAAAAAGACATCAAACATAAAAGAAAAAATGTTTTATTTAGTACTCAACTATGCCAGCTTACTGTTTTTGTACTCAACTATTATTTTTGGCAAATAGTACCTAACGTTAAGTTTTTGTTCTGTTTTGGTACTCGGCCGTTAAAAACTAACAGAAATAATGACATGGCTTGGTATAATCACAATTTTAGTTTAAAACACTTATATATTTTTTCAATTTAGTCCAAAATTCATCAATTTAAAACATCATCTTAATTTTGGGGTAATACATCATCTTAATTTTGATAGAATTTTGTTGCATCCCTTTTTCACCCCTCGTATTCTTGTCGGTATCTCGATCGTGGAGTTTGTGCCCTCCAATGAACCCTGCATTAGCCCCATATCGATTCTCAAATCCTAAAGTTTTGATTGTCCCTAGCGTGTTTTTTAAACTCCAAAACCCAAAAAAGTGTTCAACTAGAAGAAGGAAAATGAGGAATTTATAATTTTAATCTAAAAAGTTTAAATTGATAGAATTTTAGACTAAATCGATAGATTGTATAAGTTATTGGACTAAAACAGTTATTAACCCAAGCCACAACGCCATTTCCTTTAATTTTAAACTTCGCGGAAGTACCAAAACAGAACAAAAATGTAACATTAGGTACTATTTTATAAAAAAATAATAGTTGGGTACCATAACAATAATGCAGGCATAGTTAAGGTACTAAATATGTAGTTTCCCCAACATAAAATAAGATTCGTCTTTTGTCCTCCCTGTTGGGCTAATTACTTTCCTTAAAAAGAGGTTAATTTGTCCAACACTCGACTGCCCTTTATAGGATTCTTCATTCTCTTAAATGAGAAACAAGAGAGAATAATAAAGCTAAAAGGAAGCTATTTTTTTAATAAAAAAGTAAAAAAAAAAAAGTGTAGGCCTCTATTTACTCCTGTAAGAAGTACCACCTTTTAATCTTATTTAACCAAAGTAACTTACTTGATAAACGAACCAGAATGAAGTGGAGACATGGATTAGAATTTTTAGAAAAAAAAATGGTGCAAAAAGATACTTTTTTATTAAAATAATCTTATTATCTTTACCTTTAAACTGTATTGCTGTAAGGAATAACTTTGGTGCGAAGGAGAGAATATGGCAAAAAAAATTGCATCAAAATTCAAAATGTACGGTAACATATTACCATACCAAACCAGTTTCCATATTTGTAAAGATTTTTCCTGCAGTTAAACAAGTTTTGCTATCTTTGTTGTTGGTGAAAGTTCTGCATTTGCAATGGCATCAAACCAGAAGTTCAGAGATCTCCAATGGGTTCTTCGAGCATTCGAAACCGAAATCTACCTTTCTCAACCTGTTTCGGGTTGTTATCAAGAAACCGAAAACTCCATGAACATAAACATTTCCACGGATTGCCTTGAATACTTTCCCTCATTCTTATAATGCTAGGAGCAAGCAAAAGCACCTTGTTGTCCCTCAGGAACTTGGATTTTCACTGTGTTGAATGGGAATTGCAACAAGTGCAAAACCTTGGGGAGTTATTGGGTAGTAACTTGAACATCAAGCAACTCATGTTCCGGAGGAACAGATTCGATGAAGATTGTTTATCGGAATTTTCCGATACTTTGAAGAGAAGTGGAGCTATCAAAGAGGTTATGTTTTCTGAATCACATATCGGGACTGTTGGTGCTACATTACTTGCTTTTGCTCTTAAGGTGAATGATAGCTTGGAAGAGTTACAGATATGGGAAGACTCGATTGGATCGAAAGGTGCTGAGGAGCTTTCAAAGATGATTGAAGCTAACTCGATGCTGAAGCTTTGACAATTTTTGACTCAAGCTCGATCACAGCGACACCCCTTATATCCGCTGTTTTAGCAAGGAATAGATCCATGGAAGTCCATGTATGGAGTGGAGAAAGTGGAGACAAAAGTTCCGAGGTGGTTGAGTTTGTACCTCAAAACAGCACTCTCAGGATTTACAAGATCGATGTTTCGGGTGCCTGCAGGGTTGCTTATGCTCTCGGTATGAATTCGAAGGTTACATCGCTTGACATGACCGGAGTACGCCTAAAATCACGGTGGGCGAAGGAATTTCGATGGGTTTTGGAGCAGAACCAAACCCTGAAAGAGGTATCCTTGTCGAAAACCTGCCTTAAAGACAAGGGAATTGTGTATGTTGCAGCTGAACTATTCAAGAACAGGCATTTGGAACGCTTGCATCTCGATGGAAACTGATTCAGTGGTTTAGGCGTCGAGCATCTATTGTGCCGGTTGAGTAGGTTCTCTGCTTTGCAATGCCAAGCCAACATTACACTAAGGTCGGTAACATCCGGAGGCAGTAGAACAAAGATAGGGAGATCTGGTTTTGCAGCCATTCTGCAGATGTTAACCACCAACGAAACTTTGACTCGGCTAGTAATCGTCAACGATCAAAGCATGAGACCGGATGATTTTTTCCGAATCTTCAAGAGCTTAGAGAAGAATGCCAGTTTGAGGTGCTTGTCTTTGCAAGGCTGCAAAGATGCTAGAGAGGGTGTTGCAGGCAATAATGGAGACACTGCAAATAAATCCTTGGATTGAAGATATTGATCTCGCTAGAACGCCGCTGCATAATACGGGGAAGGCAGAGGCAATCTATCAAATATTGGGTCAGAATGGGAAGACTGAAACCGACCCTGAAAATGATCTGCTCAAGGATATGCCACTTACGGAGCCCAAGAGCTGTAGGGTATTCTTTTGTGGACAAGAGTATGCTGGTAAGTTTTAACAACACTCAACATTTCTACTTTAAGAACTTGTTAATGCCGAGATCGAAGATAATCATTTCCTTTAATTGTTCTTTTCAGGTAAGGCCACACTTTGCAATTCGATATCACAGAATTTCTCTTCTTCCAAGCTTCCCTACATTGAGCAAGTGAAGAACCTGGTAAATCCAGTTGAACAAGCTGTTAGAACAGTTGGTATGAAGATAAAGACTTTCAAAGATAAGGACACAAAGATATCAATATGGAATCTTGCCAGTCAGCATGAGTTCTATTCTCTTCATGATCTCATGTTTCCGGGGCATGGGAGCACATCGTTTTTCCTCATCGTATCCAGTTTATTCAGGAAACCAAGCAACCGAGAACCGAAGACTCCAATGGAGATTGAGGAGGACCTTCAATATTGGCTCAGGTTCATCGTTTCCAATTCGAAAAGGGCGGTCCAGCAGTGCATGCTACCGAATGTGGCAGTAGTCCTCACTCACTATGACAAAGTCAATCAAACATCACAGAACTTGCAGGCCACGGTGAATTCGATACAAAAACTGAGAGACAAGTTCAATGGCTATGTTGATTTCTATCCAACTGTGTTCACTGTTGATGCGAGATCATCTGCATCGGTCAGTAAACTCACCCATCACATTCGAAAAACAAGCAAAACTGTTCTCCAGAGAGTTCCTCGGGTTTATCAGCTTTGCAATGATCTTATACAAATTTTATCAGACTGGAGATCAGAGAACTATAACAAGCCAGCTATGAAGTGGAAAGAGTTTGCTGAGCTATGCCAAGTTAAAGTTCCACCACTGAGGATTCGATCTCGACATGATAACAAGGAGAAAATCGAAATGCGGAGGAGGGCAGTTGCTACTTGTCTCCATCATATCGGTGAGGTGATATATTTCGATGAATTAGGCTTCTTAATATTGGATTGTGAATGGTTTTGTGGTGAAGTGCTGAGTCGACTGATAAAATTAGAGGTTAGAAGGCAAAGCTCAGAATAGAATGGATTCATCAGCCGGAAAGAATTGGAGAAGATTCTAAGAGGAAGTTTCAATAGTCTCCAGGAATGGGTTCAAAGGTGTTTGAGAACTTAGAGTCCAAAGATCTTATTAAAATGATGATGAAGCTTGAACTATGCTATGAACAAGATCTATCATATACGAATTCTCTGCTATTGATTCCCTCGATTCTCGAAGAAGGCAGAGGTAAACCGCAGAAGTGGCAATTAGGTGGTGTTGATTGCCTTTATGCAGGAAGACATCTTCAGCGTGATGCTTCAAGCCATATGTTCCTTACACCGGGCTTTTTTCCGCGCTTACTGTAACACCTCTTCCCATATCCGTACACCGGGTACGAGTCGGAAATGTTACAACTTCTTTAATCTAAAAATCAGGGTAATTTAAAATTTTCAGAAAACTTCCCGATGGTCGCACATCCTAAAATTTCTTTAGCCCAAGCACGCTTAACTTTATTTAAAATTGACTTGAATTATTTTCTCGAGTTCTAATCATAAATCAATTATCTTAGCAATGTTACTCATCACTTAAGGTTATTCTTAACCTTGCATCTTTCCAGAAACGTCAATTATCTTGAAACCATAACGAACTTTAAAGGCCAATCACACTCAAATAGGTTAAACAAGTATACATGTCACTATAAAAATTAAACCTTAATTAGGATGTCATTACTGTGATTACATGTTGAGCTTGCCCATATTGTTGCAATGCTCTTCTCATTCTCAACTTGATTTACCTACGTGTGTACAATCAAACACACGCTGAGTACGAACTTAGTGAGACATAAGATGAGAACATAGATAAAATACTTTGTAATGCATGATACTTTCAAAAGCACGATAATCATTTAAATCATATAATCTGTAATGCAGGAATATCTGTATATAAGATCATATAATTGTACTGTGTAATCATATAGCTCAAGGTAAATATCAAGTGACTAATATACGAGTCGTGTACATTTTAGTACTATCCTTTTTATCGACACAATGAAGTGTCAGGAACATATCAACACAATGAAGTGTTGCAATCATAACAACACAATAATTTGTTGCCATATCAACACAATAATGTGTTGCAATCATATCAACACAATAATGTGTTGTCATATCAACACAATGAAGTATTGCAAACTATCGACGTCGCATACTGTCGACACAATGAAGTGTCAGATACAATGTGACTCTTATGGTATACCACTAAATTGTCCAACTCAATATTATACTACCAAGGGCAACTTTAAACATCAATTCCTATAAAATGGTAAGCAACCCATATCCAATTTATATCATGTAAAACATATCATATTAGAGTAGTTTATACTCCAATATGTTCTATACAATTCACATTATGCATGCCATTTAAAAACTATATAAGTAGCTTGTCATATATATAATGCTATAAACCATTTGTAATCATAAATATATTCCATGATCTTTAAATCAGTAAAATAATGTATCATGCAAAACATATTATGCTATATTAAAATATTTACCTTTTAGGTTGACTTATCACGTCCCCGTATAAAAATGTATGTCAACAAACATACATTTAAATACATGTATGCACTCACCTGGGCCATTTGTTAGCATGCATCACTAAATTCTACTCGATCCTTTCCTTTATATAACCTCGAAGCTTCTTTGATTCGGCCTTGACTTCATTAATCACATGAATAAGATAAAATATTTGTTAGATTCAAATCTAACAATACCTTAAACACGTTGTCTAATATAATCATTCAAATATAAATTTCCAAATATTTTTCCTTTCTTCCTTGTATTGTTCAAAAACTCATTATGGCCCTTAGTGACCAGTTTGAACTTCCAATAATTCTTCCAAGCTTGCTAACTCACATTTAAATACAAAATGTTTCAAATTCCGTTTTCTGACAGCTTGCGCTACCTTCAAAGATTTGCTTTTACCTGGCAGAATACATACCGAATTTTAATTTCCTTTATGCTGGAAAAACTAGATTCGATATCAGTTCTAACGGTATAACCCACATAAATTAATAAAATCTACAAAATTTGTGAAAATTCTTCAAACTCTCGTCACATATTTGTCCTTACTGAATCTGCTCTATAAATTTTCTGACATTCATTCGATTAAAAATTCATATCTTTTAACTCGAACTCAAATCAATTCTCGTTTGTTGGAAACGAAACTAGATGAACACATCTTTACAATAGTATAAAATTCATCATCTAACTATTTTTGTAGAATTTATGGTGAATTTTCAAAGTCGCTGCCAAAATTCAATCTTCTTCATAGCTTTCCATAATAAACTTCTAATTTCTATTAACTTCTTCTCATTTTTCTACTTATCAATTTAGTCCTATCACTTGCTTCAAACTACCAATTCATCATCTTCTTCATCAAATAATTATTCAAAATAATTCCCTCTAGTTTTATTTCTTTGCCCAAAATAGTCACTAAAATGCAAAGGTAAAGGATTCATACTTTTTAACTTTGCAATTTAGTCCTCAAATCAACACTACTACCTTAATTCGATTATTTTAACTAAAAATCAGATTTAATCCCCATCCAAAAATTCATTTCCTATTTGGTCACTTGATTTTGACAATTTGTCAAAATGGTCCTTAATTCAATTCAACATCGGTTTAGCATTCTAACATCAATTTCACATCTCCAACATCATTAATTACATAAATACACTCCAAATTCATATAATTCAGATTTGGTCCCTTAACTTTGAAGCTTGCCGAATTAGTCCCTATAAGTTTTAACTTAGGCTTTTGCTTCCAAACAACAAATCAAGCTTACTAGATCATTAATCCAACAACTCAAACACTAAGTTAGACTAAAATCCATAAACCCTAATCTTCTCCATACAAACCAAAATATGTAGGGTTTAAATCCTAACTCAAAAATATGATTTTAACATCATATAAGCTTGATTCCAACTTAAATTCAACCATGGAATCATAAAATCTCAAAAGCCTCAATTTTGTTCAGAAACCTTAATTTCCTTCTCATGTAAAATTCTCATCAATCAAGCATGTATTCCATGAATTAAGCACATCAAAAGATAGAACTTGAAGAGTAGAATAACTTTGTAGTTCGAAAGATTACCTGAAAATCAAGTTTCGGGGCTTGAATCGAGCTTGGAAATTTTCTCCCTTTTCTACCCATATTTTCGAAAATGGTAGATGAAGAAAGCTTCATCTTTTTGGCCTTTTAATTTTTCATTCCTCCAATTATGCCACTTGTATTATATAAATGAATTTTAAATTCATTCAAATAGGGAAATTACAAAAGTGCCCTTTTATCCAACAGTTGAGATTGATTTTATCATCAATCAAGGGCCAAGATTTAATCTTTAATTTTCTTATTCCAAAGATAGCCCTTGTAACTTCAAATATTTCAAAATTGCCATCCCTGCCAAATGACCAATTTGCCCTCCAACTAGTCTTTATTTACTAGTTTGTTTCAAAATTGTCATTCCATTAAAATATAACTAAATTAGTTCCTCCTCAACCGGCCACCATTCCATAAATATCCTTTTATAATTTATCATGGCTTATGGAACAACCTCTGAAATTTTAATTCAATTTGATTTCTCGATATTCACAAAATACTTTTACTACGATTTTAGCTTTTACCGAGCTATCGGATCTATTCCGAAAATTATATATTTCCATAATATTCCTCATATCATCATCTGTAACACCCTTAACGTATACTCGTATTCCGAACATACACTAAAGGTGTTACTAAGTAATTAAGAAAATTTGACTTGAATTTTTTTTATCAAACTTTAACTTGTAATTAAACCCTTTTTCGGTTATATATAAAAACTACGTAAGTCTATAGCAGCTAGTTTTGACCCTGAATTGTTTAATAAGATTTATAATTGTGTTATTGAAATAAAAATATAATTCAGGGAGAAAACTATGTATTCTGCCTAGACCCTTTCTTAATTATCAAGTTATTTCAGGATTATGGTTAAAGTGTACTTTACTACATCATAAAACATAATTATTTGTAGTAAACCATTTTCTAAGTTCGTACACATTTGTAATAATACATAAACATGCTATAAACTTAATTTACAAAACAATTTATCTTTTTAAACCTACTACAAAATTGTACATGCCCACTAGACATCAAACTTATAACTTAAGATGTACATACCATGATTACTATTGTAACTTGATTTTCCGGTTCATTAGCTCCTTCTTGTCATTCTACTTGAGAGAACCTACGTGTGAAATAAACACACGCTAAGTACGAACTTAGTGAAGCAATAATCTTATTTATTAAAGTATAAAATAAAGTATTACATGTTATGCATTAACCTAGCATAGTTTTCGTCTAAAGTAATATCATACTAACTAGGTTTTCATGTAAGTATCATATATTTCAAACATAAACATGATTCTAATACTTTATCATCGTGTAAATCATATACATATCATATTTCACATATAAGGCATATTTCATACATGATATGATATACATGCATGACATAATTCATATACATGACATGATCTATATACATGACATAATACATGAACATGGCATAAATCATTTGCCTAGCATATTTCATACATACATGTAACATACTTTGTATGCGTAGCATATTCCATATACATGTCACAAATCGTATACGTGATATAATTTTGTATACATAACATAATTGATGTACATAACATGATTCATGTACTTGACACATCTCATGTACTTAACTTGATTCATTTACTTAACATAATTCTTTTACCTATCATGATTCATATACGTGCTTAAATTCATGCATATGACATATTCTGTATTCATGACATGATTCATATACATGACATATTCCATATACGTAACATGTTTCATTTCCATAACATGATTCCTTTATCATAACATGATTCATATATCATCGTATGATTCATTTATCATAACATAATTTTCTTTATCATAGCCCAAAGTATGCTATATGAGATCAAGGTACGTGAGTCATCTTGTAATGACACCGTAGTGTCTAACGTGAACATAAGGATGAGTACGTACTCGAGATGTTCTTTGTTCCCATAACATAAAGCACATCGACAATGCACTCGGGCACAGTGGGCGTAAATCCCCAGGGTGCACACCAAGGGCGTAGGTCACCAAGGGCATAGGTCCCCAAGGTGTATGTGACACAATCATTTTGTCACAATATCCGTATAACATAAACATGAGGGTGCAGGTGCTAAAGACTCTATGGCATGCCAACTATACCAAGGACTCTCATACTAAATACTTGGGCATTTCTTTAATCATCAATCATACCGATAAACATTTTATGCTTTATGCTTTATCATGCATATTCATAGCAATTATAAATCATCATTTAATCAAACAATAATTCGTACCTGGTAATTCACCACGCTTGCCATGTCGAGCATTTTATCATTCTATAATTCATAACATGTTCCATTAAATGACATGATTCTTATGCATGGCATAGTTCATTTGTATGGCAAGATTTTCATGCATGATATCATTCGTATATATAAAACATGATTTATTTATCATCATTCTATTATCATGATCAATCATATAAATAATCATTCATACCATATGCTTCAACATACATATATTTTTATATATTCATGACATCATAAATTAATTTTACAAGCTTCAATCATAAAGTTTTCTACACAACTTTTATAAATAACTTCAAACTGTTTTCAATCTAGTCCTCAAACTTTACAAAAGTGATATTTTAGCCACTACTTTATTTTTTGTACATAAGTTCATGTACAAATAAACCATTTACTTATTTTCAATATTTTTAGAAATTTTCCTTAAACTTTCAACTTCAATCACTTTGGTCCCTAAACTTTTCCAAAGTTTACACTTTAACCCCTAAACTTTTAAAAATTACATTTTAGTCACTAAGCAAAAAAATTGGGATATTACATCATCATTCATCCAATGACCTAAACTTAATCTTGAATTAGTAGTTTAACAACTTTGCCCTTATGATTTTCCAAAATTACGATCTTACCATTTTCCATCCAACGTCTCATATTCAACATGGAAATCAACTTAAATCCAAGGGTTCATATTCTTCCAACACAAAGAAAATATCTTAGACATTAAAATGACATAATCAACCTTGGCTTATCATCCATCAAAATATCCTGGATATTCGATTCGATCTGATTATTCGAATATTTTTCTGAACTTTATCGCTTTATAGCCATTAATACAAACTCCGCATTTAAAAACCGGGTAACACGAAAATGTCATTCTTGGGGTAAACTATTCATTTACGGAGTTAAAATACACAACTTTTGAAAATTACACTTTGGTCCCTAAACTTTTCCAAAGCTTACACTTTGACCCCAAAACTTTCAAAATTTTCATTTTGGTCACTAGCCAAAAAATTGGGATATTACAATTCTCCCCCTAAGAAAATTCATCCTCAAATTTTCATCACATACCTAGTTCAAAAATTGAGGAAATTGTTTTCTTATATATTTTTCTTTTTTCCAGTTACTTTTTTTGACTTAATGATTTCGCCATTGAGATTTAACAAGCAAGATCATCTTATTCCTTAGTTCTTTGACTCCATGTGCCATAATCTTTACAATTTCTTCCTCGTAATTCAAATTTGGCTGAACCTCTATTCCTTCCGAGATAATGTAAAGGATCTAATTGATACTTTTTGAGCATTGATATATGAAATATATTGTGAATCTTGTCTATTTTCTTGAGGTAAGGCTAGTTAATAAGCCATCGGACCAACCCTTTTCACAATCTTATATGACCCAAAGAATCTCGGATATAGTTTTCCTTTTTGGTCCAAACCATAACACCTTCTTCCAAGGTGAAACTTTTAAGGAATATTTCATCCTTAACTTCATATAAATATCTTTTCTTTCAAGATCAGCAGATAATATCCACCATTCTAAAGCAATTCTAAATTACTTCGAACCATTCATACTTGATTCTCCACATCCTGAACTGAATCGAATCAGATTCAATCACCTCTTAGTTCTCTTTTCATCATCCTCGGGAATATATATCGCTTCCTTGATAACATGAACATCCTTTAGACCTAACATCAAAATCTTTAGATTTTTCCTTTTCACCTTTCTGAATTCTTTCCAGGCATATCTTATCTTCTATCAATAAATCTTTGACCCAATTTGTCATAGTAGACTCGAGCTGAGGCTATGTAATCGATACACTATTTACTCCAAATATAATTAAGCATTTAATGCTTATAAGGCAAAGAGTGACTTTTGACTAAATACATCTATTACTACTTTAGCCTTATTACATCACTACACATCCCAACCTATTATGGGACGTATTATTGAATAAGGTAGAATCCTTACTAGATTCATACTGCACTAATATTAGTGATCTTCCTTTATTGGTAATAATATAATCGTAATTTAACCTTAGAGGAACATTCTTTGCTTCTTTAACTAACATCATCAAAAGCTTCCTTAGAAGATATACCAAATCATATAAAACCTTCATCTAATGACTCTTGCAACTAGATGTTTAACTTTCTCAATCTAGTACGAGCCATTCTGAGAGTGTAATCAATATAGGTTCAATATTGGATTAAATCCAATTCTAAGCTTAGCTTCCCGATTAAGTATCAAGCTTTGACGGCTCCTCTTAAGCAACCCATTTAAAACTTTCAAACAATAGGAATACTCTCCCGACTTACCACTGATACTACATTATTCATAACATAAGTTAAATAATCTTCACTTTAGTAACAATTTCCAATAAAAACTCTGCATGCTCATGCATGCCAATTACTACAACACTTACATGATTGGTTTTGTGGTTTTCTTGAATCTCAACATTAATTATAAATGTCAAAGAGTTCCTAATTTTACGTGTCTTGATCTCTTGGCGTAACTATGTACTAAATTCATCTTGGTATTTTTTCCGAAATCCTCACCACTTTTTAGAAGTGGTGAAATGAATAATAATTCAGTATTCCTCTTTACGAGCTATAACCTTTATTTAGATATTTTCTCATTCTGAACCCTTTCCATTACATTCAGCATAATTTACTGCTTCATAGAATTTTTTAATACATAGGGTAGTCAGTACTTCTTTATACCTGACCTCTAGCCCTCTATGAACTGTAACAACAGGCTCTCATTCTATCTGTAGAAAGCAGTTTAGAAACAATTCAACTCAGTTTATTAAACTTGCACTCATACCCGTAAATGATCCAATTGCACTAATTAAGATACAAGAAACTCCGTTGCATCTCTAGAATAAACTTTGTTACGAAACACTCAAAGAAAGAACTTCTAGCTAATAGAATTTTGAATATGTATCGTAACATTACTTTATCAAACACTGGTCTAATCCTTTCGGATAAGATACTACTTTATTTT